>AP027113.1:26640143-27242179 GCA_028142955.1 Pinctada fucata | reverse complement strand
GTGTGATCTCGGGCACAATTTGCATCTTTTGTTAGTACAAGTCGAAAAAGAGCCAACCGGCTTAGGGTTATCTAACCTGGACCTCACTAAATGGTCTTTGATGCTTCTTGGTTTCCTGTACGAGACCAAGGGGGGAGAAGGAATTATTTTTTTCATCCTCTTGGATTGGTGGAGAGTAGACAGGTTATCTTTCAGGATCGCTGAAATGCCTAATAATGTCGGGTGAAAGGTCGTAACTAAAGGGATCCTAGACCCTAAACTTTTGGGTTTGTACTGGAGAAGGTCCTGTCTGTCAATCCTTTGAACCGCCGATATAGATTCATGTACAGACTTAGCATTGTAGCCACGGTGACACAGTCTCTGTGAGAGTTCCTTACTTCTTAAATGAAATGAATCATCAGAGGAGCAAATCCGCCTTATTCTAGTTGCTAGACCTTTAGGGATTCCTTTGAAAACATGGGGAGGATGACAACTGTCTGTTCGTAAGTATAGGTGCGAGTCGGTGTCTTTTGTGTGAAGATCAAAATGTGTGCCACCGTCCCGAAGAGTGGACTTGGTGTCGAGGAAGATGCAAAAGATGCAAATTGTGCCCGAGATCACAGACCACTTCTACCAACAAAAGATGCAAATTGTGCCCGAGATCACAGACCACTTCTACCTTCAAAAGTACTAATACCGGACATGAATATAAAATCTTGACAAATGTTTCTTGCAAGTCTAGAAATGTGGTCTACCTGATAACATGCAGAGTTTGCCAGAAACAGTACATCGGTGAGACTGAGGATGGCCTGAACATGAGAATCAATAACCACAGGTCATCCATTACCACCGGAAAAATGAACCTACCGGTTGCCCAACACTTTAATCAGGATAACCACTCCTGGGAGGACATGGAAGTTGTACCCATAGACCATAATGTCAGTTGGACTATAGACCAGAGAGTAGCCAAGGAAAACTTTTGGCAGTATACTCTGAAAACCATTGAACCAGACGGCTTGAATAAGCGCTCTGACACTCTTCATATGAGTAGAAAATACTAAATTCGATTTTTGTACTAGGCCTTTATTTCAGAGTCCTTACTTACTATGTTTATGAGATAGGTTCTGCTTGATCTTCCCTCACGGGTACTTTTTTGTAACACGCCCTATTTCTTCCGTTTGGATACGGAGGTCAATTGACGAAACTGTGAACGAGCGCCTGACTTCGTCCCAAAACCATATATTTTTCCCTATTTTCGGTTGCCCCTTTAAGCGCCCCTTTTGTCATACCACTTTCTATTCATACCGACTCACGCGTGTACAGTTCACCGGTCACTTTGCTACAGTATGGATGTATGTTTTATTGGGGGGTGTGATCTCGGGCACAATTTGCATCTTTTGTTAGTACAAGTCGAAAAAGAGCCAACCGGCTTAGGGTTATCTAACCTGGACCTCACTAAATGGTCTTTGATGCTTCTTGGTTTCCTGTACGAGACCAAGGGGGGAGAAGGAATTATTTTTTTCATCCTCTTGGATTGGTGGAGAGTAGACAGGTTATCTTTCAGGATCGCTGAAATGCCTAATAATGTCGGGTGAAAGGTCGTAACTAAAGGGATCCTAGACCCTAAACTTTTGGGTTTGTACTGGAGAAGGTCCTGTCTGTCAATCCTTTGAACCGCCGATATAGATTCATGTACAGACTTAGCATTGTAGCCACGGTGACACAGTCTCTGTGAGAGTTCCTTACTTCTTAAATGAAATGAATCATCAGAGGAGCAAATCCGCCTTATTCTAGTTGCTAGACCTTTAGGGATTCCTTTGAAAACATGGGGAGGATGACAACTGTCTGTTCGTAAGTATAGGTGCGAGTCGGTGTCTTTTGTGTGAAGATCAAAATGTGTGCCACCGTCCCGAAGAGTGGACTTGGTGTCGAGGAAGATGCAAAAGATGCAAATTGTGCCCGAGATCACAGACCACTTCTACCAACAAAAGATGCAAATTGTGCCCGAGATCACAGACCACTTCTACCTTCAAAAGTACTAATACCGGACATGAATATAAAATCTTGACAAATGTTTCTTGCAAGTCTAGAAATGTGGTCTACCTGATAACATGCAGAGTTTGCCAGAAACAGTACATCGGTGAGACTGAGGATGGCCTGAACATGAGAATCAATAACCACAGGTCATCCATTACCACCGGAAAAATGAACCTACCGGTTGCCCAACACTTTAATCAGGATAACCACTCCTGGGAGGACATGGAAGTTGTACCCATAGACCATAATGTCAGTTGGACTATAGACCAGAGAGTAGCCAAGGAAAACTTTTGGCAGTATACTCTGAAAACCATTGAACCAGACGGCTTGAATAAGCGCTCTGACACTCTTCATATGAGTAGAAAATACTAAATTCGATTTTTGTACTAGGCCTTTATTTCAGAGTCCTTACTTACTATGTTTATGAGATAGGTTCTGCTTGATCTTCCCTCACGGGTACTTTTTTGTAACACGCCCTATTTCTTCCGTTTGGATACGGAGGTCAATTGACGAAACTGTGAACGAGCGCCTGACTTCGTCCCAAAACCATATATTTTTCCCTATTTTCGGTTGCCCCTTTAAGCGCCCCTTTTGTCATACCACTTTCTATTCATACCGACTCACGCGTGTACAGTTCACCGGTCACTTTGCTACAGTATGGATGTATGTTTTATTGGGGGGTGTGATCTCGGGCACAATTTGCATCTTTTGTTAGTACAAGTCGAAAAAGAGCCAACCGGCTTAGGGTTATCTAACCTGGACCTCACTAAATGGTCTTTGATGCTTCTTGGTTTCCTGTACGAGACCAAGGGGGGAGAAGGAATTATTTTTTTCATCCTCTTGGATTGGTGGAGAGTAGACAGGTTATCTTTCAGGATCGCTGAAATGCCTAATAATGTCGGGTGAAAGGTCGTAACTAAAGGGATCCTAGACCCTAAACTTTTGGGTTTGTACTGGAGAAGGTCCTGTCTGTCAATCCTTTGAACCGCCGATATAGATTCATGTACAGACTTAGCATTGTAGCCACGGTGACACAGTCTCTGTGAGAGTTCCTTACTTCTTAAATGAAATGAATCATCAGAGGAGCAAATCCGCCTTATTCTAGTTGCTAGACCTTTAGGGATTCCTTTGAAAACATGGGGAGGATGACAACTGTCTGTTCGTAAGTATAGGTGCGAGTCGGTGTCTTTTGTGTGAAGATCAAAATGTGTGCCACCGTCCCGAAGAGTGGACTTGGTGTCGAGGAAGATGCAAAAGATGCAAATTGTGCCCGAGATCACAGACCACTTCTACCAACAAAAGATGCAAATTGTGCCCGAGATCACAGACCACTTCTACCTTCAAAAGTACTAATACCGGACATGAATATAAAATCTTGACAAATGTTTCTTGCAAGTCTAGAAATGTGGTCTACCTGATAACATGCAGAGTTTGCCAGAAACAGTACATCGGTGAGACTGAGGATGGCCTGAACATGAGAATCAATAACCACAGGTCATCCATTACCACCGGAAAAATGAACCTACCGGTTGCCCAACACTTTAATCAGGATAACCACTCCTGGGAGGACATGGAAGTTGTACCCATAGACCATAATGTCAGTTGGACTATAGACCAGAGAGTAGCCAAGGAAAACTTTTGGCAGTATACTCTGAAAACCATTGAACCAGACGGCTTGAATAAGCGCTCTGACACTCTTCATATGAGTAGAAAATACTAAATTCGATTTTTGTACTAGGCCTTTATTTCAGAGTCCTTACTTACTATGTTTATGAGATAGGTTCTGCTTGATCTTCCCTCACGGGTACTTTTTTGTAACACGCCCTATTTCTTCCGTTTGGATACGGAGGTCAATTGACGAAACTGTGAACGAGCGCCTGACTTCGTCCCAAAACCATATATTTTTCCCTATTTTCGGTTGCCCCTTTAAGCGCCCCTTTTGTCATACCACTTTCTATTCATACCGACTCACGCGTGTACAGTTCACCGGTCACTTTGCTACAGTATGGATGTATGTTTTATTGGGGGGTGTGATCTCGGGCACAATTTGCATCTTTTGTTAGTACAAGTCGAAAAAGAGCCAACCGGCTTAGGGTTATCTAACCTGGACCTCACTAAATGGTCTTTGATGCTTCTTGGTTTCCTGTACGAGACCAAGGGGGGAGAAGGAATTATTTTTTTCATCCTCTTGGATTGGTGGAGAGTAGACAGGTTATCTTTCAGGATCGCTGAAATGCCTAATAATGTCGGGTGAAAGGTCGTAACTAAAGGGATCCTAGACCCTAAACTTTTGGGTTTGTACTGGAGAAGGTCCTGTCTGTCAATCCTTTGAACCGCCGATATAGATTCATGTACAGACTTAGCATTGTAGCCACGGTGACACAGTCTCTGTGAGAGTTCCTTACTTCTTAAATGAAATGAATCATCAGAGGAGCAAATCCGCCTTATTCTAGTTGCTAGACCTTTAGGGATTCCTTTGAAAACATGGGGAGGATGACAACTGTCTGTTCGTAAGTATAGGTGCGAGTCGGTGTCTTTTGTGTGAAGATCAAAATGTGTGCCACCGTCCCGAAGAGTGGACTTGGTGTCGAGGAAGATGCAAAAGATGCAAATTGTGCCCGAGATCACAGACCACTTCTACCAACAAAAGATGCAAATTGTGCCCGAGATCACAGACCACTTCTACCTTCAAAAGTACTAATACCGGACATGAATATAAAATCTTGACAAATGTTTCTTGCAAGTCTAGAAATGTGGTCTACCTGATAACATGCAGAGTTTGCCAGAAACAGTACATCGGTGAGACTGAGGATGGCCTGAACATGAGAATCAATAACCACAGGTCATCCATTACCACCGGAAAAATGAACCTACCGGTTGCCCAACACTTTAATCAGGATAACCACTCCTGGGAGGACATGGAAGTTGTACCCATAGACCATAATGTCAGTTGGACTATAGACCAGAGAGTAGCCAAGGAAAACTTTTGGCAGTATACTCTGAAAACCATTGAACCAGACGGCTTGAATAAGCGCTCTGACACTCTTCATATGAGTAGAAAATACTAAATTCGATTTTTGTACTAGGCCTTTATTTCAGAGTCCTTACTTACTATGTTTATGAGATAGGTTCTGCTTGATCTTCCCTCACGGGTACTTTTTTGTAACACGCCCTATTTCTTCCGTTTGGATACGGAGGTCAATTGACGAAACTGTGAACGAGCGCCTGACTTCGTCCCAAAACCATATATTTTTCCCTATTTTCGGTTGCCCCTTTAAGCGCCCCTTTTGTCATACCACTTTCTATTCATACCGACTCACGCGTGTACAGTTCACCGGTCACTTTGCTACAGTATGGATGTATGTTTTATTGGGGGGTGTGATCTCGGGCACAATTTGCATCTTTTGTTAGTACAAGTCGAAAAAGAGCCAACCGGCTTAGGGTTATCTAACCTGGACCTCACTAAATGGTCTTTGATGCTTCTTGGTTTCCTGTACGAGACCAAGGGGGGAGAAGGAATTATTTTTTTCATCCTCTTGGATTGGTGGAGAGTAGACAGGTTATCTTTCAGGATCGCTGAAATGCCTAATAATGTCGGGTGAAAGGTCGTAACTAAAGGGATCCTAGACCCTAAACTTTTGGGTTTGTACTGGAGAAGGTCCTGTCTGTCAATCCTTTGAACCGCCGATATAGATTCATGTACAGACTTAGCATTGTAGCCACGGTGACACAGTCTCTGTGAGAGTTCCTTACTTCTTAAATGAAATGAATCATCAGAGGAGCAAATCCGCCTTATTCTAGTTGCTAGACCTTTAGGGATTCCTTTGAAAACATGGGGAGGATGACAACTGTCTGTTCGTAAGTATAGGTGCGAGTCGGTGTCTTTTGTGTGAAGATCAAAATGTGTGCCACCGTCCCGAAGAGTGGACTTGGTGTCGAGGAAGATGCAAAAGATGCAAATTGTGCCCGAGATCACAGACCACTTCTACCAACAAAAGATGCAAATTGTGCCCGAGATCACAGACCACTTCTACCTTCAAAAGTACTAATACCGGACATGAATATAAAATCTTGACAAATGTTTCTTGCAAGTCTAGAAATGTGGTCTACCTGATAACATGCAGAGTTTGCCAGAAACAGTACATCGGTGAGACTGAGGATGGCCTGAACATGAGAATCAATAACCACAGGTCATCCATTACCACCGGAAAAATGAACCTACCGGTTGCCCAACACTTTAATCAGGATAACCACTCCTGGGAGGACATGGAAGTTGTACCCATAGACCATAATGTCAGTTGGACTATAGACCAGAGAGTAGCCAAGGAAAACTTTTGGCAGTATACTCTGAAAACCATTGAACCAGACGGCTTGAATAAGCGCTCTGACACTCTTCATATGAGTAGAAAATACTAAATTCGATTTTTGTACTAGGCCTTTATTTCAGAGTCCTTACTTACTATGTTTATGAGATAGGTTCTGCTTGATCTTCCCTCACGGGTACTTTTTTGTAACACGCCCTATTTCTTCCGTTTGGATACGGAGGTCAATTGACGAAACTGTGAACGAGCGCCTGACTTCGTCCCAAAACCATATATTTTTCCCTATTTTCGGTTGCCCCTTTAAGCGCCCCTTTTGTCATACCACTTTCTATTCATACCGACTCACGCGTGTACAGTTCACCGGTCACTTTGCTACAGTATGGATGTATGTTTTATTGGGGGGTGTGATCTCGGGCACAATTTGCATCTTTTGTTAGTACAAGTCGAAAAAGAGCCAACCGGCTTAGGGTTATCTAACCTGGACCTCACTAAATGGTCTTTGATGCTTCTTGGTTTCCTGTACGAGACCAAGGGGGGAGAAGGAATTATTTTTTTCATCCTCTTGGATTGGTGGAGAGTAGACAGGTTATCTTTCAGGATCGCTGAAATGCCTAATAATGTCGGGTGAAAGGTCGTAACTAAAGGGATCCTAGACCCTAAACTTTTGGGTTTGTACTGGAGAAGGTCCTGTCTGTCAATCCTTTGAACCGCCGATATAGATTCATGTACAGACTTAGCATTGTAGCCACGGTGACACAGTCTCTGTGAGAGTTCCTTACTTCTTAAATGAAATGAATCATCAGAGGAGCAAATCCGCCTTATTCTAGTTGCTAGACCTTTAGGGATTCCTTTGAAAACATGGGGAGGATGACAACTGTCTGTTCGTAAGTATAGGTGCGAGTCGGTGTCTTTTGTGTGAAGATCAAAATGTGTGCCACCGTCCCGAAGAGTGGACTTGGTGTCGAGGAAGATGCAAAAGATGCAAATTGTGCCCGAGATCACAGACCACTTCTACCAACAAAAGATGCAAATTGTGCCCGAGATCACAGACCACTTCTACCTTCAAAAGTACTAATACCGGACATGAATATAAAATCTTGACAAATGTTTCTTGCAAGTCTAGAAATGTGGTCTACCTGATAACATGCAGAGTTTGCCAGAAACAGTACATCGGTGAGACTGAGGATGGCCTGAACATGAGAATCAATAACCACAGGTCATCCATTACCACCGGAAAAATGAACCTACCGGTTGCCCAACACTTTAATCAGGATAACCACTCCTGGGAGGACATGGAAGTTGTACCCATAGACCATAATGTCAGTTGGACTATAGACCAGAGAGTAGCCAAGGAAAACTTTTGGCAGTATACTCTGAAAACCATTGAACCAGACGGCTTGAATAAGCGCTCTGACACTCTTCATATGAGTAGAAAATACTAAATTCGATTTTTGTACTAGGCCTTTATTTCAGAGTCCTTACTTACTATGTTTATGAGATAGGTTCTGCTTGATCTTCCCTCACGGGTACTTTTTTGTAACACGCCCTATTTCTTCCGTTTGGATACGGAGGTCAATTGACGAAACTGTGAACGAGCGCCTGACTTCGTCCCAAAACCATATATTTTTCCCTATTTTCGGTTGCCCCTTTAAGCGCCCCTTTTGTCATACCACTTTCTATTCATACCGACTCACGCGTGTACAGTTCACCGGTCACTTTGCTACAGTATGGATGTATGTTTTATTGGGGGGTGTGATCTCGGGCACAATTTGCATCTTTTGTTAGTACAAGTCGAAAAAGAGCCAACCGGCTTAGGGTTATCTAACCTGGACCTCACTAAATGGTCTTTGATGCTTCTTGGTTTCCTGTACGAGACCAAGGGGGGAGAAGGAATTATTTTTTTCATCCTCTTGGATTGGTGGAGAGTAGACAGGTTATCTTTCAGGATCGCTGAAATGCCTAATAATGTCGGGTGAAAGGTCGTAACTAAAGGGATCCTAGACCCTAAACTTTTGGGTTTGTACTGGAGAAGGTCCTGTCTGTCAATCCTTTGAACCGCCGATATAGATTCATGTACAGACTTAGCATTGTAGCCACGGTGACACAGTCTCTGTGAGAGTTCCTTACTTCTTAAATGAAATGAATCATCAGAGGAGCAAATCCGCCTTATTCTAGTTGCTAGACCTTTAGGGATTCCTTTGAAAACATGGGGAGGATGACAACTGTCTGTTCGTAAGTATAGGTGCGAGTCGGTGTCTTTTGTGTGAAGATCAAAATGTGTGCCACCGTCCCGAAGAGTGGACTTGGTGTCGAGGAAGATGCAAAAGATGCAAATTGTGCCCGAGATCACAGACCACTTCTACCAACAAAAGATGCAAATTGTGCCCGAGATCACAGACCACTTCTACCTTCAAAAGTACTAATACCGGACATGAATATAAAATCTTGACAAATGTTTCTTGCAAGTCTAGAAATGTGGTCTACCTGATAACATGCAGAGTTTGCCAGAAACAGTACATCGGTGAGACTGAGGATGGCCTGAACATGAGAATCAATAACCACAGGTCATCCATTACCACCGGAAAAATGAACCTACCGGTTGCCCAACACTTTAATCAGGATAACCACTCCTGGGAGGACATGGAAGTTGTACCCATAGACCATAATGTCAGTTGGACTATAGACCAGAGAGTAGCCAAGGAAAACTTTTGGCAGTATACTCTGAAAACCATTGAACCAGACGGCTTGAATAAGCGCTCTGACACTCTTCATATGAGTAGAAAATACTAAATTCGATTTTTGTACTAGGCCTTTATTTCAGAGTCCTTACTTACTATGTTTATGAGATAGGTTCTGCTTGATCTTCCCTCACGGGTACTTTTTTGTAACACGCCCTATTTCTTCCGTTTGGATACGGAGGTCAATTGACGAAACTGTGAACGAGCGCCTGACTTCGTCCCAAAACCATATATTTTTCCCTATTTTCGGTTGCCCCTTTAAGCGCCCCTTTTGTCATACCACTTTCTATTCATACCGACTCACGCGTGTACAGTTCACCGGTCACTTTGCTACAGTATGGATGTATGTTTTATTGGGGGGTGTGATCTCGGGCACAATTTGCATCTTTTGTTAGTACAAGTCGAAAAAGAGCCAACCGGCTTAGGGTTATCTAACCTGGACCTCACTAAATGGTCTTTGATGCTTCTTGGTTTCCTGTACGAGACCAAGGGGGGAGAAGGAATTATTTTTTTCATCCTCTTGGATTGGTGGAGAGTAGACAGGTTATCTTTCAGGATCGCTGAAATGCCTAATAATGTCGGGTGAAAGGTCGTAACTAAAGGGATCCTAGACCCTAAACTTTTGGGTTTGTACTGGAGAAGGTCCTGTCTGTCAATCCTTTGAACCGCCGATATAGATTCATGTACAGACTTAGCATTGTAGCCACGGTGACACAGTCTCTGTGAGAGTTCCTTACTTCTTAAATGAAATGAATCATCAGAGGAGCAAATCCGCCTTATTCTAGTTGCTAGACCTTTAGGGATTCCTTTGAAAACATGGGGAGGATGACAACTGTCTGTTCGTAAGTATAGGTGCGAGTCGGTGTCTTTTGTGTGAAGATCAAAATGTGTGCCACCGTCCCGAAGAGTGGACTTGGTGTCGAGGAAGATGCAAAAGATGCAAATTGTGCCCGAGATCACAGACCACTTCTACCAACAAAAGATGCAAATTGTGCCCGAGATCACAGACCACTTCTACCTTCAAAAGTACTAATACCGGACATGAATATAAAATCTTGACAAATGTTTCTTGCAAGTCTAGAAATGTGGTCTACCTGATAACATGCAGAGTTTGCCAGAAACAGTACATCGGTGAGACTGAGGATGGCCTGAACATGAGAATCAATAACCACAGGTCATCCATTACCACCGGAAAAATGAACCTACCGGTTGCCCAACACTTTAATCAGGATAACCACTCCTGGGAGGACATGGAAGTTGTACCCATAGACCATAATGTCAGTTGGACTATAGACCAGAGAGTAGCCAAGGAAAACTTTTGGCAGTATACTCTGAAAACCATTGAACCAGACGGCTTGAATAAGCGCTCTGACACTCTTCATATGAGTAGAAAATACTAAATTCGATTTTTGTACTAGGCCTTTATTTCAGAGTCCTTACTTACTATGTTTATGAGATAGGTTCTGCTTGATCTTCCCTCACGGGTACTTTTTTGTAACACGCCCTATTTCTTCCGTTTGGATACGGAGGTCAATTGACGAAACTGTGAACGAGCGCCTGACTTCGTCCCAAAACCATATATTTTTCCCTATTTTCGGTTGCCCCTTTAAGCGCCCCTTTTGTCATACCACTTTCTATTCATACCGACTCACGCGTGTACAGTTCACCGGTCACTTTGCTACAGTATGGATGTATGTTTTATTGGGGGGTGTGATCTCGGGCACAATTTGCATCTTTTGTTAGTACAAGTCGAAAAAGAGCCAACCGGCTTAGGGTTATCTAACCTGGACCTCACTAAATGGTCTTTGATGCTTCTTGGTTTCCTGTACGAGACCAAGGGGGGAGAAGGAATTATTTTTTTCATCCTCTTGGATTGGTGGAGAGTAGACAGGTTATCTTTCAGGATCGCTGAAATGCCTAATAATGTCGGGTGAAAGGTCGTAACTAAAGGGATCCTAGACCCTAAACTTTTGGGTTTGTACTGGAGAAGGTCCTGTCTGTCAATCCTTTGAACCGCCGATATAGATTCATGTACAGACTTAGCATTGTAGCCACGGTGACACAGTCTCTGTGAGAGTTCCTTACTTCTTAAATGAAATGAATCATCAGAGGAGCAAATCCGCCTTATTCTAGTTGCTAGACCTTTAGGGATTCCTTTGAAAACATGGGGAGGATGACAACTGTCTGTTCGTAAGTATAGGTGCGAGTCGGTGTCTTTTGTGTGAAGATCAAAATGTGTGCCACCGTCCCGAAGAGTGGACTTGGTGTCGAGGAAGATGCAAAAGATGCAAATTGTGCCCGAGATCACAGACCACTTCTACCAACAAAAGATGCAAATTGTGCCCGAGATCACAGACCACTTCTACCTTCAAAAGTACTAATACCGGACATGAATATAAAATCTTGACAAATGTTTCTTGCAAGTCTAGAAATGTGGTCTACCTGATAACATGCAGAGTTTGCCAGAAACAGTACATCGGTGAGACTGAGGATGGCCTGAACATGAGAATCAATAACCACAGGTCATCCATTACCACCGGAAAAATGAACCTACCGGTTGCCCAACACTTTAATCAGGATAACCACTCCTGGGAGGACATGGAAGTTGTACCCATAGACCATAATGTCAGTTGGACTATAGACCAGAGAGTAGCCAAGGAAAACTTTTGGCAGTATACTCTGAAAACCATTGAACCAGACGGCTTGAATAAGCGCTCTGACACTCTTCATATGAGTAGAAAATACTAAATTCGATTTTTGTACTAGGCCTTTATTTCAGAGTCCTTACTTACTATGTTTATGAGATAGGTTCTGCTTGATCTTCCCTCACGGGTACTTTTTTGTAACACGCCCTATTTCTTCCGTTTGGATACGGAGGTCAATTGACGAAACTGTGAACGAGCGCCTGACTTCGTCCCAAAACCATATATTTTTCCCTATTTTCGGTTGCCCCTTTAAGCGCCCCTTTTGTCATACCACTTTCTATTCATACCGACTCACGCGTGTACAGTTCACCGGTCACTTTGCTACAGTATGGATGTATGTTTTATTGGGGGGTGTGATCTCGGGCACAATTTGCATCTTTTGTTAGTACAAGTCGAAAAAGAGCCAACCGGCTTAGGGTTATCTAACCTGGACCTCACTAAATGGTCTTTGATGCTTCTTGGTTTCCTGTACGAGACCAAGGGGGGAGAAGGAATTATTTTTTTCATCCTCTTGGATTGGTGGAGAGTAGACAGGTTATCTTTCAGGATCGCTGAAATGCCTAATAATGTCGGGTGAAAGGTCGTAACTAAAGGGATCCTAGACCCTAAACTTTTGGGTTTGTACTGGAGAAGGTCCTGTCTGTCAATCCTTTGAACCGCCGATATAGATTCATGTACAGACTTAGCATTGTAGCCACGGTGACACAGTCTCTGTGAGAGTTCCTTACTTCTTAAATGAAATGAATCATCAGAGGAGCAAATCCGCCTTATTCTAGTTGCTAGACCTTTAGGGATTCCTTTGAAAACATGGGGAGGATGACAACTGTCTGTTCGTAAGTATAGGTGCGAGTCGGTGTCTTTTGTGTGAAGATCAAAATGTGTGCCACCGTCCCGAAGAGTGGACTTGGTGTCGAGGAAGATGCAAAAGATGCAAATTGTGCCCGAGATCACAGACCACTTCTACCAACAAAAGATGCAAATTGTGCCCGAGATCACAGACCACTTCTACCTTCAAAAGTACTAATACCGGACATGAATATAAAATCTTGACAAATGTTTCTTGCAAGTCTAGAAATGTGGTCTACCTGATAACATGCAGAGTTTGCCAGAAACAGTACATCGGTGAGACTGAGGATGGCCTGAACATGAGAATCAATAACCACAGGTCATCCATTACCACCGGAAAAATGAACCTACCGGTTGCCCAACACTTTAATCAGGATAACCACTCCTGGGAGGACATGGAAGTTGTACCCATAGACCATAATGTCAGTTGGACTATAGACCAGAGAGTAGCCAAGGAAAACTTTTGGCAGTATACTCTGAAAACCATTGAACCAGACGGCTTGAATAAGCGCTCTGACACTCTTCATATGAGTAGAAAATACTAAATTCGATTTTTGTACTAGGCCTTTATTTCAGAGTCCTTACTTACTATGTTTATGAGATAGGTTCTGCTTGATCTTCCCTCACGGGTACTTTTTTGTAACACGCCCTATTTCTTCCGTTTGGATACGGAGGTCAATTGACGAAACTGTGAACGAGCGCCTGACTTCGTCCCAAAACCATATATTTTTCCCTATTTTCGGTTGCCCCTTTAAGCGCCCCTTTTGTCATACCACTTTCTATTCATACCGACTCACGCGTGTACAGTTCACCGGTCACTTTGCTACAGTATGGATGTATGTTTTATTGGGGGGTGTGATCTCGGGCACAATTTGCATCTTTTGTTAGTACAAGTCGAAAAAGAGCCAACCGGCTTAGGGTTATCTAACCTGGACCTCACTAAATGGTCTTTGATGCTTCTTGGTTTCCTGTACGAGACCAAGGGGGGAGAAGGAATTATTTTTTTCATCCTCTTGGATTGGTGGAGAGTAGACAGGTTATCTTTCAGGATCGCTGAAATGCCTAATAATGTCGGGTGAAAGGTCGTAACTAAAGGGATCCTAGACCCTAAACTTTTGGGTTTGTACTGGAGAAGGTCCTGTCTGTCAATCCTTTGAACCGCCGATATAGATTCATGTACAGACTTAGCATTGTAGCCACGGTGACACAGTCTCTGTGAGAGTTCCTTACTTCTTAAATGAAATGAATCATCAGAGGAGCAAATCCGCCTTATTCTAGTTGCTAGACCTTTAGGGATTCCTTTGAAAACATGGGGAGGATGACAACTGTCTGTTCGTAAGTATAGGTGCGAGTCGGTGTCTTTTGTGTGAAGATCAAAATGTGTGCCACCGTCCCGAAGAGTGGACTTGGTGTCGAGGAAGATGCAAAAGATGCAAATTGTGCCCGAGATCACAGACCACTTCTACCAACAAAAGATGCAAATTGTGCCCGAGATCACAGACCACTTCTACCTTCAAAAGTACTAATACCGGACATGAATATAAAATCTTGACAAATGTTTCTTGCAAGTCTAGAAATGTGGTCTACCTGATAACATGCAGAGTTTGCCAGAAACAGTACATCGGTGAGACTGAGGATGGCCTGAACATGAGAATCAATAACCACAGGTCATCCATTACCACCGGAAAAATGAACCTACCGGTTGCCCAACACTTTAATCAGGATAACCACTCCTGGGAGGACATGGAAGTTGTACCCATAGACCATAATGTCAGTTGGACTATAGACCAGAGAGTAGCCAAGGAAAACTTTTGGCAGTATACTCTGAAAACCATTGAACCAGACGGCTTGAATAAGCGCTCTGACACTCTTCATATGAGTAGAAAATACTAAATTCGATTTTTGTACTAGGCCTTTATTTCAGAGTCCTTACTTACTATGTTTATGAGATAGGTTCTGCTTGATCTTCTCACGGGTACTTTTTTGTAACACGCCCTATTTCTTCCGTTTGGATACGGAGGTCAATTGACGAAACTGTGAACGAGCGCCTGACTTCGTCCCAAAACCATATATTTTTCCCTATTTTCGGTTGCCCCTTTAAGCGCCCCTTTTGTCATACCACTTTCTATTCATACCGACTCACGCGTGTACAGTTCACCGGTCACTTTGCTACAGTATGGATGTATGTTTTATTGGGGGGTGTGATCTCGGGCACAATTTGCATCTTTTGTTAGTACAAGTCGAAAAAGAGCCAACCGGCTTAGGGTTATCTAACCTGGACCTCACTAAATGGTCTTTGATGCTTCTTGGTTTCCTGTACGAGACCAAGGGGGGAGAAGGAATTATTTTTTTCATCCTCTTGGATTGGTGGAGAGTAGACAGGTTATCTTTCAGGATCGCTGAAATGCCTAATAATGTCGGGTGAAAGGTCGTAACTAAAGGGATCCTAGACCCTAAACTTTTGGGTTTGTACTGGAGAAGGTCCTGTCTGTCAATCCTTTGAACCGCCGATATAGATTCATGTACAGACTTAGCATTGTAGCCACGGTGACACAGTCTCTGTGAGAGTTCCTTACTTCTTAAATGAAATGAATCATCAGAGGAGCAAATCCGCCTTATTCTAGTTGCTAGACCTTTAGGGATTCCTTTGAAAACATGGGGAGGATGACAACTGTCTGTTCGTAAGTATAGGTGCGAGTCGGTGTCTTTTGTGTGAAGATCAAAATGTGTGCCACCGTCCCGAAGAGTGGACTTGGTGTCGAGGAAGATGCAAAAGATGCAAATTGTGCCCGAGATCACAGACCACTTCTACCAACAAAAGATGCAAATTGTGCCCGAGATCACAGACCACTTCTACCTTCAAAAGTACTAATACCGGACATGAATATAAAATCTTGACAAATGTTTCTTGCAAGTCTAGAAATGTGGTCTACCTGATAACATGCAGAGTTTGCCAGAAACAGTACATCGGTGAGACTGAGGATGGCCTGAACATGAGAATCAATAACCACAGGTCATCCATTACCACCGGAAAAATGAACCTACCGGTTGCCCAACACTTTAATCAGGATAACCACTCCTGGGAGGACATGGAAGTTGTACCCATAGACCATAATGTCAGTTGGACTATAGACCAGAGAGTAGCCAAGGAAAACTTTTGGCAGTATACTCTGAAAACCATTGAACCAGACGGCTTGAATAAGCGCTCTGACACTCTTCATATGAGTAGAAAATACTAAATTCGATTTTTGTACTAGGCCTTTATTTCAGAGTCCTTACTTACTATGTTTATGAGATAGGTTCTGCTTGATCTTCCCTCACGGGTACTTTTTTGTAACACGCCCTATTTCTTCCGTTTGGATACGGAGGTCAATTGACGAAACTGTGAACGAGCGCCTGACTTCGTCCCAAAACCATATATTTTTCCCTATTTTCGGTTGCCCCTTTAAGCGCCCCTTTTGTCATACCACTTTCTATTCATACCGACTCACGCGTGTACAGTTCACCGGTCACTTTGCTACAGTATGGATGTATGTTTTATTGGGGGGTGTGATCTCGGGCACAATTTGCATCTTTTGTTAGTACAAGTCGAAAAAGAGCCAACCGGCTTAGGGTTATCTAACCTGGACCTCACTAAATGGTCTTTGATGCTTCTTGGTTTCCTGTACGAGACCAAGGGGGGAGAAGGAATTATTTTTTTCATCCTCTTGGATTGGTGGAGAGTAGACAGGTTATCTTTCAGGATCGCTGAAATGCCTAATAATGTCGGGTGAAAGGTCGTAACTAAAGGGATCCTAGACCCTAAACTTTTGGGTTTGTACTGGAGAAGGTCCTGTCTGTCAATCCTTTGAACCGCCGATATAGATTCATGTACAGACTTAGCATTGTAGCCACGGTGACACAGTCTCTGTGAGAGTTCCTTACTTCTTAAATGAAATGAATCATCAGAGGAGCAAATCCGCCTTATTCTAGTTGCTAGACCTTTAGGGATTCCTTTGAAAACATGGGGAGGATGACAACTGTCTGTTCGTAAGTATAGGTGCGAGTCGGTGTCTTTTGTGTGAAGATCAAAATGTGTGCCACCGTCCCGAAGAGTGGACTTGGTGTCGAGGAAGATGCAAAAGATGCAAATTGTGCCCGAGATCACAGACCACTTCTACCAACAAAAGATGCAAATTGTGCCCGAGATCACAGACCACTTCTACCTTCAAAAGTACTAATACCGGACATGAATATAAAATCTTGACAAATGTTTCTTGCAAGTCTAGAAATGTGGTCTACCTGATAACATGCAGAGTTTGCCAGAAACAGTACATCGGTGAGACTGAGGATGGCCTGAACATGAGAATCAATAACCACAGGTCATCCATTACCACCGGAAAAATGAACCTACCGGTTGCCCAACACTTTAATCAGGATAACCACTCCTGGGAGGACATGGAAGTTGTACCCATAGACCATAATGTCAGTTGGACTATAGACCAGAGAGTAGCCAAGGAAAACTTTTGGCAGTATACTCTGAAAACCATTGAACCAGACGGCTTGAATAAGCGCTCTGACACTCTTCATATGAGTAGAAAATACTAAATTCGATTTTTGTACTAGGCCTTTATTTCAGAGTCCTTACTTACTATGTTTATGAGATAGGTTCTGCTTGATCTTCCCTCACGGGTACTTTTTTGTAACACGCCCTATTTCTTCCGTTTGGATACGGAGGTCAATTGACGAAACTGTGAACGAGCGCCTGACTTCGTCCCAAAACCATATATTTTTCCCTATTTTCGGTTGCCCCTTTAAGCGCCCCTTTTGTCATACCACTTTCTATTCATACCGACTCACGCGTGTACAGTTCACCGGTCACTTTGCTACAGTATGGATGTATGTTTTATTGGGGGGTGTGATCTCGGGCACAATTTGCATCTTTTGTTAGTACAAGTCGAAAAAGAGCCAACCGGCTTAGGGTTATCTAACCTGGACCTCACTAAATGGTCTTTGATGCTTCTTGGTTTCCTGTACGAGACCAAGGGGGGAGAAGGAATTATTTTTTTCATCCTCTTGGATTGGTGGAGAGTAGACAGGTTATCTTTCAGGATCGCTGAAATGCCTAATAATGTCGGGTGAAAGGTCGTAACTAAAGGGATCCTAGACCCTAAACTTTTGGGTTTGTACTGGAGAAGGTCCTGTCTGTCAATCCTTTGAACCGCCGATATAGATTCATGTACAGACTTAGCATTGTAGCCACGGTGACACAGTCTCTGTGAGAGTTCCTTACTTCTTAAATGAAATGAATCATCAGAGGAGCAAATCCGCCTTATTCTAGTTGCTAGACCTTTAGGGATTCCTTTGAAAACATGGGGAGGATGACAACTGTCTGTTCGTAAGTATAGGTGCGAGTCGGTGTCTTTTGTGTGAAGATCAAAATGTGTGCCACCGTCCCGAAGAGTGGACTTGGTGTCGAGGAAGATGCAAAAGATGCAAATTGTGCCCGAGATCACAGACCACTTCTACCAACAAAAGATGCAAATTGTGCCCGAGATCACAGACCACTTCTACCTTCAAAAGTACTAATACCGGACATGAATATAAAATCTTGACAAATGTTTCTTGCAAGTCTAGAAATGTGGTCTACCTGATAACATGCAGAGTTTGCCAGAAACAGTACATCGGTGAGACTGAGGATGGCCTGAACATGAGAATCAATAACCACAGGTCATCCATTACCACCGGAAAAATGAACCTACCGGTTGCCCAACACTTTAATCAGGATAACCACTCCTGGGAGGACATGGAAGTTGTACCCATAGACCATAATGTCAGTTGGACTATAGACCAGAGAGTAGCCAAGGAAAACTTTTGGCAGTATACTCTGAAAACCATTGAACCAGACGGCTTGAATAAGCGCTCTGACACTCTTCATATGAGTAGAAAATACTAAATTCGATTTTTGTACTAGGCCTTTATTTCAGAGTCCTTACTTACTATGTTTATGAGATAGGTTCTGCTTGATCTTCCCTCACGGGTACTTTTTTGTAACACGCCCTATTTCTTCCGTTTGGATACGGAGGTCAATTGACGAAACTGTGAACGAGCGCCTGACTTCGTCCCAAAACCATATATTTTTCCCTATTTTCGGTTGCCCCTTTAAGCGCCCCTTTTGTCATACCACTTTCTATTCATACCGACTCACGCGTGTACAGTTCACCGGTCACTTTGCTACAGTATGGATGTATGTTTTATTGGGGGGTGTGATCTCGGGCACAATTTGCATCTTTTGTTAGTACAAGTCGAAAAAGAGCCAACCGGCTTAGGGTTATCTAACCTGGACCTCACTAAATGGTCTTTGATGCTTCTTGGTTTCCTGTACGAGACCAAGGGGGGAGAAGGAATTATTTTTTTCATCCTCTTGGATTGGTGGAGAGTAGACAGGTTATCTTTCAGGATCGCTGAAATGCCTAATAATGTCGGGTGAAAGGTCGTAACTAAAGGGATCCTAGACCCTAAACTTTTGGGTTTGTACTGGAGAAGGTCCTGTCTGTCAATCCTTTGAACCGCCGATATAGATTCATGTACAGACTTAGCATTGTAGCCACGGTGACACAGTCTCTGTGAGAGTTCCTTACTTCTTAAATGAAATGAATCATCAGAGGAGCAAATCCGCCTTATTCTAGTTGCTAGACCTATTAGGGATTCCTTTGAAAACATGGGGAGGATGACAACTGTCTGTTCGTAAGTATAGGTGCGAGTCGGTGTCTTTTGTGTGAAGATCAAAATGTGTGCCACCGTCCCGAAGAGTGGACTTGGTGTCGAGGAAGATGCAAAAGATGCAAATTGTGCCCGAGATCACAGACCACTTCTACCAACAAAAGATGCAAATTGTGCCCGAGATCACAGACCACTTCTACCTTCAAAAGTACTAATACCGGACATGAATATAAAATCTTGACAAATGTTTCTTGCAAGTCTAGAAATGTGGTCTACCTGATAACATGCAGAGTTTGCCAGAAACAGTACATCGGTGAGACTGAGGATGGCCTGAACATGAGAATCAATAACCACAGGTCATCCATTACCACCGGAAAAATGAACCTACCGGTTGCCCAACACTTTAATCAGGATAACCACTCCTGGGAGGACATGGAAGTTGTACCCATAGACCATAATGTCAGTTGGACTATAGACCAGAGAGTAGCCAAGGAAAACTTTTGGCAGTATACTCTGAAAACCATTGAACCAGACGGCTTGAATAAGCGCTCTGACACTCTTCATATGAGTAGAAAATACTAAATTCGATTTTTGTACTAGGCCTTTATTTCAGAGTCCTTACTTACTATGTTTATGAGATAGGTTCTGCTTGATCTTCCCTCACGGGTACTTTTTTGTAACACGCCCTATTTCTTCCGTTTGGATACGGAGGTCAATTGACGAAACTGTGAACGAGCGCCTGACTTCGTCCCAAAACCATATATTTTTCCCTATTTTCGGTTGCCCCTTTAAGCGCCCCTTTTGTCATACCACTTTCTATTCATACCGACTCACGCGTGTACAGTTCACCGGTCACTTTGCTACAGTATGGATGTATGTTTTATTGGGGGGTGTGATCTCGGGCACAATTTGCATCTTTTGTTAGTACAAGTCGAAAAAGAGCCAACCGGCTTAGGGTTATCTAACCTGGACCTCACTAAATGGTCTTTGATGCTTCTTGGTTTCCTGTACGAGACCAAGGGGGGAGAAGGAATTATTTTTTTCATCCTCTTGGATTGGTGGAGAGTAGACAGGTTATCTTTCAGGATCGCTGAAATGCCTAATAATGTCGGGTGAAAGGTCGTAACTAAAGGGATCCTAGACCCTAAACTTTTGGGTTTGTACTGGAGAAGGTCCTGTCTGTCAATCCTTTGAACCGCCGATATAGATTCATGTACAGACTTAGCATTGTAGCCACGGTGACACAGTCTCTGTGAGAGTTCCTTACTTCTTAAATGAAATGAATCATCAGAGGAGCAAATCCGCCTTATTCTAGTTGCTAGACCTTTAGGGATTCCTTTGAAAACATGGGGAGGATGACAACTGTCTGTTCGTAAGTATAGGTGCGAGTCGGTGTCTTTTGTGTGAAGATCAAAATGTGTGCCACCGTCCCGAAGAGTGGACTTGGTGTCGAGGAAGATGCAAAAGATGCAAATTGTGCCCGAGATCACAGACCACTTCTACCAACAAAAGATGCAAATTGTGCCCGAGATCACAGACCACTTCTACCTTCAAAAGTACTAATACCGGACATGAATATAAAATCTTGACAAATGTTTCTTGCAAGTCTAGAAATGTGGTCTACCTGATAACAT
This sequence comes from Pinctada fucata, assembly GCA_028142955.1. Classification (NCBI taxonomy): domain Eukaryota; kingdom Metazoa; phylum Mollusca; class Bivalvia; order Pterioida; family Pteriidae; genus Pinctada; species Pinctada fucata. Next base: position 27,221,216 of record AP027113.1, on the reverse strand, counting down.
GCAGAGTTTGCCAGAAACAGTACATCGGTGAGACTGAGGATGGCCTGAACATGAGAATCAATAACCACAGGTCATCCATTACCACCGGAAAAATGAACCTACCGGTTGCCCAACACTTTAATCAGGATAACCACTCCTGGGAGGACATGGAAGTTGTACCCATAGACCATAATGTCAGTTGGACTATAGACCAGAGAGTAGCCAAGGAAAACTTTTGGCAGTATACTCTGAAAACCATTGAACCAGACGGCTTGAATAAGCGCTCTGACACTCTTCATATGAGTAGAAAATACTAAATTCGATTTTTGTACTAGGCCTTTATTTCAGAGTCCTTACTTACTATGTTTATGAGATAGGTTCTGCTTGATCTTCCCTCACGGGTACTTTTTTGTAACACGCCCTATTTCTTCCGTTTGGATACGGAGGTCAATTGACGAAACTGTGAACGAGCGCCTGACTTCGTCCCAAAACCATATATTTTTCCCTATTTTCGGTTGCCCCTTTAAGCGCCCCTTTTGTCATACCACTTTCTATTCATACCGACTCACGCGTGTACAGTTCACCGGTCACTTTGCTACAGTATGGATGTATGTTTTATTGGGGGGTGTGATCTCGGGCACAATTTGCATCTTTTGTTAGTACAAGTCGAAAAAGAGCCAACCGGCTTAGGGTTATCTAACCTGGACCTCACTAAATGGTCTTTGATGCTTCTTGGTTTCCTGTACGAGACCAAGGGGGGAGAAGGAATTATTTTTTTCATCCTCTTGGATTGGTGGAGAGTAGACAGGTTATCTTTCAGGATCGCTGAAATGCCTAATAATGTCGGGTGAAAGGTCGTAACTAAAGGGATCCTAGACCCTAAACTTTTGGGTTTGTACTGGAGAAGGTCCTGTCTGTCAATCCTTTGAACCGCCGATATAGATTCATGTACAGACTTAGCATTGTAGCCACGGTGACACAGTCTCTGTGAGAGTTCCTTACTTCTTAAATGAAATGAATCATCAGAGGAGCAAATCCGCCTTATTCTAGTTGCTAGACCTTTAGGGATTCCTTTGAAAACATGGGGAGGATGACAACTGTCTGTTCGTAAGTATAGGTGCGAGTCGGTGTCTTTTGTGTGAAGATCAAAATGTGTGCCACCGTCCCGAAGAGTGGACTTGGTGTCGAGGAAGATGCAAAAGATGCAAATTGTGCCCGAGATCACAGACCACTTCTACCAACAAAAGATGCAAATTGTGCCCGAGATCACAGACCACTTCTACCTTCAAAAGTACTAATACCGGACATGAATATAAAATCTTGACAAATGTTTCTTGCAAGTCTAGAAATGTGGTCTACCTGATAACATGCAGAGTTTGCCAGAAACAGTACATCGGTGAGACTGAGGATGGCCTGAACATGAGAATCAATAACCACAGGTCATCCATTACCACCGGAAAAATGAACCTACCGGTTGCCCAACACTTTAATCAGGATAACCACTCCTGGGAGGACATGGAAGTTGTACCCATAGACCATAATGTCAGTTGGACTATAGACCAGAGAGTAGCCAAGGAAAACTTTTGGCAGTATACTCTGAAAACCATTGAACCAGACGGCTTGAATAAGCGCTCTGACACTCTTCATATGAGTAGAAAATACTAAATTCGATTTTTGTACTAGGCCTTTATTTCAGAGTCCTTACTTACTATGTTTATGAGATAGGTTCTGCTTGATCTTCCCTCACGGGTACTTTTTTGTAACACGCCCTATTTCTTCCGTTTGGATACGGAGGTCAATTGACGAAACTGTGAACGAGCGCCTGACTTCGTCCCAAAACCATATATTTTTCCCTATTTTCGGTTGCCCCTTTAAGCGCCCCTTTTGTCATACCACTTTCTATTCATACCGACTCACGCGTGTACAGTTCACCGGTCACTTTGCTACAGTATGGATGTATGTTTTATTGGGGGGTGTGATCTCGGGCACAATTTGCATCTTTTGTTAGTACAAGTCGAAAAAGAGCCAACCGGCTTAGGGTTATCTAACCTGGACCTCACTAAATGGTCTTTGATGCTTCTTGGTTTCCTGTACGAGACCAAGGGGGGAGAAGGAATTATTTTTTTCATCCTCTTGGATTGGTGGAGAGTAGACAGGTTATCTTTCAGGATCGCTGAAATGCCTAATAATGTCGGGTGAAAGGTCGTAACTAAAGGGATCCTAGACCCTAAACTTTTGGGTTTGTACTGGAGAAGGTCCTGTCTGTCAATCCTTTGAACCGCCGATATAGATTCATGTACAGACTTAGCATTGTAGCCACGGTGACACAGTCTCTGTGAGAGTTCCTTACTTCTTAAATGAAATGAATCATCAGAGGAGCAAATCCGCCTTATTCTAGTTGCTAGACCTTTAGGGATTCCTTTGAAAACATGGGGAGGATGACAACTGTCTGTTCGTAAGTATAGGTGCGAGTCGGTGTCTTTTGTGTGAAGATCAAAATGTGTGCCACCGTCCCGAAGAGTGGACTTGGTGTCGAGGAAGATGCAAAAGATGCAAATTGTGCCCGAGATCACAGACCACTTCTACCAACAAAAGATGCAAATTGTGCCCGAGATCACAGACCACTTCTACCTTCAAAAGTACTAATACCGGACATGAATATAAAATCTTGACAAATGTTTCTTGCAAGTCTAGAAATGTGGTCTACCTGATAACATGCAGAGTTTGCCAGAAACAGTACATCGGTGAGACTGAGGATGGCCTGAACATGAGAATCAATAACCACAGGTCATCCATTACCACCGGAAAAATGAACCTACCGGTTGCCCAACACTTTAATCAGGATAACCACTCCTGGGAGGACATGGAAGTTGTACCCATAGACCATAATGTCAGTTGGACTATAGACCAGAGAGTAGCCAAGGAAAACTTTTGGCAGTATACTCTGAAAACCATTGAACCAGACGGCTTGAATAAGCGCTCTGACACTCTTCATATGAGTAGAAAATACTAAATTCGATTTTTGTACTAGGCCTTTATTTCAGAGTCCTTACTTACTATGTTTATGAGATAGGTTCTGCTTGATCTTCCCTCACGGGTACTTTTTTGTAACACGCCCTATTTCTTCCGTTTGGATACGGAGGTCAATTGACGAAACTGTGAACGAGCGCCTGACTTCGTCCCAAAACCATATATTTTTCCCTATTTTCGGTTGCCCCTTTAAGCGCCCCTTTTGTCATACCACTTTCTATTCATACCGACTCACGCGTGTACAGTTCACCGGTCACTTTGCTACAGTATGGATGTATGTTTTATTGGGGGGTGTGATCTCGGGCACAATTTGCATCTTTTGTTAGTACAAGTCGAAAAAGAGCCAACCGGCTTAGGGTTATCTAACCTGGACCTCACTAAATGGTCTTTGATGCTTCTTGGTTTCCTGTACGAGACCAAGGGGGGAGAAGGAATTATTTTTTTCATCCTCTTGGATTGGTGGAGAGTAGACAGGTTATCTTTCAGGATCGCTGAAATGCCTAATAATGTCGGGTGAAAGGTCGTAACTAAAGGGATCCTAGACCCTAAACTTTTGGGTTTGTACTGGAGAAGGTCCTGTCTGTCAATCCTTTGAACCGCCGATATAGATTCATGTACAGACTTAGCATTGTAGCCACGGTGACACAGTCTCTGTGAGAGTTCCTTACTTCTTAAATGAAATGAATCATCAGAGGAGCAAATCCGCCTTATTCTAGTTGCTAGACCTTTAGGGATTCCTTTGAAAACATGGGGAGGATGACAACTGTCTGTTCGTAAGTATAGGTGCGAGTCGGTGTCTTTTGTGTGAAGATCAAAATGTGTGCCACCGTCCCGAAGAGTGGACTTGGTGTCGAGGAAGATGCAAAAGATGCAAATTGTGCCCGAGATCACAGACCACTTCTACCAACAAAAGATGCAAATTGTGCCCGAGATCACAGACCACTTCTACCTTCAAAAGTACTAATACCGGACATGAATATAAAATCTTGACAAATGTTTCTTGCAAGTCTAGAAATGTGGTCTACCTGATAACATGCAGAGTTTGCCAGAAACAGTACATCGGTGAGACTGAGGATGGCCTGAACATGAGAATCAATAACCACAGGTCATCCATTACCACCGGAAAAATGAACCTACCGGTTGCCCAACACTTTAATCAGGATAACCACTCCTGGGAGGACATGGAAGTTGTACCCATAGACCATAATGTCAGTTGGACTATAGACCAGAGAGTAGCCAAGGAAAACTTTTGGCAGTATACTCTGAAAACCATTGAACCAGACGGCTTGAATAAGCGCTCTGACACTCTTCATATGAGTAGAAAATACTAAATTCGATTTTTGTACTAGGCCTTTATTTCAGAGTCCTTACTTACTATGTTTATGAGATAGGTTCTGCTTGATCTTCCCTCACGGGTACTTTTTTGTAACACGCCCTATTTCTTCCGTTTGGATACGGAGGTCAATTGACGAAACTGTGAACGAGCGCCTGACTTCGTCCCAAAACCATATATTTTTCCCTATTTTCGGTTGCCCCTTTAAGCGCCCCTTTTGTCATACCACTTTCTATTCATACCGACTCACGCGTGTACAGTTCACCGGTCACTTTGCTACAGTATGGATGTATGTTTTATTGGGGGGTGTGATCTCGGGCACAATTTGCATCTTTTGTTAGTACAAGTCGAAAAAGAGCCAACCGGCTTAGGGTTATCTAACCTGGACCTCACTAAATGGTCTTTGATGCTTCTTGGTTTCCTGTACGAGACCAAGGGGGGAGAAGGAATTATTTTTTTCATCCTCTTGGATTGGTGGAGAGTAGACAGGTTATCTTTCAGGATCGCTGAAATGCCTAATAATGTCGGGTGAAAGGTCGTAACTAAAGGGATCCTAGACCCTAAACTTTTGGGTTTGTACTGGAGAAGGTCCTGTCTGTCAATCCTTTGAACCGCCGATATAGATTCATGTACAGACTTAGCATTGTAGCCACGGTGACACAGTCTCTGTGAGAGTTCCTTACTTCTTAAATGAAATGAATCATCAGAGGAGCAAATCCGCCTTATTCTAGTTGCTAGACCTTTAGGGATTCCTTTGAAAACATGGGGAGGATGACAACTGTCTGTTCGTAAGTATAGGTGCGAGTCGGTGTCTTTTGTGTGAAGATCAAAATGTGTGCCACCGTCCCGAAGAGTGGACTTGGTGTCGAGGAAGATGCAAAAGATGCAAATTGTGCCCGAGATCACAGACCACTTCTACCAACAAAAGATGCAAATTGTGCCCGAGATCACAGACCACTTCTACCTTCAAAAGTACTAATACCGGACATGAATATAAAATCTTGACAAATGTTTCTTGCAAGTCTAGAAATGTGGTCTACCTGATAACATGCAGAGTTTGCCAGAAACAGTACATCGGTGAGACTGAGGATGGCCTGAACATGAGAATCAATAACCACAGGTCATCCATTACCACCGGAAAAATGAACCTACCGGTTGCCCAACACTTTAATCAGGATAACCACTCCTGGGAGGACATGGAAGTTGTACCCATAGACCATAATGTCAGTTGGACTATAGACCAGAGAGTAGCCAAGGAAAACTTTTGGCAGTATACTCTGAAAACCATTGAACCAGACGGCTTGAATAAGCGCTCTGACACTCTTCATATGAGTAGAAAATACTAAATTCGATTTTTGTACTAGGCCTTTATTTCAGAGTCCTTACTTACTATGTTTATGAGATAGGTTCTGCTTGATCTTCCCTCACGGGTACTTTTTTGTAACACGCCCTATTTCTTCCGTTTGGATACGGAGGTCAATTGACGAAACTGTGAACGAGCGCCTGACTTCGTCCCAAAACCATATATTTTTCCCTATTTTCGGTTGCCCCTTTAAGCGCCCCTTTTGTCATACCACTTTCTATTCATACCGACTCACGCGTGTACAGTTCACCGGTCACTTTGCTACAGTATGGATGTATGTTTTATTGGGGGGTGTGATCTCGGGCACAATTTGCATCTTTTGTTAGTACAAGTCGAAAAAGAGCCAACCGGCTTAGGGTTATCTAACCTGGACCTCACTAAATGGTCTTTGATGCTTCTTGGTTTCCTGTACGAGACCAAGGGGGGAGAAGGAATTATTTTTTTCATCCTCTTGGATTGGTGGAGAGTAGACAGGTTATCTTTCAGGATCGCTGAAATGCCTAATAATGTCGGGTGAAAGGTCGTAACTAAAGGGATCCTAGACCCTAAACTTTTGGGTTTGTACTGGAGAAGGTCCTGTCTGTCAATCCTTTGAACCGCCGATATAGATTCATGTACAGACTTAGCATTGTAGCCACGGTGACACAGTCTCTGTGAGAGTTCCTTACTTCTTAAATGAAATGAATCATCAGAGGAGCAAATCCGCCTTATTCTAGTTGCTAGACCTTTAGGGATTCCTTTGAAAACATGGGGAGGATGACAACTGTCTGTTCGTAAGTATAGGTGCGAGTCGGTGTCTTTTGTGTGAAGATCAAAATGTGTGCCACCGTCCCGAAGAGTGGACTTGGTGTCGAGGAAGATGCAAAAGATGCAAATTGTGCCCGAGATCACAGACCACTTCTACCAACAAAAGATGCAAATTGTGCCCGAGATCACAGACCACTTCTACCTTCAAAAGTACTAATACCGGACATGAATATAAAATCTTGACAAATGTTTCTTGCAAGTCTAGAAATGTGGTCTACCTGATAACATGCAGAGTTTGCCAGAAACAGTACATCGGTGAGACTGAGGATGGCCTGAACATGAGAATCAATAACCACAGGTCATCCATTACCACCGGAAAAATGAACCTACCGGTTGCCCAACACTTTAATCAGGATAACCACTCCTGGGAGGACATGGAAGTTGTACCCATAGACCATAATGTCAGTTGGACTATAGACCAGAGAGTAGCCAAGGAAAACTTTTGGCAGTATACTCTGAAAACCATTGAACCAGACGGCTTGAATAAGCGCTCTGACACTCTTCATATGAGTAGAAAATACTAAATTCGATTTTTGTACTAGGCCTTTATTTCAGAGTCCTTACTTACTATGTTTATGAGATAGGTTCTGCTTGATCTTCCCTCACGGGTACTTTTTTGTAACACGCCCTATTTCTTCCGTTTGGATACGGAGGTCAATTGACGAAACTGTGAACGAGCGCCTGACTTCGTCCCAAAACCATATATTTTTCCCTATTTTCGGTTGCCCCTTTAAGCGCCCCTTTTGTCATACCACTTTCTATTCATACCGACTCACGCGTGTACAGTTCACCGGTCACTTTGCTACAGTATGGATGTATGTTTTATTGGGGGGTGTGATCTCGGGCACAATTTGCATCTTTTGTTAGTACAAGTCGAAAAAGAGCCAACCGGCTTAGGGTTATCTAACCTGGACCTCACTAAATGGTCTTTGATGCTTCTTGGTTTCCTGTACGAGACCAAGGGGGGAGAAGGAATTATTTTTTTCATCCTCTTGGATTGGTGGAGAGTAGACAGGTTATCTTTCAGGATCGCTGAAATGCCTAATAATGTCGGGTGAAAGGTCGTAACTAAAGGGATCCTAGACCCTAAACTTTTGGGTTTGTACTGGAGAAGGTCCTGTCTGTCAATCCTTTGAACCGCCGATATAGATTCATGTACAGACTTAGCATTGTAGCCACGGTGACACAGTCTCTGTGAGAGTTCCTTACTTCTTAAATGAAATGAATCATCAGAGGAGCAAATCCGCCTTATTCTAGTTGCTAGACCTTTAGGGATTCCTTTGAAAACATGGGGAGGATGACAACTGTCTGTTCGTAAGTATAGGTGCGAGTCGGTGTCTTTTGTGTGAAGATCAAAATGTGTGCCACCGTCCCGAAGAGTGGACTTGGTGTCGAGGAAGATGCAAAAGATGCAAATTGTGCCCGAGATCACAGACCACTTCTACCAACAAAAGATGCAAATTGTGCCCGAGATCACAGACCACTTCTACCTTCAAAAGTACTAATACCGGACATGAATATAAAATCTTGACAAATGTTTCTTGCAAGTCTAGAAATGTGGTCTACCTGATAACATGCAGAGTTTGCCAGAAACAGTACATCGGTGAGACTGAGGATGGCCTGAACATGAGAATCAATAACCACAGGTCATCCATTACCACCGGAAAAATGAACCTACCGGTTGCCCAACACTTTAATCAGGATAACCACTCCTGGGAGGACATGGAAGTTGTACCCATAGACCATAATGTCAGTTGGACTATAGACCAGAGAGTAGCCAAGGAAAACTTTTGGCAGTATACTCTGAAAACCATTGAACCAGACGGCTTGAATAAGCGCTCTGACACTCTTCATATGAGTAGAAAATACTAAATTCGATTTTTGTACTAGGCCTTTATTTCAGAGTCCTTACTTACTATGTTTATGAGATAGGTTCTGCTTGATCTTCCCTCACGGGTACTTTTTTGTAACACGCCCTATTTCTTCCGTTTGGATACGGAGGTCAATTGACGAAACTGTGAACGAGCGCCTGACTTCGTCCCAAAACCATATATTTTTCCCTATTTTCGGTTGCCCCTTTAAGCGCCCCTTTTGTCATACCACTTTCTATTCATACCGACTCACGCGTGTACAGTTCACCGGTCACTTTGCTACAGTATGGATGTATGTTTTATTGGGGGGTGTGATCTCGGGCACAATTTGCATCTTTTGTTAGTACAAGTCGAAAAAGAGCCAACCGGCTTAGGGTTATCTAACCTGGACCTCACTAAATGGTCTTTGATGCTTCTTGGTTTCCTGTACGAGACCAAGGGGGGAGAAGGAATTATTTTTTTCATCCTCTTGGATTGGTGGAGAGTAGACAGGTTATCTTTCAGGATCGCTGAAATGCCTAATAATGTCGGGTGAAAGGTCGTAACTAAAGGGATCCTAGACCCTAAACTTTTGGGTTTGTACTGGAGAAGGTCCTGTCTGTCAATCCTTTGAACCGCCGATATAGATTCATGTACAGACTTAGCATTGTAGCCACGGTGACACAGTCTCTGTGAGAGTTCCTTACTTCTTAAATGAAATGAATCATCAGAGGAGCAAATCCGCCTTATTCTAGTTGCTAGACCTTTAGGGATTCCTTTGAAAACATGGGGAGGATGACAACTGTCTGTTCGTAAGTATAGGTGCGAGTCGGTGTCTTTTGTGTGAAGATCAAAATGTGTGCCACCGTCCCGAAGAGTGGACTTGGTGTCGAGGAAGATGCAAAAGATGCAAATTGTGCCCGAGATCACAGACCACTTCTACCAACAAAAGATGCAAATTGTGCCCGAGATCACAGACCACTTCTACCTTCAAAAGTACTAATACCGGACATGAATATAAAATCTTGACAAATGTTTCTTGCAAGTCTAGAAATGTGGTCTACCTGATAACATGCAGAGTTTGCCAGAAACAGTACATCGGTGAGACTGAGGATGGCCTGAACATGAGAATCAATAACCACAGGTCATCCATTACCACCGGAAAAATGAACCTACCGGTTGCCCAACACTTTAATCAGGATAACCACTCCTGGGAGGACATGGAAGTTGTACCCATAGACCATAATGTCAGTTGGACTATAGACCAGAGAGTAGCCAAGGAAAACTTTTGGCAGTATACTCTGAAAACCATTGAACCAGACGGCTTGAATAAGCGCTCTGACACTCTTCATATGAGTAGAAAATACTAAATTCGATTTTTGTACTAGGCCTTTATTTCAGAGTCCTTACTTACTATGTTTATGAGATAGGTTCTGCTTGATCTTCCCTCACGGGTACTTTTTTGTAACACGCCCTATTTCTTCCGTTTGGATACGGAGGTCAATTGACGAAACTGTGAACGAGCGCCTGACTTCGTCCCAAAACCATATATTTTTCCCTATTTTCGGTTGCCCCTTTAAGCGCCCCTTTTGTCATACCACTTTCTATTCATACCGACTCACGCGTGTACAGTTCACCGGTCACTTTGCTACAGTATGGATGTATGTTTTATTGGGGGGTGTGATCTCGGGCACAATTTGCATCTTTTGTTAGTACAAGTCGAAAAAGAGCCAACCGGCTTAGGGTTATCTAACCTGGACCTCACTAAATGGTCTTTGATGCTTCTTGGTTTCCTGTACGAGACCAAGGGGGGAGAAGGAATTATTTTTTTCATCCTCTTGGATTGGTGGAGAGTAGACAGGTTATCTTTCAGGATCGCTGAAATGCCTAATAATGTCGGGTGAAAGGTCGTAACTAAAGGGATCCTAGACCCTAAACTTTTGGGTTTGTACTGGAGAAGGTCCTGTCTGTCAATCCTTTGAACCGCCGATATAGATTCATGTACAGACTTAGCATTGTAGCCACGGTGACACAGTCTCTGTGAGAGTTCCTTACTTCTTAAATGAAATGAATCATCAGAGGAGCAAATCCGCCTTATTCTAGTTGCTAGACCTTTAGGGATTCCTTTGAAAACATGGGGAGGATGACAACTGTCTGTTCGTAAGTATAGGTGCGAGTCGGTGTCTTTTGTGTGAAGATCAAAATGTGTGCCACCGTCCCGAAGAGTGGACTTGGTGTCGAGGAAGATGCAAAAGATGCAAATTGTGCCCGAGATCACAGACCACTTCTACCAACAAAAGATGCAAATTGTGCCCGAGATCACAGACCACTTCTACCTTCAAAAGTACTAATACCGGACATGAATATAAAATCTTGACAAATGTTTCTTGCAAGTCTAGAAATGTGGTCTACCTGATAACATGCAGAGTTTGCCAGAAACAGTACATCGGTGAGACTGAGGATGGCCTGAACATGAGAATCAATAACCACAGGTCATCCATTACCACCGGAAAAATGAACCTACCGGTTGCCCAACACTTTAATCAGGATAACCACTCCTGGGAGGACATGGAAGTTGTACCCATAGACCATAATGTCAGTTGGACTATAGACCAGAGAGTAGCCAAGGAAAACTTTTGGCAGTATACTCTGAAAACCATTGAACCAGACGGCTTGAATAAGCGCTCTGACACTCTTCATATGAGTAGAAAATACTAAATTCGATTTTTGTACTAGGCCTTTATTTCAGAGTCCTTACTTACTATGTTTATGAGATAGGTTCTGCTTGATCTTCCCTCACGGGTACTTTTTTGTAACACGCCCTATTTCTTCCGTTTGGATACGGAGGTCAATTGACGAAACTGTGAACGAGCGCCTGACTTCGTCCCAAAACCATATATTTTTCCCTATTTTCGGTTGCCCCTTTAAGCGCCCCTTTTGTCATACCACTTTCTATTCATACCGACTCACGCGTGTACAGTTCACCGGTCACTTTGCTACAGTATGGATGTATGTTTTATTGGGGGGTGTGATCTCGGGCACAATTTGCATCTTTTGTTAGTACAAGTCGAAAAAGAGCCAACCGGCTTAGGGTTATCTAACCTGGACCTCACTAAATGGTCTTTGATGCTTCTTGGTTTCCTGTACGAGACCAAGGGGGGAGAAGGAATTATTTTTTTCATCCTCTTGGATTGGTGGAGAGTAGACAGGTTATCTTTCAGGATCGCTGAAATGCCTAATAATGTCGGGTGAAAGGTCGTAACTAAAGGGATCCTAGACCCTAAACTTTTGGGTTTGTACTGGAGAAGGTCCTGTCTGTCAATCCTTTGAACCGCCGATATAGATTCATGTACAGACTTAGCATTGTAGCCACGGTGACACAGTCTCTGTGAGAGTTCCTTACTTCTTAAATGAAATGAATCATCAGAGGAGCAAATCCGCCTTATTCTAGTTGCTAGACCTTTAGGGATTCCTTTGAAAACATGGGGAGGATGACAACTGTCTGTTCGTAAGTATAGGTGCGAGTCGGTGTCTTTTGTGTGAAGATCAAAATGTGTGCCACCGTCCCGAAGAGTGGACTTGGTGTCGAGGAAGATGCAAAAGATGCAAATTGTGCCCGAGATCACAGACCACTTCTACCAACAAAAGATGCAAATTGTGCCCGAGATCACAGACCACTTCTACCTTCAAAAGTACTAATACCGGACATGAATATAAAATCTTGACAAATGTTTCTTGCAAGTCTAGAAATGTGGTCTACCTGATAACATGCAGAGTTTGCCAGAAACAGTACATCGGTGAGACTGAGGATGGCCTGAACATGAGAATCAATAACCACAGGTCATCCATTACCACCGGAAAAATGAACCTACCGGTTGCCCAACACTTTAATCAGGATAACCACTCCTGGGAGGACATGGAAGTTGTACCCATAGACCATAATGTCAGTTGGACTATAGACCAGAGAGTAGCCAAGGAAAACTTTTGGCAGTATACTCTGAAAACCATTGAACCAGACGGCTTGAATAAGCGCTCTGACACTCTTCATATGAGTAGAAAATACTAAATTCGATTTTTGTACTAGGCCTTTATTTCAGAGTCCTTACTTACTATGTTTATGAGATAGGTTCTGCTTGATCTTCCCTCACGGGTACTTTTTTGTAACACGCCCTATTTCTTCCGTTTGGATACGGAGGTCAATTGACGAAACTGTGAACGAGCGCCTGACTTCGTCCCAAAACCATATATTTTTCCCTATTTTCGGTTGCCCCTTTAAGCGCCCCTTTTGTCATACCACTTTCTATTCATACCGACTCACGCGTGTACAGTTCACCGGTCACTTTGCTACAGTATGGATGTATGTTTTATTGGGGGGTGTGATCTCGGGCACAATTTGCATCTTTTGTTAGTACAAGTCGAAAAAGAGCCAACCGGCTTAGGGTTATCTAACCTGGACCTCACTAAATGGTCTTTGATGCTTCTTGGTTTCCTGTACGAGACCAAGGGGGGAGAAGGAATTATTTTTTTCATCCTCTTGGATTGGTGGAGAGTAGACAGGTTATCTTTCAGGATCGCTGAAATGCCTAATAATGTCGGGTGAAAGGTCGTAACTAAAGGGATCCTAGACCCTAAACTTTTGGGTTTGTACTGGAGAAGGTCCTGTCTGTCAATCCTTTGAACCGCCGATATAGATTCATGTACAGACTTAGCATTGTAGCCACGGTGACACAGTCTCTGTGAGAGTTCCTTACTTCTTAAATGAAATGAATCATCAGAGGAGCAAATCCGCCTTATTCTAGTTGCTAGACCTTTAGGGATTCCTTTGAAAACATGGGGAGGATGACAACTGTCTGTTCGTAAGTATAGGTGCGAGTCGGTGTCTTTTGTGTGAAGATCAAAATGTGTGCCACCGTCCCGAAGAGTGGACTTGGTGTCGAGGAAGATGCAAAAGATGCAAATTGTGCCCGAGATCACAGACCACTTCTACCAACAAAAGATGCAAATTGTGCCCGAGATCACAGACCACTTCTACCTTCAAAAGTACTAATACCGGACATGAATATAAAATCTTGACAAATGTTTCTTGCAAGTCTAGAAATGTGGTCTACCTGATAACATGCAGAGTTTGCCAGAAACAGTACATCGGTGAGACTGAGGATGGCCTGAACATGAGAATCAATAACCACAGGTCATCCATTACCACCGGAAAAATGAACCTACCGGTTGCCCAACACTTTAATCAGGATAACCACTCCTGGGAGGACATGGAAGTTGTACCCATAGACCATAATGTCAGTTGGACTATAGACCAGAGAGTAGCCAAGGAAAACTTTTGGCAGTATACTCTGAAAACCATTGAACCAGACGGCTTGAATAAGCGCTCTGACACTCTTCATATGAGTAGAAAATACTAAATTCGATTTTTGTACTAGGCCTTTATTTCAGAGTCCTTACTTACTATGTTTATGAGATAGGTTCTGCTTGATCTTCCCTCACGGGTACTTTTTTGTAACACGCCCTATTTCTTCCGTTTGGATACGGAGGTCAATTGACGAAACTGTGAACGAGCGCCTGACTTCGTCCCAAAACCATATATTTTTCCCTATTTTCGGTTGCCCCTTTAAGCGCCCCTTTTGTCATACCACTTTCTATTCATACCGACTCACGCGTGTACAGTTCACCGGTCACTTTGCTACAGTATGGATGTATGTTTTATTGGGGGGTGTGATCTCGGGCACAATTTGCATCTTTTGTTAGTACAAGTCGAAAAAGAGCCAACCGGCTTAGGGTTATCTAACCTGGACCTCACTAAATGGTCTTTGATGCTTCTTGGTTTCCTGTACGAGACCAAGGGGGGAGAAGGAATTATTTTTTTCATCCTCTTGGATTGGTGGAGAGTAGACAGGTTATCTTTCAGGATCGCTGAAATGCCTAATAATGTCGGGTGAAAGGTCGTAACTAAAGGGATCCTAGACCCTAAACTTTTGGGTTTGTACTGGAGAAGGTCCTGTCTGTCAATCCTTTGAACCGCCGATATAGATTCATGTACAGACTTAGCATTGTAGCCACGGTGACACAGTCTCTGTGAGAGTTCCTTACTTCTTAAATGAAATGAATCATCAGAGGAGCAAATCCGCCTTATTCTAGTTGCTAGACCTTTAGGGATTCCTTTGAAAACATGGGGAGGATGACAACTGTCTGTTCGTAAGTATAGGTGCGAGTCGGTGTCTTTTGTGTGAAGATCAAAATGTGTGCCACCGTCCCGAAGAGTGGACTTGGTGTCGAGGAAGATGCAAAAGATGCAAATTGTGCCCGAGATCACAGACCACTTCTACCAACAAAAGATGCAAATTGTGCCCGAGATCACAGACCACTTCTACCTTCAAAAGTACTAATACCGGACATGAATATAAAATCTTGACAAATGTTTCTTGCAAGTCTAGAAATGTGGTCTACCTGATAACATGCAGAGTTTGCCAGAAACAGTACATCGGTGAGACTGAGGATGGCCTGAACATGAGAATCAATAACCACAGGTCATCCATTACCACCGGAAAAATGAACCTACCGGTTGCCCAACACTTTAATCAGGATAACCACTCCTGGGAGGACATGGAAGTTGTACCCATAGACCATAATGTCAGTTGGACTATAGACCAGAGAGTAGCCAAGGAAAACTTTTGGCAGTATACTCTGAAAACCATTGAACCAGACGGCTTGAATAAGCGCTCTGACACTCTTCATATGAGTAGAAAATACTAAATTCGATTTTTGTACTAGGCCTTTATTTCAGAGTCCTTACTTACTATGTTTATGAGATAGGTTCTGCTTGATCTTCCCTCACGGGTACTTTTTTGTAACACGCCCTATTTCTTCCGTTTGGATACGGAGGTCAATTGACGAAACTGTGAACGAGCGCCTGACTTCGTCCCAAAACCATATATTTTTCCCTATTTTCGGTTGCCCCTTTAAGCGCCCCTTTTGTCATACCACTTTCTATTCATACCGACTCACGCGTGTACAGTTCACCGGTCACTTTGCTACAGTATGGATGTATGTTTTATTGGGGGGTGTGATCTCGGGCACAATTTGCATCTTTTGTTAGTACAAGTCGAAAAAGAGCCAACCGGCTTAGGGTTATCTAACCTGGACCTCACTAAATGGTCTTTGATGCTTCTTGGTTTCCTGTACGAGACCAAGGGGGGAGAAGGAATTATTTTTTTCATCCTCTTGGATTGGTGGAGAGTAGACAGGTTATCTTTCAGGATCGCTGAAATGCCTAATAATGTCGGGTGAAAGGTCGTAACTAAAGGGATCCTAGACCCTAAACTTTTGGGTTTGTACTGGAGAAGGTCCTGTCTGTCAATCCTTTGAACCGCCGATATAGATTCATGTACAGACTTAGCATTGTAGCCACGGTGACACAGTCTCTGTGAGAGTTCCTTACTTCTTAAATGAAATGAATCATCAGAGGAGCAAATCCGCCTTATTCTAGTTGCTAGACCTTTAGGGATTCCTTTGAAAACATGGGGAGGATGACAACTGTCTGTTCGTAAGTATAGGTGCGAGTCGGTGTCTTTTGTGTGAAGATCAAAATGTGTGCCACCGTCCCGAAGAGTGGACTTGGTGTCGAGGAAGATGCAAAAGATGCAAATTGTGCCCGAGATCACAGACCACTTCTACCAACAAAAGATGCAAATTGTGCCCGAGATCACAGACCACTTCTACCTTCAAAAGTACTAATACCGGACATGAATATAAAATCTTGACAAATGTTTCTTGCAAGTCTAGAAATGTGGTCTACCTGATAACATGCAGAGTTTGCCAGAAACAGTACATCGGTGAGACTGAGGATGGCCTGAACATGAGAATCAATAACCACAGGTCATCCATTACCACCGGAAAAATGAACCTACCGGTTGCCCAACACTTTAATCAGGATAACCACTCCTGGGAGGACATGGAAGTTGTACCCATAGACCATAATGTCAGTTGGACTATAGACCAGAGAGTAGCCAAGGAAAACTTTTGGCAGTATACTCTGAAAACCATTGAACCAGACGGCTTGAATAAGCGCTCTGACACTCTTCATATGAGTAGAAAATACTAAATTCGATTTTTGTACTAGGCCTTTATTTCAGAGTCCTTACTTACTATGTTTATGAGATAGGTTCTGCTTGATCTTCCCTCACGGGTACTTTTTTGTAACACGCCCTATTTCTTCCGTTTGGATACGGAGGTCAATTGACGAAACTGTGAACGAGCGCCTGACTTCGTCCCAAAACCATATATTTTTCCCTATTTTCGGTTGCCCCTTTAAGCGCCCCTTTTGTCATACCACTTTCTATTCATACCGACTCACGCGTGTACAGTTCACCGGTCACTTTGCTACAGTATGGATGTATGTTTTATTGGGGGGTGTGATCTCGGGCACAATTTGCATCTTTTGTTAGTACAAGTCGAAAAAGAGCCAACCGGCTTAGGGTTATCTAACCTGGACCTCACTAAATGGTCTTTGATGCTTCTTGGTTTCCTGTACGAGACCAAGGGGGGAGAAGGAATTATTTTTTTCATCCTCTTGGATTGGTGGAGAGTAGACAGGTTATCTTTCAGGATCGCTGAAATGCCTAATAATGTCGGGTGAAAGGTCGTAACTAAAGGGATCCTAGACCCTAAACTTTTGGGTTTGTACTGGAGAAGGTCCTGTCTGTCAATCCTTTGAACCGCCGATATAGATTCATGTACAGACTTAGCATTGTAGCCACGGTGACACAGTCTCTGTGAGAGTTCCTTACTTCTTAAATGAAATGAATCATCAGAGGAGCAAATCCGCCTTATTCTAGTTGCTAGACCTTTAGGGATTCCTTTGAAAACATGGGGAGGATGACAACTGTCTGTTCGTAAGTATAGGTGCGAGTCGGTGTCTTTTGTGTGAAGATCAAAATGTGTGCCACCGTCCCGAAGAGTGGACTTGGTGTCGAGGAAGATGCAAAAGATGCAAATTGTGCCCGAGATCACAGACCACTTCTACCAACAAAAGATGCAAATTGTGCCCGAGATCACAGACCACTTCTACCTTCAAAAGTACTAATACCGGACATGAATATAAAATCTTGACAAATGTTTCTTGCAAGTCTAGAAATGTGGTCTACCTGATAACATGCAGAGTTTGCCAGAAACAGTACATCGGTGAGACTGAGGATGGCCTGAACATGAGAATCAATAACCACAGGTCATCCATTACCACCGGAAAAATGAACCTACCGGTTGCCCAACACTTTAATCAGGATAACCACTCCTGGGAGGACATGGAAGTTGTACCCATAGACCATAATGTCAGTTGGACTATAGACCAGAGAGTAGCCAAGGAAAACTTTTGGCAGTATACTCTGAAAACCATTGAACCAGACGGCTTGAATAAGCGCTCTGACACTCTTCATATGAGTAGAAAATACTAAATTCGATTTTTGTACTAGGCCTTTATTTCAGAGTCCTTACTTACTATGTTTATGAGATAGGTTCTGCTTGATCTTCCCTCACGGGTACTTTTTTGTAACACGCCCTATTTCTTCCGTTTGGATACGGAGGTCAATTGACGAAACTGTGAACGAGCGCCTGACTTCGTCCCAAAACCATATATTTTTCCCTATTTTCGGTTGCCCCTTTAAGCGCCCCTTTTGTCATACCACTTTCTATTCATACCGACTCACGCGTGTACAGTTCACCGGTCACTTTGCTACAGTATGGATGTATGTTTTATTGGGGGGTGTGATCTCGGGCACAATTTGCATCTTTTGTTAGTACAAGTCGAAAAAGAGCCAACCGGCTTAGGGTTATCTAACCTGGACCTCACTAAATGGTCTTTGATGCTTCTTGGTTTCCTGTACGAGACCAAGGGGGGAGAAGGAATTATTTTTTTCATCCTCTTGGATTGGTGGAGAGTAGACAGGTTATCTTTCAGGATCGCTGAAATGCCTAATAATGTCGGGTGAAAGGTCGTAACTAAAGGGATCCTAGACCCTAAACTTTTGGGTTTGTACTGGAGAAGGTCCTGTCTGTCAATCCTTTGAACCGCCGATATAGATTCATGTACAGACTTAGCATTGTAGCCACGGTGACACAGTCTCTGTGAGAGTTCCTTACTTCTTAAATGAAATGAATCATCAGAGGAGCAAATCCGCCTTATTCTAGTTGCTAGACCTTTAGGGATTCCTTTGAAAACATGGGGAGGATGACAACTGTCTGTTCGTAAGTATAGGTGCGAGTCGGTGTCTTTTGTGTGAAGATCAAAATGTGTGCCACCGTCCCGAAGAGTGGACTTGGTGTCGAGGAAGATGCAAAAGATGCAAATTGTGCCCGAGATCACAGACCACTTCTACCAACAAAAGATGCAAATTGTGCCCGAGATCACAGACCACTTCTACCTTCAAAAGTACTAATACCGGACATGAATATAAAATCTTGACAAATGTTTCTTGCAAGTCTAGAAATGTGGTCTACCTGATAACATGCAGAGTTTGCCAGAAACAGTACATCGGTGAGACTGAGGATGGCCTGAACATGAGAATCAATAACCACAGGTCATCCATTACCACCGGAAAAATGAACCTACCGGTTGCCCAACACTTTAATCAGGATAACCACTCCTGGGAGGACATGGAAGTTGTACCCATAGACCATAATGTCAGTTGGACTATAGACCAGAGAGTAGCCAAGGAAAACTTTTGGCAGTATACTCTGAAAACCATTGAACCAGACGGCTTGAATAAGCGCTCTGACACTCTTCATATGAGTAGAAAATACTAAATTCGATTTTTGTACTAGGCCTTTATTTCAGAGTCCTTACTTACTATGTTTATGAGATAGGTTCTGCTTGATCTTCCCTCACGGGTACTTTTTTGTAACACGCCCTATTTCTTCCGTTTGGATACGGAGGTCAATTGACGAAACTGTGAACGAGCGCCTGACTTCGTCCCAAAACCATATATTTTTCCCTATTTTCGGTTGCCCCTTTAAGCGCCCCTTTTGTCATACCACTTTCTATTCATACCGACTCACGCGTGTACAGTTCACCGGTCACTTTGCTACAGTATGGATGTATGTTTTATTGGGGGGTGTGATCTCGGGCACAATTTGCATCTTTTGTTAGTACAAGTCGAAAAAGAGCCAACCGGCTTAGGGTTATCTAACCTGGACCTCACTAAATGGTCTTTGATGCTTCTTGGTTTCCTGTACGAGACCAAGGGGGGAGAAGGAATTATTTTTTTCATCCTCTTGGATTGGTGGAGAGTAGACAGGTTATCTTTCAGGATCGCTGAAATGCCTAATAATGTCGGGTGAAAGGTCGTAACTAAAGGGATCCTAGACCCTAAACTTTTGGGTTTGTACTGGAGAAGGTCCTGTCTGTCAATCCTTTGAACCGCCGATATAGATTCATGTACAGACTTAGCATTGTAGCCACGGTGACACAGTCTCTGTGAGAGTTCCTTACTTCTTAAATGAAATGAATCATCAGAGGAGCAAATCCGCCTTATTCTAGTTGCTAGACCTTTAGGGATTCCTTTGAAAACATGGGGAGGATGACAACTGTCTGTTCGTAAGTATAGGTGCGAGTCGGTGTCTTTTGTGTGAAGATCAAAATGTGTGCCACCGTCCCGAAGAGTGGACTTGGTGTCGAGGAAGATGCAAAAGATGCAAATTGTGCCCGAGATCACAGACCACTTCTACCAACAAAAGATGCAAATTGTGCCCGAGATCACAGACCACTTCTACCTTCAAAAGTACTAATACCGGACATGAATATAAAATCTTGACAAATGTTTCTTGCAAGTCTAGAAATGTGGTCTACCTGATAACATGCAGAGTTTGCCAGAAACAGTACATCGGTGAGACTGAGGATGGCCTGAACATGAGAATCAATAACCACAGGTCATCCATTACCACCGGAAAAATGAACCTACCGGTTGCCCAACACTTTAATCAGGATAACCACTCCTGGGAGGACATGGAAGTTGTACCCATAGACCATAATGTCAGTTGGACTATAGACCAGAGAGTAGCCAAGGAAAACTTTTGGCAGTATACTCTGAAAACCATTGAACCAGACGGCTTGAATAAGCGCTCTGACACTCTTCATATGAGTAGAAAATACTAAATTCGATTTTTGTACTAGGCCTTTATTTCAGAGTCCTTACTTACTATGTTTATGAGATAGGTTCTGCTTGATCTTCCCTCACGGGTACTTTTTTGTAACACGCCCTATTTCTTCCGTTTGGATACGGAGGTCAATTGACGAAACTGTGAACGAGCGCCTGACTTCGTCCCAAAACCATATATTTTTCCCTATTTTCGGTTGCCCCTTTAAGCGCCCCTTTTGTCATACCACTTTCTATTCATACCGACTCACGCGTGTACAGTTCACCGGTCACTTTGCTACAGTATGGATGTATGTTTTATTGGGGGGTGTGATCTCGGGCACAATTTGCATCTTTTGTTAGTACAAGTCGAAAAAGAGCCAACCGGCTTAGGGTTATCTAACCTGGACCTCACTAAATGGTCTTTGATGCTTCTTGGTTTCCTGTACGAGACCAAGGGGGGAGAAGGAATTATTTTTTTCATCCTCTTGGATTGGTGGAGAGTAGACAGGTTATCTTTCAGGATCGCTGAAATGCCTAATAATGTCGGGTGAAAGGTCGTAACTAAAGGGATCCTAGACCCTAAACTTTTGGGTTTGTACTGGAGAAGGTCCTGTCTGTCAATCCTTTGAACCGCCGATATAGATTCATGTACAGACTTAGCATTGTAGCCACGGTGACACAGTCTCTGTGAGAGTTCCTTACTTCTTAAATGAAATGAATCATCAGAGGAGCAAATCCGCCTTATTCTAGTTGCTAGACCTTTAGGGATTCCTTTGAAAACATGGGGAGGATGACAACTGTCTGTTCGTAAGTATAGGTGCGAGTCGGTGTCTTTTGTGTGAAGATCAAAATGTGTGCCACCGTCCCGAAGAGTGGACTTGGTGTCGAGGAAGATGCAAAAGATGCAAATTGTGCCCGAGATCACAGACCACTTCTACCAACAAAAGATGCAAATTGTGCCCGAGATCACAGACCACTTCTACCTTCAAAAGTACTAATACCGGACATGAATATAAAATCTTGACAAATGTTTCTTGCAAGTCTAGAAATGTGGTCTACCTGATAACATGCAGAGTTTGCCAGAAACAGTACATCGGTGAGACTGAGGATGGCCTGAACATGAGAATCAATAACCACAGGTCATCCATTACCACCGGAAAAATGAACCTACCGGTTGCCCAACACTTTAATCAGGATAACCACTCCTGGGAGGACATGGAAGTTGTACCCATAGACCATAATGTCAGTTGGACTATAGACCAGAGAGTAGCCAAGGAAAACTTTTGGCAGTATACTCTGAAAACCATTGAACCAGACGGCTTGAATAAGCGCTCTGACACTCTTCATATGAGTAGAAAATACTAAATTCGATTTTTGTACTAGGCCTTTATTTCAGAGTCCTTACTTACTATGTTTATGAGATAGGTTCTGCTTGATCTTCCCTCACGGGTACTTTTTTGTAACACGCCCTATTTCTTCCGTTTGGATACGGAGGTCAATTGACGAAACTGTGAACGAGCGCCTGACTTCGTCCCAAAACCATATATTTTTCCCTATTTTCGGTTGCCCCTTTAAGCGCCCCTTTTGTCATACCACTTTCTATTCATACCGACTCACGCGTGTACAGTTCACCGGTCACTTTGCTACAGTATGGATGTATGTTTTATTGGGGGGTGTGATCTCGGGCACAATTTGCATCTTTTGTTAGTACAAGTCGAAAAAGAGCCAACCGGCTTAGGGTTATCTAACCTGGACCTCACTAAATGGTCTTTGATGCTTCTTGGTTTCCTGTACGAGACCAAGGGGGGAGAAGGAATTATTTTTTTCATCCTCTTGGATTGGTGGAGAGTAGACAGGTTATCTTTCAGGATCGCTGAAATGCCTAATAATGTCGGGTGAAAGGTCGTAACTAAAGGGATCCTAGACCCTAAACTTTTGGGTTTGTACTGGAGAAGGTCCTGTCTGTCAATCCTTTGAACCGCCGATATAGATTCATGTACAGACTTAGCATTGTAGCCACGGTGACACAGTCTCTGTGAGAGTTCCTTACTTCTTAAATGAAATGAATCATCAGAGGAGCAAATCCGCCTTATTCTAGTTGCTAGACCTTTAGGGATTCCTTTGAAAACATGGGGAGGATGACAACTGTCTGTTCGTAAGTATAGGTGCGAGTCGGTGTCTTTTGTGTGAAGATCAAAATGTGTGCCACCGTCCCGAAGAGTGGACTTGGTGTCGAGGAAGATGCAAAAGATGCAAATTGTGCCCGAGATCACAGACCACTTCTACCAACAAAAGATGCAAATTGTGCCCGAGATCACAGACCACTTCTACCTTCAAAAGTACTAATACCGGACATGAATATAAAATCTTGACAAATGTTTCTTGCAAGTCTAGAAATGTGGTCTACCTGATAACATGCAGAGTTTGCCAGAAACAGTACATCGGTGAGACTGAGGATGGCCTGAACATGAGAATCAATAACCACAGGTCATCCATTACCACCGGAAAAATGAACCTACCGGTTGCCCAACACTTTAATCAGGATAACCACTCCTGGGAGGACATGGAAGTTGTACCCATAGACCATAATGTCAGTTGGACTATAGACCAGAGAGTAGCCAAGGAAAACTTTTGGCAGTATACTCTGAAAACCATTGAACCAGACGGCTTGAATAAGCGCTCTGACACTCTTCATATGAGTAGAAAATACTAAATTCGATTTTTGTACTAGGCCTTTATTTCAGAGTCCTTACTTACTATGTTTATGAGATAGGTTCTGCTTGATCTTCCCTCACGGGTACTTTTTTGTAACACGCCCTATTTCTTCCGTTTGGATACGGAGGTCAATTGACGAAACTGTGAACGAGCGCCTGACTTCGTCCCAAAACCATATATTTTTCCCTATTTTCGGTTGCCCCTTTAAGCGCCCCTTTTGTCATACCACTTTCTATTCATACCGACTCACGCGTGTACAGTTCACCGGTCACTTTGCTACAGTATGGATGTATGTTTTATTGGGGGGTGTGATCTCGGGCACAATTTGCATCTTTTGTTAGTACAAGTCGAAAAAGAGCCAACCGGCTTAGGGTTATCTAACCTGGACCTCACTAAATGGTCTTTGATGCTTCTTGGTTTCCTGTACGAGACCAAGGGGGGAGAAGGAATTATTTTTTTCATCCTCTTGGATTGGTGGAGAGTAGACAGGTTATCTTTCAGGATCGCTGAAATGCCTAATAATGTCGGGTGAAAGGTCGTAACTAAAGGGATCCTAGACCCTAAACTTTTGGGTTTGTACTGGAGAAGGTCCTGTCTGTCAATCCTTTGAACCGCCGATATAGATTCATGTACAGACTTAGCATTGTAGCCACGGTGACACAGTCTCTGTGAGAGTTCCTTACTTCTTAAATGAAATGAATCATCAGAGGAGCAAATCCGCCTTATTCTAGTTGCTAGACCTTTAGGGATTCCTTTGAAAACATGGGGAGGATGACAACTGTCTGTTCGTAAGTATAGGTGCGAGTCGGTGTCTTTTGTGTGAAGATCAAAATGTGTGCCACCGTCCCGAAGAGTGGACTTGGTGTCGAGGAAGATGCAAAAGATGCAAATTGTGCCCGAGATCACAGACCACTTCTACCAACAAAAGATGCAAATTGTGCCCGAGATCACAGACCACTTCTACCTTCAAAAGTACTAATACCGGACATGAATATAAAATCTTGACAAATGTTTCTTGCAAGTCTAGAAATGTGGTCTACCTGATAACATGCAGAGTTTGCCAGAAACAGTACATCGGTGAGACTGAGGATGGCCTGAACATGAGAATCAATAACCACAGGTCATCCATTACCACCGGAAAAATGAACCTACCGGTTGCCCAACACTTTAATCAGGATAACCACTCCTGGGAGGACATGGAAGTTGTACCCATAGACCATAATGTCAGTTGGACTATAGACCAGAGAGTAGCCAAGGAAAACTTTTGGCAGTATACTCTGAAAACCATTGAACCAGACGGCTTGAATAAGCGCTCTGACACTCTTCATATGAGTAGAAAATACTAAATTCGATTTTTGTACTAGGCCTTTATTTCAGAGTCCTTACTTACTATGTTTATGAGATAGGTTCTGCTTGATCTTCCCTCACGGGTACTTTTTTGTAACACGCCCTATTTCTTCCGTTTGGATACGGAGGTCAATTGACGAAACTGTGAACGAGCGCCTGACTTCGTCCCAAAACCATATATTTTTCCCTATTTTCGGTTGCCCCTTTAAGCGCCCCTTTTGTCATACCACTTTCTATTCATACCGACTCACGCGTGTACAGTTCACCGGTCACTTTGCTACAGTATGGATGTATGTTTTATTGGGGGGTGTGATCTCGGGCACAATTTGCATCTTTTGTTAGTACAAGTCGAAAAAGAGCCAACCGGCTTAGGGTTATCTAACCTGGACCTCACTAAATGGTCTTTGATGCTTCTTGGTTTCCTGTACGAGACCAAGGGGGGAGAAGGAATTATTTTTTTCATCCTCTTGGATTGGTGGAGAGTAGACAGGTTATCTTTCAGGATCGCTGAAATGCCTAATAATGTCGGGTGAAAGGTCGTAACTAAAGGGATCCTAGACCCTAAACTTTTGGGTTTGTACTGGAGAAGGTCCTGTCTGTCAATCCTTTGAACCGCCGATATAGATTCATGTACAGACTTAGCATTGTAGCCACGGTGACACAGTCTCTGTGAGAGTTCCTTACTTCTTAAATGAAATGAATCATCAGAGGAGCAAATCCGCCTTATTCTAGTTGCTAGACCTTTAGGGATTCCTTTGAAAACATGGGGAGGATGACAACTGTCTGTTCGTAAGTATAGGTGCGAGTCGGTGTCTTTTGTGTGAAGATCAAAATGTGTGCCACCGTCCCGAAGAGTGGACTTGGTGTCGAGGAAGATGCAAAAGATGCAAATTGTGCCCGAGATCACAGACCACTTCTACCAACAAAAGATGCAAATTGTGCCCGAGATCACAGACCACTTCTACCTTCAAAAGTACTAATACCGGACATGAATATAAAATCTTGACAAATGTTTCTTGCAAGTCTAGAAATGTGGTCTACCTGATAACATGCAGAGTTTGCCAGAAACAGTACATCGGTGAGACTGAGGATGGCCTGAACATGAGAATCAATAACCACAGGTCATCCATTACCACCGGAAAAATGAACCTACCGGTTGCCCAACACTTTAATCAGGATAACCACTCCTGGGAGGACATGGAAGTTGTACCCATAGACCATAATGTCAGTTGGACTATAGACCAGAGAGTAGCCAAGGAAAACTTTTGGCAGTATACTCTGAAAACCATTGAACCAGACGGCTTGAATAAGCGCTCTGACACTCTTCATATGAGTAGAAAATACTAAATTCGATTTTTGTACTAGGCCTTTATTTCAGAGTCCTTACTTACTATGTTTATGAGATAGGTTCTGCTTGATCTTCCCTCACGGGTACTTTTTTGTAACACGCCCTATTTCTTCCGTTTGGATACGGAGGTCAATTGACGAAACTGTGAACGAGCGCCTGACTTCGTCCCAAAACCATATATTTTTCCCTATTTTCGGTTGCCCCTTTAAGCGCCCCTTTTGTCATACCACTTTCTATTCATACCGACTCACGCGTGTACAGTTCACCGGTCACTTTGCTACAGTATGGATGTATGTTTTATTGGGGGGTGTGATCTCGGGCACAATTTGCATCTTTTGTTAGTACAAGTCGAAAAAGAGCCAACCGGCTTAGGGTTATCTAACCTGGACCTCACTAAATGGTCTTTGATGCTTCTTGGTTTCCTGTACGAGACCAAGGGGGGAGAAGGAATTATTTTTTTCATCCTCTTGGATTGGTGGAGAGTAGACAGGTTATCTTTCAGGATCGCTGAAATGCCTAATAATGTCGGGTGAAAGGTCGTAACTAAAGGGATCCTAGACCCTAAACTTTTGGGTTTGTACTGGAGAAGGTCCTGTCTGTCAATCCTTTGAACCGCCGATATAGATTCATGTACAGACTTAGCATTGTAGCCACGGTGACACAGTCTCTGTGAGAGTTCCTTACTTCTTAAATGAAATGAATCATCAGAGGAGCAAATCCGCCTTATTCTAGTTGCTAGACCTTTAGGGATTCCTTTGAAAACATGGGGAGGATGACAACTGTCTGTTCGTAAGTATAGGTGCGAGTCGGTGTCTTTTGTGTGAAGATCAAAATGTGTGCCACCGTCCCGAAGAGTGGACTTGGTGTCGAGGAAGATGCAAAAGATGCAAATTGTGCCCGAGATCACAGACCACTTCTACCAACAAAAGATGCAAATTGTGCCCGAGATCACAGACCACTTCTACCTTCAAAAGTACTAATACCGGACATGAATATAAAATCTTGACAAATGTTTCTTGCAAGTCTAGAAATGTGGTCTACCTGATAACATGCAGAGTTTGCCAGAAACAGTACATCGGTGAGACTGAGGATGGCCTGAACATGAGAATCAATAACCACAGGTCATCCATTACCACCGGAAAAATGAACCTACCGGTTGCCCAACACTTTAATCAGGATAACCACTCCTGGGAGGACATGGAAGTTGTACCCATAGACCATAATGTCAGTTGGACTATAGACCAGAGAGTAGCCAAGGAAAACTTTTGGCAGTATACTCTGAAAACCATTGAACCAGACGGCTTGAATAAGCGCTCTGACACTCTTCATATGAGTAGAAAATACTAAATTCGATTTTTGTACTAGGCCTTTATTTCAGAGTCCTTACTTACTATGTTTATGAGATAGGTTCTGCTTGATCTTCCCTCACGGGTACTTTTTTGTAACACGCCCTATTTCTTCCGTTTGGATACGGAGGTCAATTGACGAAACTGTGAACGAGCGCCTGACTTCGTCCCAAAACCATATATTTTTCCCTATTTTCGGTTGCCCCTTTAAGCGCCCCTTTTGTCATACCACTTTCTATTCATACCGACTCACGCGTGTACAGTTCACCGGTCACTTTGCTACAGTATGGATGTATGTTTTATTGGGGGGTGTGATCTCGGGCACAATTTGCATCTTTTGTTAGTACAAGTCGAAAAAGAGCCAACCGGCTTAGGGTTATCTAACCTGGACCTCACTAAATGGTCTTTGATGCTTCTTGGTTTCCTGTACGAGACCAAGGGGGGAGAAGGAATTATTTTTTTCATCCTCTTGGATTGGTGGAGAGTAGACAGGTTATCTTTCAGGATCGCTGAAATGCCTAATAATGTCGGGTGAAAGGTCGTAACTAAAGGGATCCTAGACCCTAAACTTTTGGGTTTGTACTGGAGAAGGTCCTGTCTGTCAATCCTTTGAACCGCCGATATAGATTCATGTACAGACTTAGCATTGTAGCCACGGTGACACAGTCTCTGTGAGAGTTCCTTACTTCTTAAATGAAATGAATCATCAGAGGAGCAAATCCGCCTTATTCTAGTTGCTAGACCTTTAGGGATTCCTTTGAAAACATGGGGAGGATGACAACTGTCTGTTCGTAAGTATAGGTGCGAGTCGGTGTCTTTTGTGTGAAGATCAAAATGTGTGCCACCGTCCCGAAGAGTGGACTTGGTGTCGAGGAAGATGCAAAAGATGCAAATTGTGCCCGAGATCACAGACCACTTCTACCAACAAAAGATGCAAATTGTGCCCGAGATCACAGACCACTTCTACCTTCAAAAGTACTAATACCGGACATGAATATAAAATCTTGACAAATGTTTCTTGCAAGTCTAGAAATGTGGTCTACCTGATAACATGCAGAGTTTGCCAGAAACAGTACATCGGTGAGACTGAGGATGGCCTGAACATGAGAATCAATAACCACAGGTCATCCATTACCACCGGAAAAATGAACCTACCGGTTGCCCAACACTTTAATCAGGATAACCACTCCTGGGAGGACATGGAAGTTGTACCCATAGACCATAATGTCAGTTGGACTATAGACCAGAGAGTAGCCAAGGAAAACTTTTGGCAGTATACTCTGAAAACCATTGAACCAGACGGCTTGAATAAGCGCTCTGACACTCTTCATATGAGTAGAAAATACTAAATTCGATTTTTGTACTAGGCCTTTATTTCAGAGTCCTTACTTACTATGTTTATGAGATAGGTTCTGCTTGATCTTCCCTCACGGGTACTTTTTTGTAACACGCCCTATTTCTTCCGTTTGGATACGGAGGTCAATTGACGAAACTGTGAACGAGCGCCTGACTTCGTCCCAAAACCATATATTTTTCCCTATTTTCGGTTGCCCCTTTAAGCGCCCCTTTTGTCATACCACTTTCTATTCATACCGACTCACGCGTGTACAGTTCACCGGTCACTTTGCTACAGTATGGATGTATGTTTTATTGGGGGGTGTGATCTCGGGCACAATTTGCATCTTTTGTTAGTACAAGTCGAAAAAGAGCCAACCGGCTTAGGGTTATCTAACCTGGACCTCACTAAATGGTCTTTGATGCTTCTTGGTTTCCTGTACGAGACCAAGGGGGGAGAAGGAATTATTTTTTTCATCCTCTTGGATTGGTGGAGAGTAGACAGGTTATCTTTCAGGATCGCTGAAATGCCTAATAATGTCGGGTGAAAGGTCGTAACTAAAGGGATCCTAGACCCTAAACTTTTGGGTTTGTACTGGAGAAGGTCCTGTCTGTCAATCCTTTGAACCGCCGATATAGATTCATGTACAGACTTAGCATTGTAGCCACGGTGACACAGTCTCTGTGAGAGTTCCTTACTTCTTAAATGAAATGAATCATCAGAGGAGCAAATCCGCCTTATTCTAGTTGCTAGACCTTTAGGGATTCCTTTGAAAACATGGGGAGGATGACAACTGTCTGTTCGTAAGTATAGGTGCGAGTCGGTGTCTTTTGTGTGAAGATCAAAATGTGTGCCACCGTCCCGAAGAGTGGACTTGGTGTCGAGGAAGATGCAAAAGATGCAAATTGTGCCCGAGATCACAGACCACTTCTACCAACAAAAGATGCAAATTGTGCCCGAGATCACAGACCACTTCTACCTTCAAAAGTACTAATACCGGACATGAATATAAAATCTTGACAAATGTTTCTTGCAAGTCTAGAAATGTGGTCTACCTGATAACATGCAGAGTTTGCCAGAAACAGTACATCGGTGAGACTGAGGATGGCCTGAACATGAGAATCAATAACCACAGGTCATCCATTACCACCGGAAAAATGAACCTACCGGTTGCCCAACACTTTAATCAGGATAACCACTCCTGGGAGGACATGGAAGTTGTACCCATAGACCATAATGTCAGTTGGACTATAGACCAGAGAGTAGCCAAGGAAAACTTTTGGCAGTATACTCTGAAAACCATTGAACCAGACGGCTTGAATAAGCGCTCTGACACTCTTCATATGAGTAGAAAATACTAAATTCGATTTTTGTACTAGGCCTTTATTTCAGAGTCCTTACTTACTATGTTTATGAGATAGGTTCTGCTTGATCTTCCCTCACGGGTACTTTTTTGTAACACGCCCTATTTCTTCCGTTTGGATACGGAGGTCAATTGACGAAACTGTGAACGAGCGCCTGACTTCGTCCCAAAACCATATATTTTTCCCTATTTTCGGTTGCCCCTTTAAGCGCCCCTTTTGTCATACCACTTTCTATTCATACCGACTCACGCGTGTACAGTTCACCGGTCACTTTGCTACAGTATGGATGTATGTTTTATTGGGGGGTGTTTGCCTTGTTTTTCTTACTTTTAAAGGTGTTGTATGTATTTTTCATTTCATCTCACCTTTTATTTGCCCATTTTTCTCCAGTATCCGTTATTTTTCTTTAGGAACTTAGATAATTTCAATAAATATTCCATGTTCGTAGTAATACCGTTTATCCGCTAGATGGCGGTCTAATTTCATTCATTTTTCCTGCCATTCATTCCCTCGTTTTACTCTATGATTCCTTTCCTAGCGATCATGTCTAAGTAGAATGGATGGTTTTCACGTCCCCTTTTATTTGTCTGCCTTACATTGTAACGTCCCTCTTCACTTTTTGACTGCCATGGTTTTAAGACATGCCTTCCAGAGCATAGCCACATAACACCATTATTTTTCTTTGTCTTTTTTTCATCATTTTTTTTTCTTTTCCTTTTTCATTTTTTTTTTCTGAATGTATGTTCTGAGTGTCTCCTGAAGAAGGAGCCGAGGTGCTCTGAAAATTTGAGGTAAATTAATTTAATGTCGTGAGTCTCTCGCACCACTTTTGTGCTCTTTATATATATATATATATATATATATATATATATATATATATATATATATATATATATATATATATATATATATATAGCACAAAAGAGGTGAAAACAACCACGTTCACTATTCATACAATGTCGGATCAGCCCAACAAAGGGCGAATGCACGTCGCTTGGAAAAAAAAAGATATAAAAGCACAAAAAAAGGTACAAGCGACCACGACACTAAACGTGTTTAAATCAATCAGGGAGCATCTTTTCAGCTTTTTTTTTTTTATTTTGAACCTATAGAAGTCTTGGACGTGTTTCTATCGATCAGGCCGTCCAGACTTTTTGGCAGCGGGTGTTGCATGCAAACAGGAGACGCTGACTCTGCCTGGGCACCTGGTCTCGCCCCTCGCGGGGTCTGCTTTAGTTCATGAATTGAGAATATTACCTACCTGGCTACTAGTTATAGCCTTTCGAGCTTCAGTATAGTACAGGTTCTGACTAGCATGAGAGTGTGTGTATGTTTTTTTTTTATGTACTTGTGTCCGAACGGAATGAGGGACGTACTGTCCCTTGTTCCGTCTGGATACAAGTACATATTCGTGTATCCAGAGGGCTCAAGGGATGTACTGTCCCTTCCGCTGGGTTTAAACACGTTTAGTGTCGTGGTCGCTTGTACCTTTTTTTGTGCTTTTATATATATATATATATATATATATATATATATATTGTTCATTGATTGAAAATATTACCTACTTGTGTACTAGTTATAGCCTTTCGAGCTTCAGTGCAGTACATGTTCTGACTAGCATGAGAGTGTGTATGTTTTTTATGTACTTATTTCCGAACGGAATGAGGGACGCACTGTCCCTTGTTCCGTCTGGATACAAGTGCATCTTCGTGTATCCAGAGGACTCAAGGGATATACTGTCCCTTCTGCTGGTTTAGTGTTGTAGCCGCTTGTACCTTTTTGTGCTTTTGTATCTTTTTCCCCAAGCGACGTGCAATCACCCTTTGTTGGCTGATCCGACATTGTCTGAATAGTGAACGTGGTTGTTTTCACCCCTTTTGTGCTGTCTATGACGTCATAAAGCCACATTGGCAGTTCTAGATAAGTTTAACCTGCCCTAATGGCAAAAACTCTGCACTATGAAAGTTAAAATTACCCCTTTACTCTAGACAAAATTACGATTTCCGAAAATTATGTGTGAAATTTTAGATAAGTATCCTTTGTAAAGTTTTCTTTCATCATGTATGCATTTAAGCACTGCATTATGTCTATCAGATAGTATAATTGAATTAAAGAAGATCCTGACGATAATCTCAACATCACTCACAACAAAGCAAATTGGGTTTCACAGACCCCTAATAATCAAGAAATGGGACCAGGTGCCCGGGAGGAGTAAGCATCCCCTGTTTGGCTAGCCGTACCCGCAGTCGACGCACGAAAATCAAAACAATATCTAAAACACATGCACTGTCTTTGGTTGTCTATAAAGCGAGCGCTATGGCTACCATGTCATGAAAAAATATTCAAAATACTTACTGGCAAACACCTAGCGGGAAACTTTTTTAGAAGCAAAGGGCATAAGTGTGACACAAATGAGTTAAAGAAGACATGCACAGTTAATTATGTTCGTACGTCATAAATTGATTTTGTTTTATTTTCCCAGTATTCATTACATTCAACTCAATCCTATAGTTCTAGTTATAGTGTGAGTTCTAGGTTATTTGTTTCACGTTTGTAATTTTGAAATGCTTAATAGAAATTCGAACCGTATTATATTATCAGTTTTCTTTAATCAAGAGAAATTTATGCAAATATTCATTGTTTTCCGATTACTCTAAATATTGAATTAAAATTTTCTCCAATTATAAATGATACTGAATACAACATTTCTCCCGACCGTTTTACAACATTAGAAATAGCACAAATTAAAGCCTTTCAAAAGAAGGTTAACAGTCCAAGGTCAAGGTCACTATGACAAAAGTCATGGTCTCAAATGAATTGTCTTGTCATAAGCCCTAGCTACAAAAGATGTACCCCTCATATTTGAACAGATATTGCCCAGGATAAAGGTTTAGAAAAGTTAGTCAAAATCCAGGTTAAGGTCACTAGATCAAAGATCTTCGTTTCAAATGTAAGTCTCGTCAAAAGTTATCTACATTTGAAGTATCAAAGTCCTACCCCTTTTACTTAAACAGATAGAGTTCGCTTCTTTTCATATGGCATATTACATTGTTTAGATTTAGGATTTAGGATCACTGATGAGGGTTAAGTACCCGAAACGTGCATGTCTGGTCCACGTTGCCAATTTATTTGTTCTTAAATGATGCTATTCAATTTGAAAACGTTTACATTTATACCACTTGGTGAGTGTCACTGCTGGTGGACCAGGAGTCCCCGAGGGCACATGTAGCCAAGTTCGATCAATTTCGGTTGATCGTTTCTTCAACGCAATCTAAATTTCTGTTATCAAAATTTCTTGAAATTTCTAAAAAGTGGGTCCTGTAGCATCATATCCAACCCATCCTGCTACGTCTTTCGGTACCCTTTTTCGACATAGTAACTTTCATACTTTTTGGCATATTACATTGTTTAGATTTAGGATTTAGGATCACTGATGAGGGCTAAGTACCCGAAACGTGCATTTCTGGTCCACGTTGCCAATTTATTTGTTCTTAAATGATGCTTTTCAATTTGAAGACGTTTACATTCTTACCTTCTGCTTCGTTATCAGCATCGCTTTCTATTAGTCTGCTGGGTGCTTTTGATTTTCTCTTCCTACTTTCACTGTTGTCAGATTCAACATTGGAAGTTTCTTCAGCTTTATTACACACTTTTTTGGCTTCCTCTAGAGTTTCATAGTCTGAGGAAACCCAAAACAATGTTGAGTAATTAAAATGATAACCCAATGCACTCAAAACATCAAACAGAATTGGATTCATTAAAAAATATATATTCATACATTTAAAAAAGCAATTATAGCCTCTAACAAAATATTAAAGCCATTTTCTTTATAGTATTATATTTATATAGCAAAATAATGGACAGCAAACCCCTTTTTATTTCAAACCCACTTTAACTGATACACTTATGACTTTGATGAAGTAATCAGTCTATATTTGCAGAAATATTTTTTCTTATTACTACAATGTACAGCGCAAGTCACAACGAAAACAATTTCTATCAATGATATGAAGCTTATTGGTCCGGCACCTGAGCCGACCATTTAGGAATGACTTTACTTCCGCATGAACATACTCCGAAGAGGTAGCATACGGGCAATCACAAAATTTTCTTCCGTTTCCAATGGCAGCAATTATGCGCATGATACTTTGCTGTCGACGTAAACGGCCGACTGCATACCAAGATAACGATATGTTAATTTCTAATTGGAGGATCTTCATCGGGCTGTTCCGGGGATTGACTTTGAGCACAAAACAGTTCGATATTTTGTTCAGTACTTCAGTCGTATTACCTTTAGAATTGTATATAGATAAATTTCTTCTCTTTTTTACTTTTTTCTTACAATTCCATCTTTTTTTTTTTATTTTGTCCGGTCCCGTATCTGAGTCATAATTTTCGTGCAAACTTCTTTTGGAGTACTTATAAATAAAGGATTAATTGATTCAGAAATTAATCAATCTTATATCATGAAGTATTTACAAAATCTAGAAAGTTTCCTACTATTAACTTACCATGGCCAATCCTTCTGATTGGGAACTTTGACCATTGTTCACTATCAGGCTGAGATTGCTTCTTAACTAATGCCTTTGCAAATTTGGGTGGCCAGAAACAACAATCCTGTGAAAAAAAGAGAAACTTCTAATGTGCTACTACTTTAAAGCATCAAATTTTTATTAGACATGCATCTTTCTGTAATCCTAAAAATCTAAACATCATATATAGTTAAAACTTACCCTTTGAATCCAGGAAGATGGGACACATTCTACAGAATTTTCATCAGTGAAAATGACTACGGCATATGGCATTTCAAAGTTTTACTGGTTGTATTCTGAAAAATAATTTGTTAATATAAATGGAAGGATTCAAGTAAAAAATCAGATACAAACTTGTGGGTAGTAACCTTCGACATTGAGATATCAAAAATTGACTGTATTTTATTCTCCCTTTAGTATTTTAATCTTAAGTCCGGAGTTTATAATGAACGTTTTGTAAAAATGATCAAGATATCCTACATAGAGGGGCGTGAAATAATATGATATTGAATGTTAAACGTCTTCAAATTGAATAGCATCATTTAAGAACAGTTAAATTGGCAGCATGGACCAGACATGCACGTTTCGGGTACTTAACCCTCGTCAGTGATCCTCAAATCTGAACAATGTAATATACATGTATATGGTGTGAAGGTACCTATGTCGAAAAAGCGTACCGAAAGACGTAGCAGGATGAGTGGGATATGATGCTACAGGACCCACGTCTCAAGAAATTTTGATAACAGAAATTTTAGAATGCATTCAAGAAACGATCACTACTGTACACTCAACTAAAACATAACTGTATATATAAGATTTATTTGACATATTCTAAATTGCTTTTCCTGTACATTAAAATCAAATCATTAAAATCATCAAAATAGTTGCCTGAGTCACCTAATACTCGACTGCAAAGCATAATGTCTTTTGTGACAGCCAATTTTTATTCATGTAGCACCTATACTTTGCTCAATATTGGCTTCTATAAACAAAATCACTAAAGCGGAATAATTAGGTCAATGTTATTTTATGAAACTTTGATTAAAAATACATCCAATTTGTAAGTTAAGAACATGTAGCACTTATAGTAGGTTCAAAATTGGCCATTGAATGCAAGGCCATACTATGAAAATTTGATCAAATAAACACCAAAGAAGTAACTAACAGTTATTCAGTCTCAAAGTCGAAAAGGCAAGGCAAAATCCCACGGTTGCGAATCCCGGTATGAACAACATTCCAAAATGTGACCAAGTGCCCGGGGAGAGTCAGTGTCTCCTGATTGCATGCAACACCCGTCGCAACAGCTGCAAGGGAACCTGTCAAATTCGGTGATTGTCTCGATGCACACCCTTATTCATACACTAGGCAAGCATGCCCTTCCAGGCGACGACAGCCACCCAACCACAACACATAACACCACCCCAACGACCACACCCGGAACATGCCCGGCACACCGCACCAGTTGAGAGACAAAACAAAGTAAGCAGGAGAAGAAACGCCGTCACCCACGAAAGGGAAGCCAGTCATGCGGAAGCTGAAATGGCCACACCTGTCAGACAGCGAGGCGCTCAAATGGCCATCTGCATCGAAAGGCAGGAGTATATCCAAGTACAAAGCGGATCTGTCACTCTCTGTTGTTTCCTTGATCTCTAGTTCATCAGGATAGATCCCTAAAGTTCAGATTATTGATGGACAACACGTCATCTATGTAAGATCATATGTAAAATCACGTCATCTATCAAAGATACATCCACCATGTATGTTTGAAACATGTAGCACTTATACTTTGCTCAATATTGGCCATTAAATGCAAAATATTGCTATCTTAACAAAAAGGATGTGGTAAAAGATGTTATTGTAATGATTCCAACAACACTCACAACAGAGCACCAAATTGAGCATCAACGGACCCATAGCAAGCTAACAGATGGATGTAAAATAAAGTGTTACAGTATCAATGTCACAACTTGTTATAACAGCATTAAGGTCATTTTAATAAAATTTTCCTAACCATAAAATGACATATGAATACAAATTCTTAAAATGAATACAGTTCAAAATGCGAGGCAAACACTGTCATGAAGGTAATTTGTTACCTGTTTAGTCAAGTAAATGCGATGTTAAGATCACTACAAAAACAAAGAGAGGATTACATAATGAAAAATACGCATATCCTCATAATACGGAAGTGTTCCAACTCTATACCTTTCCGAAGAAAACCCCGAACAAGCCTATTTTGCACTAGACACATGTTTTGGATATTTTTACCTGGATGATATTCTTACTATCGATAATCCTGTTTTTGAAAAGTATAAAGATGTTATTTATCCACAAGAATTGACTCTAAACAAGGCAAACTTTACAGACACAGAAACACCATTTTTGGACCTAAATATCAAAATTGTCAATGGCGAAATTCATACAAGTGTATATGACAAACGAGATGATTTTGGATTCAACATAGTAAATTTCCCCTGGCTTGACGGTGATGTCCCTAGATTACCGTCATACGGTATCTACATTTCACAGCTCATCCGGTATGCTAGAGCATGTACTGATGTTTTGGATTTTCATAATAGAAATCTACAAATTACAAAGAAACTTTTAGGTCAAGGTTTTCGCTTTCACAAACTAGTAAAGACTTTCTGGAAATTTAAAAAAAATTATGATCAACTTCTTTTGAAATTCGGACCCATACAAGCAACGGAGTATATTACTTTAGGTATTTCACAACCTGCATTTTATGGTGACATAATTAACAAAATAAGAAGGATCAAAGGTAGACAACATATGTATCGAAAATGCGTCAGAGTCATCAAATGCCTTTTATACCGTGGATATGATCCTAATGTCACCAGACGGACACTAAGCTTGGTACTTGACCAATATACAGTCTTATACGAGCGCATTCTTAAGACTTGCACTCTGACTGACTGTGACGACGGGACTCCATGACGGACCCTGTCCAAACCTCCCGACCACCTGTCCTCTCTGAATGTCAGTCGGACTCCTCGGGTGATAACATATATGAGCTCGCTACAGCCGGCAGAGCACGGACTGTATTACGCACGTCCTCTTTTTATATCCATTTACATATTCATCTGTGTTGCTTGGACCCATGTGTTTTACGGTCTTGTTTGTGTGTGGTCATCTAACAGTGAGGAGGTTATTTTACACCATAATTGTGCGTTCTTCGAGACCTCTGGCAAATCGGAATAGTGGGAGGGTTGTGCGCTCGTAATCCAGGATAACCACAACGTCGCTATTTACGTGGCAAATGGCCGTCCTAAGTCGGCACCGGTTGCCCATTGGTCTCGTTGGTTTATGTGTAGTCTTTTATGTTTCATGTTTCTATGTTGTGAGTTGGTGTTCCTTGTCCCTTTTGCGTCTCTTTCTGTGGGTATCTGTTCTGTGTTTTTTGCATGGGTGTTTTGGGATTTTGCTGTGGGTGCTGCAACCTAGTGTTGTTGGAGATCCCCTCCTTTCTTTTAAAATCCTCATCAGTGATGCTTCCAGCTAGAATGATTTTAGATACAGCCAATATCTATTTTAGAAGCGCCCTAAAGTTATTTTTTCAAAATAAAATTTGTG
Organism: Pinctada fucata; assembly: GCA_028142955.1. NCBI lineage: Eukaryota > Metazoa > Mollusca > Bivalvia > Pterioida > Pteriidae > Pinctada > Pinctada fucata. The sequence goes on along the minus strand of AP027113.1, from coordinate 27,183,138 downwards.
TTTTTACTTTGCAGAGTGCGTGGTTCCATATTTCCTGTAAAATCGATTCAGTAGCATATGCAAATAAAATGTTCGAAGGAGCATTTAGGAATGGTTCTAAGATGATAACCTTCTCAAATTTCGATGATATTTTTGTATGAAATGAGAAGTTTCCGAAATAACCAAATTAAATTTATGATTTCAAGTTGATATAGTACCAAAATAAAGCTACTTTCAGGCGACAGATCTGGAAAGAAGTACTTAATACACTAAGTCTTAAAAACATCCAATGTCACATTAAACTAATTAAACTGATCCGGACTGCAACAGGAAATACGTGCGTGTTTATATTAATTATACGGAAGTTTTCCTTCTCTATACATTCCAGAAGAAAACATCAAACTAAGTCAAGATAAATAATGAGAATTCATAATAAAACTTTTATTCATGCATATTATAAATGTATTCTACCCATGCAAAAAGTGCCAACTCAGAATTCGTGTTGGAGCGGAAGGAATACTACTTTGTTTGGATGCACAGGAAATTGTATACACCGTGTCTTCAATGCTGAAGCTGACAATGTCTTCATTTCATAGCTGAAATTGTGACTGTCCGATAAGGTCGGAATTGCATGGCACAGAGAAAGAGAGCCCACATGTATTATAAACTCTGCATAAAAATGATTTCTCCTCATTGTCAGTAGGTTTAACTACCTCACAATACTTTCCACTGTCAGTTCTGAACATGTTATCCGGTCGTTTGCAGCGTATATGTTTTGAAGTTTTTTCAATGTTTTTAACTTCCAATGTTTCCTGAACTCGTTTTACAATTTGTGCTGCAGGATTATTCCCACTTCTCACTTTTCTTTTTAGCTGCTGCATGTAATTCTCAAATATCCAAGCTGCACAATTGTCCAAAGAGCCATATTTATCTGCATCACTTTTGAGATGAAGAAGACTGTGAACATTATAAACTAAAAATTCAGGTCCGTAAATGACACTACAATTTTCAACAAAATATTGAAGTAAGCTATGAGCATAACCAGAATGTGAGACAGATAAATTTCCATTAACAAGGATGTTCATTGCTACACACAAACACATAAAATGATCATAAACAGTATCAGTTAAGAGTCATTCTCTGTAAGCATCAAAGAATTCTCAGAAAACTCGGAAATCGCATATCTCAGATTTTGATGATTTTCACTATGTGAGCTAAGTTTGACCCCCTGACAATGAAAATGACATTGGGTTTTGTATATGGCCATCCGTTGCCATGGTAACCATACCACCCCATTTTGGCCAGAAAATGGGCTTTTGCAAGCTCGAAATTAGCAACTTTCATGTCCGTTTTTCACAATGATAGTCTATAGGTGGGTTATATTTTGACATATGATGAAAAACTACTTACATATATGTTTGATATGAGACATTACTTTTTGGTTGAAATATGGGGGGAAAGTATTATTTTTTATTGCAAACTATCCATATTTTGACATTTTCCAAAAATACAAAAATACACCATTTTTGGCAATTCATAGAAAAATAACGCAGCATAAGTTAAATAGTGGAACAGGCCGTAATGAATCATTGATCCATTTTTAGAAAAATATAAAAAATCAAGAGATGTTATTTTTGTTTAAAGAAAATAAATTCAATTTAAAAATGGTTACCATGGCAACATCTGCATTTTACATGATATATGTTTTTCATCAAGTACCTTGATTTATGGACAAGATAAACGATCAAATATGGTATATTAAGCAAGTTCACACTTTTTGTAACATTTAAATATCTACTATATTGGTATCGTATCATTGGTTGCTATGGTAACCATGGCCGAAAAGGTACAATTCCTACTTTTTATCCAAATTTTCCGTCGTTTTTAGGAGTTTTTGTACATTTGAATTGAATTAAATAGATAATTTCTATGTTTTCCTTTGAATGATATTCCATTTTCCCAAAATCATTGAAATTCTGGAGAAATATATAGAAAAAAACACAAGAACTTCTCCATAGCAACGCACACAATCGTTGCAGATACAGAGCTTAAACAAAGCCATGTTATATGATTTTTACAATAAGTATCTCGAATCATGGAAGAGATAAACAACAAATTGTGGTATATTAAGCAAGGTCACACTTTTTGTGACATCTAAATATCAAGTATATATCTTTTATATCATTTGTTGCTATGGTAACCATGCCCTGAAATGTATCATTTTCACTTTTTATTCAAATTTTCGGTCTTTTTTCCAGAATTTTTGTACAGTTTGAGTGAATTAAATTCCTATGTTTTCTTTTGAATAATATTCCATTTCCGAAAATCATCGAAATTCTGGAGAAATATGTAGAAAAAACGCAAGAATGCCTCCTTAGCAACGCACAAAATGGTTACAGATACAGAGCTGTAGATATAAAATATATTGATATTTTATCATTGGTTGCTATGGTAACCATGCTCTAAAAGGTACCATTCTCACTTTTTATTCAAATTTTCCATCATTTGTTTTTAGAGTTTTTGAAAAGCTGAAGTAAATCTTAGTGATAATGTCTATGTTTTCCTGTGAATAATATTCCATTTTCCCAAAATCATTGAAATTCTGGAAAAATATATAGAAAAACGCAAGAATGTCTCCATAGCAACGCATGCAATTATTACAGATACACAGCTGTATTAAGGCCTTGATATATGTTTTACATTAAGTGTCTCAGGTCATGGGAGAGGTAAACAACCAATTGTGGAATATTAAGCCAGTTCACACTTTTTGTGACATTTAGATATAAAATAAATTGATATCTTATCATTGGTTGTTATGGTAACCATGCTCTAAAAGGTATCATTCTCACTTTTTATTCAAATTTTCCATCATTTTTTTTTTAGAGTTTTTGAAAAGCTGAAGTAAATCTTAGTGATAATGTCTATGTTTTCCTGTGAATAATATTCCATTTTCCCAAAATCATTGAAATTCTGGAAAAATATATAGAAAAACACAAGAATGTCTCCATAGCAACGCATGCAATTATAACAGATACACAGCTGTATTAAGGCCTTGATATATGTTTTTCATTAAGTATCTCAAGTCATGGGAAAGATAAACAACCAATTGTGGTATATAAAGCATGCAAAAAGATACATTCTTTACTTTTTCGATGCTTATGTACATTTGAATTAAAAAGAGAGTTCCGATATTTTCCTATACTTGATATTTATATTTCTGAATTTTTTTTAGAAATGTTCAGTAAATGTAATAAATCTCCATAGCAATGCAATCAATTAGAAATGATACACAACTAAAACAATGCAATGCTTTAAGTTCTACATTCAGTTGCTCAAATTATGAAAGAGATAAACAGTCAATTCTGATGTAGAAAGCAAGTTCACAGTTTTGGTGACATTTTAATATCAATAAAATCTTGATATTTTGTCATCGGTTGCCACGGCAACCATGCAAAAAAGATGCAATTTTCACTTATTGAGCAAATTTTCCGTTCTTTTTTTTTTATTGTTTTTTATATATTTGATCTAAATTAAGGAGACAATTCCTATGTTTTCCTATAATTAATTTTCCTTAAAAGTAATTGAACTTCTGGAGAAATATGTAGAAGAAATGCAACAAGTCTCTATGGCAAAGCACACAATTCATACTAATACAAAGCCAGAATTTCGTATAAAGCTTTTGAAATTTCGGGATTTTAAATATCTCACCAATGAATACTCTGTTGCATAAAATAAGTACATTTTATGAAAATAATGAGAGTTGAATACCTACAGGCATGCTCTTCTCATTATTCTTCATCAGTATGTCGAATTTCAAAAGTCTAAGTTGAAAAGCTACATGTATACCTTGGAAGCTGGAGTCATCGGTTCATATCAAAATAATGATCTTACTAGATCTGCTAAAGATTGGCCTAGCTTCTTTGACTTCATTCTGTTATAGTTTGGAATTTCTGGGTATGTTTCTATCATAGTTCTTAACCAGGATATGAAGCACAAAAAAGCTTCCTTAAATACGTACGTCTTCAGTTATTGCATTGATATCTAATACAGATTTACCTAAGTTTGACCTTGACTTGACCTTGAAGGTTTAAAATTAATAGGCATGTTCAACTAAGGATTACATGTATTTATACATGTATGTATATTATATTTATTTATTGAAATTGCCAAGTTTGACCTTGACCTCTGACCTTGAAGGGTCAAAATTTATACGCATATTTCACAAATGATCTTTAATTTGTGTATGAAATGTGAAAGCTGTACCTTGAAAACTTTTCGGGTCAGAACTTTCCGGGTCAGAACCAAATTAATGATATTTTATTGAATTTTGCCAAAGATTGACCTGGACATTAGACCATGAAGTTTAAAAATTTATAGGCATGTTTCTCTCATGATCCTTTATCTGAAAGATGTACACTATTTACTTGAGTTATCGCGTCGGACAGACGGAATACGTGATTCCTATAGGGCTCCCACATTATCAAACAGGGCCTTAAATAGTTGGAAATTGCAGAAAATCAGCAAATCAGATCTTATAAAGCACGGTTGCTTTGGAAACCATTTCAAAAATATAGACAGCTTGACTTCCCAAATTGATTTAATTGATTGAGAATCATCATTAAAAATGAAGTTTATACAAAGATACAATTCTGTACATCTGTAACAAATTAATTTATGAAGTTTTTTGGTGATTTTTATATTGAAAATACAGCTATTTCCCATATCATTTCATGATTTCCCCCCTGAATTTCTTTTGAAGGCTTCATATTTTATCTATCAAGTTTCAAAAATATTTTTTTGCTTCAAATTTTAGAGAAAAAGACCGAAAATAAATGTTTTTCACCAAAACACTGAAAAAAAATATGTCAGTCTAAAAGCTCATAAGAGCTTATGTTGCACTTGTTACTTTGACATGCCGACTCAAAATAAAGCTCATCTTATCTTTAACAACTAGGAATTTGCACAATGGAAAATGGAATATCATTTATTGGAAAACACAGGAATCGTCTCTGTAATTTAATTAAAATATACAAAAACAATAAGAAAAAAAAGAAGAATGAAAAATTTGCATAAAAGGGAAAATTGTACCTTTTTTGGTGTGGTTGCCATGGCAACCGATGATTGAATATCAACATCATTGATATTAAAATGTCACAAAACTGCTAATTTGCTAAATAAACCAAAGTTGATTTTTAATCTTTTTCATAATTTGAGAATTTGGATGTAAAACATATATCATGTGTTTCTTTTGGATTTATATCAACTATAATTTTATGCGTTGCTAAGGAGATTTCTTGCATTTTTTATACATAATTCTCAACAAATCCAATGATGTTAGTGAATGGACAATAAGGTATAGGGAAACATAGGAACTGTCTCTTCAATTCTATTTAAATGTACCAATACAGTCCAAAACAATTGAAAATTGGCAGAAAAAGCTAAAATTGTACCTTTTTTGCATGGTTACCACGGCAACCAATTACATAATACCAACATTATTGAACAAATGACTATCACAGATACTGTAAAATTGCTGAATATACCATAATTGGTTGTTTATCTCTTCAATTATTTGAGATACTTAATGTAATACATATATTACTGCTTTGTTTTGGTTGTGTATCACATATGATTGTGTGTGTTGCTATGGAGATTTCCTTGCATGTTTTCTATATATTTCTAGAACATTCAATAATTCTGGAAAAATGGAATCTCATTTATAGGAAAACATAGGAATTGTCTCTTTAATTTAATTCATTTAAACATCAAACAATGACTGGAAATTAGTATAAAAAGTGAAAATTGTACCTTTATGTGGATAGTTACCGTGGCAACCGATGATGAAATATTGACATAATTGATATAAAAGTGTAACAGTAACTGCTAACTTGCTTAACATACCGAAAATGGTTGCTTATTTTTTTCATGATTTGAAATACTTATATAAAACATATCATGACTTTGCTTTAGCTTTGTATCTGATAGAATAGTGTGCGTTGCTATGGAGACTTTCTTGCATTTTTTTTCTAACATGTCTCTCGAATTTCAATGAATTTTGGAAAATGTAATAGAATTCATAGGAAAACGTAGAAATTGTCTACTTAATCTAATTCAAATGTACAAAAACACCAAAAAACAACGGAAATTTTGTATCAAAAGTGAAGATTGTACCTTTCTGAGCGTGGTTACCATGGTAACCGATGATGAAATGCCAACATATGTGATATCAAAATGTCAGAAAGATTATGAACTTTCTTAATATACCATAATTGGTTGTTTATCTTGTCTATGAATTGAGATAATTAATATAAAACATATATCATGTAAAATGCAGATGTTGCCATGGTAACCATTTTTAAATTGAATTTATTTTCTTTAAACAAAAATAACATCTCTGGATTTTTTATATTTTTCTCATAATGGATCAATGATTCATAAGGGCCTATTCCACTATTTAACTTATGCTGCGTTATTTTTCTATGAATCGCCAAAAATGGTGTATTTTTGTATTTTTGGAAAATGTCAAAATATGGACAGTTTGCAATAAAAAATAACACTTTTCTCCCACATTTCGACCAAAAGTTGATGTCCCATATCAAAGATCCATGTAAGTAGTTTTACATCATAAGTCAAAATATAATCCACCTATGGACTATCATTGTGAAAAACAGACATGAAAGTTGCTCATTTTGAGCTTGCAAAAGCCCATTTTCTGGCCAAAATGGGGTGGTATGGTTACCATGGCAACGGATGGCCATATACACAAACCAATGTCATTTTCATTGTCAGGGGGTCAAACTTGGCTTACATAGTGAAAATCATCCAAATCTGAGACATGCGATTTTCGACCCACTTTGATGCTTACAGAGAATGACTCTTAAGATGCCCTTCAAGGCAAATTGTCCAGTATAGAGAACAAATTGACGAAACTCTGTTGCTTTCCAGCGATCTATTTCATCTAAACTCCGTGGCTTTCTAGCAAACTCTGACGGAATGTAATTTTTTAGAAATAAAAGATTATCACTAATCTGATCAATTTGTCCTTTTGAGAGCTTTGTATCCCTTCTAGGACCCCTCATCCATGTCGTAAGAAGTTTCCTTGTAACTCCCAAACAAACCTGGTGCATATAGTCTATTGGAAAGTCGTCGATCATGTTTAATGGAAGTTGAAGAAATGGTGATGTTCCTTTATGGAATTGCCTTTGCTGCTGGCTTCGAAATGAGTGATCTGTTCGCAGGTTTAAATTTTGAGTCTCGGGATATGTCATCCTGCCTATATATAATCCGTTTTGTTCACATTTGTCACATCCATTATATCCAGAGTACTGTTTTGTAGCCTTTACAAAAGCTTTTGCTGGTGCATCACATATAATACATTTAATTCTAACTGTGTATTGTGAGCTGTTGAAATTGAATCCATTTTGTGAGAGATCTTCTAACTCTGCAATACACTCATGTAGGAAGTCTAGATCAGTTGGTTTGCTGTTACCAACAGTCAGAGTTACGAGAAATGGCTTCAGAGGCTGAATGTTAGAGATAACACATAAGATAGGCCATGCGCTTGAATTTGTACTTTTGAATAAAGGCAAGCCATCGATGTTTAGCATTAAGATTAAATTGTCTTTTCCCTCAAGACTTGTATCGGGGAATTTTGCAAGAGTGCTGATCATCATTTTCCTCAAACCAAAGTGAAAGTAAGTCATTCCTGAAATGCTTTTGAGTTCAATTTCTCTTGGAGTTTTAAGAAGAGTTCGTGAGCTCCTTGGTACACTTTCATGTCCATTGTCTTGTAAAATCTTCAAAAGACCATCTATTGCATTCGCTTTTATTTCAAACTTGTTTGCCCATTCTTTTAAAGATTCACAAAGATTCTCTGAATTATCTTCAGAACCCATTTCTTCATCACTGGAGGATACAGGAATAGTGAAGTTTGCTAATGACACGTTTGACTCTGGATTGGTCTGTGAATTATTATTGCATTTTTCAAAGTTGTTTGAACCAGTGGTATTTCCATCCCTCTCAGCTAGTTCCTTTTCTTCTAGTGGACCCATGTTACTAGAACAGTGAACAGAAGAATGTACATTATTTGAATGACAAGTTGTGGAAGACTGTGAAGATTCTGCCAAGTTCTCAACCACATCACTAGCCTCTAAATCAATCTCAGAATTTGTTGATATTTGATCCTCCTTCTTTTGAGACTGAATTCTCCTACGTTTGTTGGCCATCCATTTCCTGTTGTATATCCGCTGGTTCAGGTGCTTCGAGGATTTATGCATATCTCAAAATCTGAAAATAGGTAACAAATTGGCTTTGTACAGCCATGTGACCTTAAACACCGTTGGCAATTTACAATTCTTTTGATGAGGTCTACTCTTGACTATACAGACCTGGTCAGGTATTGGTTGACCGTAGCCGAAGGCCGAGGTTAACCAATGTCTTACCATGTCTGTATAGTCACGAGTAGATCGAAATCAAAATTCAATAACTGCTTTATTAAACTAGAACTGCCCTAAAGTGGACGAATTATACCCACCGCGGGACGTTTTGTTTTATAAACGGGACAATTTATGACGCAACATTCAATTGTTTCAAATTGAAACTCTCATTCAGGGTTGAATGCTTTGGTACGTAAATTTAGTACTCAGTATGCTGCTTTCAGAACTTCATAACCAAAATACTATTATTCTGGTATTGAAGTTCATTACTTTTAACATAGGCCCAAAGTAAAGGTCATGGTCACAAGGTCAAAATTCATGATACAAAACTGCAGTTCTCTTTGTAGTGAATGTTTGTATGAAATATGAACGCCTACCATTTTTCATATGCAAGAAATCTGCTTTTAAAATTTCTTGATCTAAATTGTAAAATAAGCCCATAGTCGATGTCAAGGTCACAAGGTCAAAAGTCATGATACCAAACAGTAGTATTCTTTGTAGTGAATGTATGTATGAAATATGAAAGGATTACCATTACTAGTATAAGATAAACTTGCTTTCAAAACTTCTTAACCGGATCGACAGAAAGACGGTAAGTAAACATTTGCATTATAATGATACGCGGATTCAAGATCTAACACTACAAAAATCAACACACGCGCACGTGATGGTTAATATTACGTGAATGAATCCCGAATAGACCGCTTTCAAGCGTGAGCGGTCAACTCACTCTGAGGTACACTGTATCAAACGGCGTATCCACCAATAAGACATAAGCAAAACCGGTAATAATTCCTGATCATTGATAAAAGCGTATAGATAAAAAGGGGATTGTGTAGAAAAAAAAATAAAACAACGTATCAATCAGCCCTCGTTAATGTGACATGGAATACAAATAATCCAAGAAGTTAAAATGATTGAAGCAGAGTTGATCGTATTCATACTACATGTCACAGAATACATGTAAAGATGCAATGTCTCGAAAGATTCTGTCAATAGAGAGGTACAGTGAAAACTGAAACCTATAAACATTCTAGAACATAATGTACTTCTTATATTTGGCGCGAAAGAGGTAGAACCACAAAGCCCCTAAAACGGCCGCGCATTTTATCTATCTACCTCTTTATTCTTTTTTGTCTTTATTGGTGAACAAATTCATATCTTAATTTTTTCATTTATTTATCATTAAGGTATTTGATTTTTCAATTTACCAATTTTTGTTAAAATCCTTTCATTACTTTCTCTTGTTTTTTTTTTTTTTCATTTGCCTTTTATTGGAAATAATTCGCATAATTTTTGTGATATATATATATACATGTATATTCATCGTGTGTAACCCACGGGGAAGCGCGTAACTATATTTAAAAATAAAGTATGCAATCTCCTTGAAGGTAATTTTCAATCAATAAATTGTGACGGGCGGAGGACATGAGAGCGAGGGAAAAATGTTCAAAGGGTATTATTCGTCTAGAGAATACCGTCCTAGCGCTTTTCTTTTATAAATCTCTTCGTTAGGCTGTAATTAAAGTTTTCGTTAAAAAAAATAATAATAAAAACTCGGACAAGAATATTTATATCAAATAGCAGATTTTGAGATTCATATGTGTCCGCCCGGCATACATTATTGAAGAAATCAGTTTTGACTCTTTGGGTGCAGTACAAAATAAACAACGTCTTTTATATCAATTTAGACTCGTGCCCTACTCCTTATCTTCTTAATATCTTGTCATTTATTTTCCCAAGTTCACTCTTTTCAAGACAATTTGAAACAAAGCTTATACGGTTCCATTAAGGGTTAGTTGAACCGTACATTGGTTTCATGTCAGTAGTGTTACGTTTATTTTTATCAATTGTATAATACTTAGCATGGTGTACTTTTTCCTTGCAAACGTTTATAAAACATAATGTTTATGGAAAGTATTACAAAGTCCAGGGACAACACTTTATCGATGTTATTGTAAATTAATGATGAATACATCATTGGTGGAACGGTCAGTGGTGTTATAGTTACACCATTTACAATTTTTGTTACACCAGTGACAAATACAGTCTGAATATGATTGCATCTTCATTGTGTTTTGAAATGAAGTATTCAAAGAATATAAATGCCCTAATGTTGTGTTAAGCATTAAACGTATGAAGGTTATATCTATTTAAAGAGAGCCAATTGCTCGATAATGCTTGTCGTGTTACACCACTGACAGACCGAGTAACACTATTGACATATTGCCATTTTTGTCTGGATTTTGTCTTTTATGTCATAAATGAAAACTATAATTTAAGTGAAATACGATCAGTAGTATGTAATATGTTCATCAAAGTATCACTATCAAAGTTTCCCAGAATTTAACTTCTAAAAAGCATTGTGTCTTGAATCCTGTTACACCAACGACTATCACATCATTCGAGGACAAGAAATGATTATGAGATGGATGGAATGTAATAGCAGAAAGAATAGATATTTAGGGAGAAGGTGATCTTCACAAAGACCCCTTGTAACATCCACAAAAAATAAACACGCTCACACTTCAATTAGACGACACACAAGGAACAAACACACACAAAAATTATGAAAATAGAGGAAAAAGAAAGACAAATAATTCATGAACCTAAAAAAAGAGATTTCATGTTTCCTTAGGTGGCAATATTATACATATCAAACATACATGTAAATGACCGTGGTGGACACCAAAAGCATGTTCCAGTTAATAGGGTGGCACATAGGGTGTTATACACGTGAAGTGGTCTTATACGAATAAAGAATGTTGTTACGTGTTGTTTACAAGTATACCTTAGTAATTTAAATTCAACGAAAGTTATATGACAGAATAGGTATGAGAGCACCGAACAGATCGGTTATAAATAATCTACACAACAAAAATACCTTATTTTCACTTATCGGAGTCTGAAGTTTATAACCATTACTGTCTTAGCCATTTTGACTCTTTGGGTCTTTCTTACTGTTTACAAAAGAAAAAATAAAAGACCAGATAGTAACTTCTATGACCACAGTAATAAAATTTAGTGCAAAAGACGTGCACACCCAGAATATCAAATACTTGTCAGTGCTGATCAATTCAAATAATTCCTGACAGATTTTGTTTCGGTTATTTTGAAGATAATTCTATGTTCTCAAACCAAGTAAATTACTGACATGAAAATGAAAAAAAACCCTAAACAAATAAACAGACATTATATTCTATATTGCAGTAAAAGTTCTTTGTATTGGGGTAATTACTTTTCCAAAAGTGGTGGCCGACACTTGTGACCCTACTAAAACTTCAAGTTAACCTACCAAAAACGAAAACAAGTACATTCTTTTATATTTTTGCTCACTATCATAGTCCATGGCAGAAAAAAAAGTATTGAAAACTTGGCTAAAATGATGGACAGACGGACATACAGACTGACATACAGAGAGTAAGATAATAGTCCCTCTCAGGTTTGTCAGTAGCAGGCTTATGAATTAAAACTGTTTCCTAATTGGAATTGTAACATTTTAAATTTACAATTCAAAATATCAGGAGAACAATTTTGGTAATAAGAACACTTATACGTAAGTCAATGTTGTTACAACTTGAATCATTGGTGTCACGAATTTTAGTATTTGAAAATTTATAGTCTCATGTAGACATTACTTAGGATTTAAAAAATACAACAATTGAATCGTTTCTTTTTCCTCATACCAACACTTTTATTTTATCATTTTCTTTCTTTAACTCGAATATATTTCATCTTTGATATGACTTTGTCAGTGATGTTATATTTCTTGTAATTGGTGTTACACTGCTTACAGAAAATAGAAAATATAGCTTAATACAGATCACTTTCATCCATTTTACTGCAAATAATCTTAAAAATGGACATTTTGTACTTTATGAACAAGTGTGATATGTCCCTTTTGTATTTAAAAGCATGAAAAACACATGATAAGGAGTAACAAAATTGTCATTGGTGTAATCGTCAGAATCAATGGTGTAACGAGGGTTATATTTTGAATAACTTCCGTAAAAATTATGATATCTAGTTTATTTTCATTGTTGAGAAAAGAATTTAATTCATTTTATACAAAATGAGGAACATCAGTTCGAAGGAATATATCGGTACCTATTTAAACTCATTATATATCTTGTAGCTTCATGCATTTGTCCATATTTTGAGTTTGTATGAGCATAGAAATTTAAACTGATCATGAAAAACTAGCAGGAAATGAAAGAAATAGATATATTTATAAGCCGTTCACTTGATTACAAAGTTCCATTTGTGCTATTTGCATCAGAAGTCGAAATAATGGTATTAAAGCTTACGTTACACTACTGACAAGATTTTCCTAATTGACATACTTTACGATTCTTAAAACTCTATTTGTCATGCTTATTTGTTTGCAAATTATATTGATTTGAATTTGTGGTTACTTGTTTTTATTGTCATCGAAAAATTATTTGAAAATCAGACGATATTTTTCTGATTTTTCATGCTTCAGATTTGGCTGCAATTTTTGATAATGACCCATATAATCTCTTACAATGGAATCCCCTTCGATTAAACAAGGTGAATACTGTCTAAATCTACTTTATATGAAACTAGTTTACGCCTATCATATGAGCATCATTATTATAAATACTAGAAAAGAACCCGCGCAAGCGCGGAAAAAAATGTCAATTCAGAGGCGTATATTCCATACAGGCTAAAAGACTCAAACCTACACATAAATTTTCAGGATAGATCGTAAACCTAAAAACTGTCTACTAACAGCATCCGTAGTTTTAAAAGAGGCGTATCCGACACCCTCCAGCCCCATCTAATGTTTCCAAAGGTTGACAATTTTGCCTTAAAAATCATCTCCTTTAAACTATTTTAAACCTTGGAACCCCATAAAAATCGTCAAGATTTTAAGACAATTGTCAGTTTTTAACAGTATATATATTTTGTATCACTTGAAATATTCGAAACGCTTCTTACACTTTTAAGAAATCCAGGATCGAATAGATTAAATATCAAAAGTGATACTTCTTAATCATAAAACATCATTAATTTATCGGGAAAAGTGCATTATGTAGATTTATATGCAACTTTTTACGTCAATCTTCATAGCAAATAAGATTGTAAAATAAATTTTAAAAATGCAGCATTTCACAATTTCAAGGGAAGCCCCCTCCCCCCGACCCCCAACTACGGGAGGGGCTACACATTTTAGGTATACAAAAGTGAAAAAAAATGATATTTGGAAATTAAGTTAAATATCAAAAATGAGCCTTCCTAATCATAAAACACCATTAATTTTCGGGAAAAGTGTATAATGTACGTAGATTTAAATGCAACATTTTACGTCAATCTTAATCGCAAATAAGATTGTACAATATATAAAAATGCAGCATTTCACAATTTTCATGGGAAGCCCCCCCCCCCCCTTCCCCGGACCCCCACCTGCGGGAGGGGTTACACATTTAAAGTATACAAAAGTGAAAAAAATTATATTTGGAAATTGTCCGCATCCAAGTCTGACACTGAGTCAATGGAAAACGTCATGGGAAAAATAGCATGCGATTGGTAATTTAGTCTAAGAATGCATTGAGTATTAGAAATAGAGTCAGAAAACAGACTGGAGCAAGTCGATATAATACATAAATTTATTTCGAACCTAGTCTTTTTGGATTGAAAGTCTGGTTAAATGTCCGACACTAAACCAACTGAGCTATGAAATCTTTTTCTCGAATTTTCTGTTGTAAGATTGTAGGTCGCAAATTTCAGAAAACGAATATGGAGTTTGAGATTAAATCATCCTCCTACTAACATCAGAAATGTCTTGCAAGAATCGCCTTACAAAATTTATGATACTTAAAATGTCGGGGATTAGAAAGCAGTGGCGTAGCTAAACCCAAAAAGATGTGTATGCTTGATTTTACAGTGCGAGCGCCGAAGGCACGAGCGCACTAGGAGGGTCCGGGGCATGCCCCTCCCCCCGGAAAATTTTTGAAGATAAGAACACAGCAGAGGCCATTTCCCTGCTTTTAGACTACATATTATAGATCAGATTATTCTTAAATTTCTACCTAATATAGTAAAAATAGCGACCTTTTGATAATAATTATGTTTTTTTTTTTTCGGTTCAAAACCGTGATGATGTTTTATTTTAATGGAAGCCCAGACAAGTCTTAAAATTAACATTAATAACTATATGAATGGAAAATTTTAATCCAGAAACATAAAACATCAGTAACAATATCAGCTGAGAACACAGCGCCATCTTGGGTTAGTGAAAATTTATTGTATTTCAAAGAATTTTTTTTTTGTCAAAATGATGTGTATGCTTGAGCATACAAGCATATATGGTAGCTACGCCATTGGTTCAAAGGGATAATAAATCAGAGGAAATTATGAAGTTAATATATATTATTGTCATATCATATCCTATATCACACCATTTATCTCTGTCCTCTTCGTTTCGACGGAGAATCGGCTAATTCGTTCCTTAAGCAGTATAGATGATAGTAAGTTTTTCTGGTCAAGCATAGATGGATATTACGAGAACACTTAAACATAAATTTTATGACCGACTGACATATTTGTACATGTTTATTCTTGCTTTAAAACAGTACATTGCTTTTGCAATATATGTGTTCGTTTCTAATGTTTCGAACCTCAAATTATACTTTAATTATATTACATAACAGTACTGATTTTTTTTTTCAAAATAAAAATGTCTAATAAGTAAACATGATCATGATTCTTTGGAAGTATTCTATAATTCTGATTTACAAGAAAGATAACTTTGATAAGCTTTATGAAGAATTTTACATCATTCTAAGCGAAGGTATAGTCCGGAAGGTTTCAGATGGTTCACTTCAATCAATAAGCAGAATATCAAATAAGTTTTATTCCTAATATGAAGGAAAATCATCCAACAATAAAAAAAATATATTGAGTATTATTAAATGTATGCATAAGTCAATTTCAGACACACTCTGAACTTCAATTTTTCTAGTGTTAACGACATCAAATGTCACTACACATCACTTTTACATACAATAATATGAAACTGATTCAAATCTCAAGGATATCTCTCTTAGAGATGAATAAACAGTTTCTGTATATGATAGATAAATTTCGAAAGAACGACACAGAAACAGGCCGAAACGGTCTTCAATCCCTCTAAAGAAATTGTCACTTTATCGACGTATTCATTATCAAATCTATAGACGAAAATACACGATATGTTGTAACTTAACTTTAGGATTCAAGTACCTGTGCGCATTATCAACGCATGAAACGCGAATAAACTGCACAAAGAACACGCATATTTATTTTTGTGTGCAGTTTTTAACGGAATACACAATTACATGAGTGAAACATATTCTTTGATTTCATGTTTTATGCGTGAAGGGTCCGTTACACATTTGCAGACATACGTGGAACGGTCGTGAAAATCGTCAACATTGCGTATGAATCTCGTATTCTACTGCACTCCGTTTGTAACACGCATTATGATTGGCTAAGCGATTAAAAAACTGTAAGGGGATTCACGTTTCACTGCAGTTTTTGCTATGACGTCATGCGTTGCTATGGCGACGATTTTAAAAGCAGACGTTTTCTAGCTTCTTACTGACCAAAGCATTAGAATAGGGTTACCATACTGATGTTTTACAAAAACTGACAAGGAATCGGCGAATCCCCTGTCAGAATTATCCGTTTTACCGCTCGGCTAACGCCTCGCGGTAAAACTCAATTTCTGACAGGGGACTCGCCGATACCCTGTCAGTTTTTGTAAAACACACGCATGGTAACCCCTAATTCACTGCGCTTATACGCATATAAAATTACGCATGACTTGCAAAAGACCTACGTAAAAAAATACGTAATTAAACTACGCATTCTAATGCACTCCGTTTGTAACTCGCATTCTGATTGACTGAGCGATTAAAAAACTGCAAGGGGATTCACGTTTCACTGCAGTTTTTGCTATGACGTCATGTGTTGCTATGGCGACGTCGTTAAAAGCAGACGTTCTCTAGCTTCTTACTGACTAAAGCATTAGAATAGGGTTACCATACTGATGTTTTACAAAAACTGACAGGGTATCGGCGAATCCCCTGTCAGAAATATCCGTTTTACCGCTCGGCTGACGCCTCGCGGTAAAACTCAATTTCTGACAGGGGATTCGCCGATACCCTGTCAGTTTTTGTAAAACACACGCATGGTAACCCCTAATTATCCTAATAAATTCGAAAAGGGGTAGGTCCACGAAGCCTGATATTGGCCCTAATTTTGAACATTGTACTTCATAGAATTTTTAACTGTTATTTGACATTTTGAAACGTTCTCTACTGAATCACGTATTTATCTTTTGTAAACATTGCGTTTATACCTTTAAGCCCTTTGAAAACACCAATATAGGTCATATTCCGCGAAATTGATGCAAAAACTGCATGTTTCTATTGAATTAGCAATGGCCGCATGCATTAACTAAGATGGAAAATTCATATGTGAAAGATTATCATTATATCCTTTTGTCATAAACGTTTTGTCTCAGTTAACGCATGCGGCCACATTGAATTCTTCAATAAAAGACCAAATTCCCGGCAATTTTTGCCATATTTTTCAATAACGTCAAAATGACGTCACGTCATGGCCTCATGAGAGCTAAATGGCACTTTGTTTAGTGACATTTTTCTTTTCATGAAACGCGGTATACATTCGAGTATTTTCATGAGAGATATCAAGTATTTCTCATGAAATTTATTTCTAGAGAAAAATCGAGGGCCGATTTAAGGGTCTCGTGGCCCTATCCCTTTTGGACGTAGTTTATAGCTTAAATACCCGAAACTTGCATGTCTGATCCATGCTGTAAGTTTGTCTGCTCCAAAATGATGCTATTGAATATGAGAACGTTAAACATTATACATATTCCATTTGCTTTGTGACTGGGCAGGCTAATATCAATCTAAGAATGTTCGTACATTTGGTACACATGGGATGTACTTACCTTATCTTAAAATCTTCACGCTTTCTTCGACTGTGCAGAAATAAACCAAGACACACTCCTTTCAAGATATGTCTACCACATCAAAATAAATCTAACAACATTTGTTAGCAAAGAGTAGCCGCCTGAATGAATTTATCATAGAACACTCTCAATGTACAGGTAAGATTTTATGCATCAATGACATTTCGCCTCATTGGCTTTTTTAATGTAACTCATTTGCATAGCTTGCTTTTCGAAGGTACCGTTCAAGTAGTCTAAGATTAAAAGAAATGATTCGCAGGCTAAGCATCGGCCTATCAACTAATCTTTCTATGCTTTCTCGTTTGTTATCAAAACTTGTGGATAATGGAGCAAGATCTTTGAGCAGTGATTAAAGTAAATTCATGTTATTTTAAAAATAGATCAAATGTGTTTGTTTGATTTCAAACATCATTTATCTTCGTTTGTGATAAAGGTCGTATTCCCAATCAAGGAGATTTATTATTTAGGCTAAAGCATCGAGTTACATCGCGTATTAATACATCTGATAAGACATACGTGCATATTTTCATTAAAGCTAAAACATTAAAGAATATCTTCCTGTGCAATATTCATGCGAAATTCAATTTAGTTTATAACGTATGATTCTAACATTTTGCTACAATGTTTTAAGAAAATCCTTAAATTGTTAAAGATTTAATATTGAGGGTACTTTTGTTCAAAACATTATTCTAAAATATTTTATAATGTTGGAAAAATGTTTCCGAATTTAACATATTTTAATAATTCTTGATGATATAACATATCACCATTAAGACAGTAAATGTTATGACTTGAAATCTGGTTGTTTAAAAGTCAAATAAAGCTTTATAACGTACAGATTTAACATTTATCCACAATGTTTAAGAAACATCTTTAAAATGTTATAGATTTAATGCTGAAGGTATATTTGTTGAAATCATTATTCTCATATGTTTTATAAGATTGTTAAAATGTTTCAAAATTCAACATGTTTTAATTCTTTTTGATGACAAATATGGATAATGACCATATCCCTGTTTACAGCACAAAATCGATAATTCAAAAAATCAGAAACCGAAGGCATACAAAATCAGGATAAAACATGAATAAAAGCAAACAAACAAAAACCTCCACCATATGAAAAGAAGCGAACTCCCGATATGGGAGTGAGACCAGGTGCCAAGGAAGAGTAAGAATCCCCTACTTGCATGCAACACCCGCCGCTTCAATTCGGTATAACTGTCACATATCGCTATAAAGATATTTGAAACATTGAGTAAATGTTATGACTTTAAATCTAGACGTCAGGACAAATTTCAAAAAAGTTGTAGAATTGTTTTATAACGTATGATTCTAACATTTTGCTACAATGTTTTAAGAACATCCTTAGAATGTTATAGATTTAATGTTGAGTATACTTTTGTTCAAAACATTATTCTAAAATGCTTTTATAATGGTGTAAAAATATTTCCAAATACAACAATTTTTAATTATTTTTGATGATATAACATATCACTATTAAGATATTTGAAACATTTGCGTAAATATTATGACTTACAATCTAGATGCTAGGAGACAAATTACAAAAGTCGACAAAAAAGTTTAATTACGTATGATTCTAACATTTTGCTACATTGTTTTAAGAACATCCTTAGAATGTTATAGATTTAATGTTGAGTATACTTTTGTTCACAACATAATTCTTAAATGTTTTTATAATGTTGTAAAAATGTTTCAAAATTCAAGATGATTTAAATCTTTTTGATGATATAACATATCATTATTAAGATATATGGGACATATGCGTAAAAATTGAGTGATTACATTTCGCTACAGTAAACATTAAATGTTTTTAAAATGTTGTAAAAATGTTTCCAAATTCAACTTATTTTAATTCTTTTTGATGATATAACATATCACTATTAAGATATTTGAAACATATGCGTAAATATTATGATTTCTTTTCTAGACGTCAGGAAACAAATTACAAAACTTCGACAAAGATGTTTTATAATGTATGATTCTAACATTTTGCTACATTGTTTTAAGAATATCCTTAAAATGTTATAGATGTAATGTTGATGGTGCTTGTGTTCAAAACATTATTCTAAAATGTTTTTATAATGGTGTAAAAATATTTCCAAATACAACATTTTTTAATTATTTTTGATGATATAACATATCACTATTAAGATATTTGAAACATTTGCGTAAATATTATGACTTACAATCTAGATGCTAGGAGACAAATTACAAAAGTCGACAAAAAAGTTTAATTACGTATGATTCTAACATTTTGCTACAATGTTTTAAGAACATCCTTAGAATGTTATAGATTTAATGTTGAGTATACTTTTGTTCAAAACATAATTCTAAAATGTTTTTATAATGTTGTAAAAATGTTTCAAAATTCAAGATGATTTAAATTTTTTTGATGATATACACTCAAAGTCAATAAAACAGTGCAAATGGTGTCCCCGGCTGTTTACTTTTCATAGGCAACAGATACAAGGCATTTCTATATGTCGTGACTTGGGAGTACATTGGACCTCATTGGCCATATAATGAAAAATATATTTGTCACTATCATCCTGTCTGCAGACCAGCTCAAAACCCCATTTTTGTAACATACGTGACTGTCGCCATTTAAAAATTTTAGATTCAAGTCACTGAAAACAAAGTAAAACACTTTCAACCTAGGAAAACTTTATTTTCTCATTTTAGAGGGATGTGTTCTACATCTTTTCAGATTAATGAATTTTTCATTTTAACCTTATTAGTTTGATTTCCATCACATTGAAAAATGTCGCCAATTTTCGATTTTTCAACGTAATGAATATATGAAGTTACACTATGTTGACTAAAAAGATAGTTGTAAATGATTAAACGACTTTATGATATCGAGAAAAGCTCTAATTGAACATGCATTGAATATTTTTTTGAATAAACAGAAGTATGTTTGGAAAAAGTCAAGTTTTCATCAAAAAATTTATTGGTCATTTAAGAATGTAACATACGATACCTATCATAATATTTCTCATGGACATGATAGATGGTGCCTAAACTCTTTTTACCCTTCTTTGCTAACGCAAGAAGAAATTTAATCAAGTGCAACGGGAAAAGTATCATAGATTATGAAACAAACTGGAGATGAAAGTTGATTTTTAACATACGTGATGTAACAAACGTTGTCTGCCACTACAATTCATTGGTATAAAATCATTTTTCTGATGATCAGTGATCACGTGGTAGGTCACATGGTTTGGGGAGACGTTGTTCGTTCATAATAAACAAAAATAATACTGCTATGTAGCAGAGAAGTTTTTGAAAATATTTTTATCCCAGATTTTACCAAATTTTAAATAGAATGGGAAATTTTATGTAAAATTTATAGAAATTAAGTATCACATGTATAAAATAAATCAATACTATTTTCAAAACACATAACTGTGCATGGTTAGCCTAAATTTCCTCTGTTGTATATATTATTGTGTATTTTAAGTTGGTAACATACGTTACAGTTGGTAACAAATGTTACCATGTGCAATTCTTTCCATTTTACGAATCAGTGCGAAGAACTGTCTGTTGTAAGTCCTGTATTCTATTAGAAATCACTTAGAACCATACAATTAGAGCATAAGCATGGAAGAAAATTTTCATTTTATGCAATATTTGGCAAAATATGAGCATTTGGCATCAAAGAATGAAGTAAAATGTGAAAGAATACATCTCACATGTAAAAGAATTTAACTTTGAGTGACTTTTCTATCATTACAGTTTGAACCGTAATGTTTGAATTCAAATTCTTTGATAATTGATGATACATTCATGATTGCACTGTATAATAATCGTAAAATTATGATTCTTTTTTTTTTTTTAGAAACATACGTTACCATGTTTCTTTCCATTATTTGAAGACTTCTTTGGTCCATCACCAACCTCAAGTTAAGTAAAAGGGTAAAGACTTATCCAAGTTCGGAAATAAACGATGAAAATTGCGGTTTTGGTCCCATATGCTTTTATTGGATTAATGTTAGAATGAATATCTTTCATAAATTAAATTTGTATTTGCTAATGCTTAAATCACTCCGATGAAAAGTTCTTAAAATAAATACTTAGCTGAAAATATGGTGCTTGAATACTGAAAATGATAAAATCTTAAGAAAAAGCTGATAAAAGGGAAAAAAAATCTCACTTCGAGCAACTCCAGAGTACTAAAGTCATCAGTAATTGATAATTTGAAACATACGTTACTTCTGATTAACTTCGATAATATGCTTCAAAAATTAAAGAGAGCCCTTTAAATTTCCTAAATCAAGCGCATTGCATACACACATATAGGAAACAGATAATAAATGGCTTTCAGGATATAAGATTGTCACAAATTAAAGATATTGATAATGAAACCCAGTAACTATGTTTGCACATTTCTTTGATTTGGTCGCTTTTTTGTACCGGTAGCTGTTCTTCATTAGAGAAGGGGGAAAATGAAGAAAGGTGAACACAAATTCGTTAGTTTTGCAGAATAAAACTATATTTTGATGAATCAGTGATAATAATGGAGAAATAATAGAGAAGTAAACAATTTTTTACCCATTATAGTGACGCAATATGTAGGTAACACATGTTACATTGAGGTAAATAAGTAAAATATGGTCATCTTTTAAGTTCATATTCTAGAAAAACGGAAAAAGTAATGTTGAAAATATTTTGGGGATTAAACACTCGGGTATGTAGCTTTATTTCCCCAAGAGATTGAAATTTTATGAGGACACTCATGTCACCTCATTTTTCAGACCCTATTTGCACGGTTTTATTGACTTTGAGTGATAACATATCATTATTAAGATATATGGGACATATGCGTAAAAATTGAGTGATTACATTTCGCTACAGTAAACATTAAATGTTTTTAAAATGTTGTAAAAATGTTTCCAAATACAACTTTTTTTAATTCTTTTTGATGATATAACATATCACTATTAAGATATTTGAAACATATGCGTAAATGTTATGATTTCTTTTCTAGACGCCAGGAAACAAATTACAAAAATTCGACAAAGATGTGTTATAATGTATGATTCTAACATTTTGCTACATTGTTTTAAGAATATCCTTAAAATGTTATAGATGTAATGTTGATGGTGCTTGTGTTCAAAACATTATTCTAAAATGTTTTTATAATGGTGTAAAAATATTTCCAAATACAACAATTTTTAATTATTTTTGATGATATAACATATCACTATTAAGATATTTGAAACATTTGCATAAATATTATGACTTACAATCTAGATGCTAGGAGACAAATTACAAAAGTCGACAAAAAAGTTTAATTGCGTATGATTCTAACATTTTGCTACAATGTTTTAAGAACATCCTTAGAATGTTATAGATTTAATGTTGAGTATACTTTTGTTCAAAACATAATTCTAAAATGTTTTTATAATGTTGTAAAAATGTTTCCAAATTCAAGATGATTTAAATCTGTTTGATGATATAACATATCATTATTAAGATATATGGGACATATGCGTAAAAATTGAGTGATTACATTTCGCTACAGTAAACATTAAATGTTTTTAAAATGTTGTAAAAATGTTTCCTAATTCAACTTATTTTAATTCTTTTTGATGATATAACATATCACTATTAAGATATTTGAAACATATGCGTAAATGTTATGATTTCTTTTCTAGACGTCAGGAAACAAATTACAAAAATTCGACAAAGATGTTTTATAATGTATGATTCTAACTTTTTGCTACATTGTTTTAAGAATATCCTTAAAATGTTATAGATGTAATGTTGATGGTGCTTGTGTTCAAAACATTATTCTAAAATGTTTTTATAATGGTGTAAAAATATTTCCAAATACAACAATTTTTAATTATTTTTGATGATATAACATATCACTATTAAGATATTTGAAACATTTGCATAAATATTATGACTTACAATCTAGATGCTAGGAGACAAATCACAAAAGTCGACAAAAAAGTTTAATTACGTATGATTCTAACATTTTGCTACAATGTTTTAAGAACATCCTTAGAATGTTATAGATTTAATGTTGAGTATACTTTTGTTCAAAATATAATTCTAAAATGTTTTTATAATGTTGTAAAAATGTTTCCAAATTCAAGATGATTTAAATCTTTTTGATGATATAACATATCATTATTAAGATATATGGGACATATGCGTAAAAATTGAGTGATTACATTTGGCTACAGTAAACATTAAATGTTTTTAAAATGTTGTAAAAATGTTTCCAAATTCAACTTATTTTAATTCTTTTTGATGATATAACATATCACTATTAAGATATTTGAAACATATGCGTAAATGTTATGATTTCTTTTCTAGACGCCAGGAAACAAATTACAAAAATTCGACAAAGATGTTTTATAATGTATGATTCTAACATTTTGCTACATTGTTTTAAGAATATCCTTAAAATGTTATAGATGTAATGTTGATGGTGCTTGTGTTCAAAACATTATTCTAAAATGTTTTTATAATGGTGTAAAAATATTTCCAAATACAACAATTTTTAATTATTTTTGATGATATAGCATATCACTATTAAGATATTTGAATCATTTGCGTAAATATTATGACTTACAATCTAGATGCTAGGAGTCAAATTACAAAAGTCGACAAAAAAGTTTAATTACATATGATTCTAACATTTTGCTACAATGTTTTCAGAACATCCTTAGAATGTTATAGATTTAATGTTGAGTATACTTTTGTTCACAACATAATTCTTAAATGTTTTTATAATGTTGTAAAAATGTTTCAAAATTCAAGATGATTTAAATCTTTTTGATGATATAACATATCATTATTAAGATATATGGGACATATGCGTAAAAATTGAGTGATTACATTTCGCTACAGTAAACATTAAATGTTTTTAAAATGTTGTAAAAATGTTTCCAAATTCAACTTATTTTAATTCTTTTTGATGATATAACATATCACTATTAAGATATTTGAAACATATGCGTAAATGTTATGATTTCTTTTCTAGACGTAAGGAAAAAAATTACAAAAATTCGACAAAGATGTTTTATAACGTATGATTCTAACATTTTTCTACAATGTTTTAAGAATATCCATAAAATGTTATAGATTTAATGTTAAGGGTACTTTTCTTCAAAACATTATTCTGGTATGTTTTTATAATGTTGTAAAAATGTTTCCAAATTTAACATGTTTGAATTATTTTTGATGATATAACATATCACTATTAAGATATTTGAAACATATGCGTAAATATAATGACTTCCAATCTGGACATTAGAAGGCAAATTTTAAAAAGTCGTAAAAATGTTTTTTTTACGTACGATTCTAACATTTTTCTACAATGTTTTAAGAATATCATCAAAATGTTTTAGATGTAATGTTGAGCATACTTTAAGTCAAAATATTATTCTAAAACATTTTGATAATGTTACAAAAATGTTTCCTAAGCTAACTCGTTTTAACCCTTGTATGGATATAACACAATGTTGACAAAACATTTTAAAAATGTTTTGTCTTTAGCCTAGAATGTTTTAAGAATGTTTTGAAAACATTTTGATCAAAATGTTTAAAGGAAACCAAACTATGATCTATTTGAAATGTTTCAAAAATGTTTTGTGCTACCTGGGAAACTGCTATAAATGAATTTCTATTCTATTACAATATATGTATTCCAAAAGATGTGAATGTATTTTATGTTTGCATGCACAATGTTGTATGACAAATATGAATAATGACCATATCCCTGTTTACAGCACAAAATCGATAATTCAGAAAATCAGAAACCGCAGGCATACAAAATCAGAACAAAACAGGAACCAAAGCAATCAAACAAAAACCTCCACCATATGAAAAGAAGCGAACTCCCGTCTTGCATATTCCTTACAAGAGTCCATGATGATTTTGACATTTTGGTTCCATGTAAAGGACATACTTTCTCTGTATTTGGGACCCTTTTTTAACAATTCTCTCAACTTGTCATTCTTGACTATACTAAGGTCACCAGTAATAACGTGTCCACAAGGAGAGTAGTTGAAATCCGATGAAGAACATTCGCAAGGAAAAGGATGTAGTGAGGGATTACTTAAATCAATACACTGCAGGAATCGTTTGTAATTGTAAATTTTAGATGCAACTGTTGGTGTGTGGCTATAGAAAAAAACAAGGGGTTTCTTTTCTTTTGAAATATGGTGGGATTTTTTCTGTGACAGTTTTGTAATTCAAAATCTGACCAAGATTCAATTCATTTTTGAAACTGGATTACAATTCTTTACAATGCATTCAACTTCAAAGTAGAGTTTTCTTCTCTTAATTTTATCGAAGAAGTGACAGTTTGAATTCTTAAAGAAAGAAGCAAAGTCTGCCCAAAATTATCATTAAAAGAACTAAAATATCTTATTTTCATTCTGATACTACAGTACTACTACCATCCAACCAAAGATTGTACTCTATATATTCCAAAATGGAAGTAATCGGATGTGACAGTTCTACCGAATTGAAGCGACGGGTGTTGCATGCAAGCAGGAGATGCTTACTCTTCCTGGGCACCTGGTCTCACTCTCATATCGGGAGTTCGCTTCTTTTCATATGGTGAAGGTTTTTGTTTTTGTTTGCTTTGGTTCCTGTTTTATCCTGATTTTGTATGCCTTCGGTTTCTGATTTTCTGAATTATCGATTTTGTACTGTAGACAGGGATATGGTCACTATCCATATTTGTCATACATATATGAAATGGTCTACTGAAAAATTTCAGACAGATTAAAACAATATAAAGAAGATTATCTATATTAGAGTACAGTACTTTAAATTTTTGCTGTCCAGGAAAGAAATTAATTTCATAGCAATTAGAATATGGACTTTTTGGCCGGATTGCAAAGCAATTCCGGTCTATAGATTGACGATGTCCGTCTGTCTGTCTGTCCGTCGGTCCGTCCGTCCGTCTGCCGTCAACATTTTGGTTAAGGTTTCTGGTTGAGGCAAAATCTAAGGAACTATATGCAGTAGAAACTTTATATTATACATGAAGCATGCCCATGACAAGACCTTTCAATTTATGCCATAACATTTGACCTAGTGACCTTGACCTTGGACTTTGACCTAGTTAAAGATTTTGGTTAAAGTTTCTGGTTGAGGCAAAATCTAAGTAACTATATGCAGTAGAAACTTTATATTATACATGAAGCTTGCCCATGACAAGACCTTTCCATTTATGCCGTAACATTTGACCTAGTGACCTTGACCTTGGACTTTGACCTAGTTAAAGATTTTGGTTAAAGTTTCTGGTTGAGGCAAAATCTAAGTAACTATATGCAGTAGAAACTTTATATTAAACATGAAGCTTGCCCATGACAAGACCTTTCCATTTATGCCGTAACATTTGACCTAGTGACCTTGACCTTGGACTTTGACCTAGTTAAAGATTTTGGTTAAAGTTTCTGGTTGAGGCAAAATCTAAGTAACTATATGCAGTAGAAACTTTATATTATTAATGAAGCTCGCCCATGACAAGACCTTTCAATTTATGCTGTAACATTTGACCTAGTCACCTTGACCTTCAACTTTGACCTACTCTAAGATTTTGATTAAAGTTCCTGGTTTAAGCAAAATCTATGGTACTGTATGCAGTAGAAACTTTATATTATTAATGAAGCTCGCCCATGACAAGACCTTTCAATTTATGCCGTTACATTTGACCTAGTGATCTTGACCTTGGACTTTGACCTAGTTAAGGATTTTGGTTAAAGTTCCTGGTTTAAGCAAAATCTATGGAACTGTATACAGTAGAAACTTCATTTTATACATGTAGGTTGCCTCTGACAAAACCTTTCAATTTATGCTGTATTATTTGACCTATTGACCTTGACCCAGTTGGTGACAAAAACTTACTTTGCAATCCGGCCATACCGTCTTTAGCGGTGTTTTATTATATGTTTTTAGGAATTTAGAATTAATCAACAGTTTCTCAATTATTTGTAATAATGAAGCAATTTAATGCCACACAGGTCATGGATTCTATATGAAGAGTTGTGTTTACGTCTAATCTCTATATCCGCTTTAAAATTATATTTCTGGAATTTGGTTATCATCATCATCATCAAAATTATCCTGGTCAACTTTTTGCTCCTCTGAATGTAGAGATTCACCAATTCTGAGTCTGTTGATAGAATTTGTCAAGTGCTGTTTAAATGTTGTACTTTCAATCGCTACAAATGGAGAATCATGTATTTTGCAGAAGCCCTCCTCACATTTTCTTCCTGGGACTTCTTTGAATGGTCTGATCTTTCAGTACCCTTTCCTTATCGTGAGCAGGACATGATTTTGGACTCAAACAGCGCATCCATCTTTCGTTCTAGTGATTGGCTTTCAAACTCCGTGTTTTCTTTTAGTTTAACGTACCATTTCCGCCTACATCTCTTCACCGATCATCATAAAGTATTCCATATGTGACTTGAATGTTCCCTTTACTTTCCCAGTTACATCTGTTCTACCGAGAGCCTCTTTGAAGTATGAGAGAATTCCTTGGCATCTCCATCAGGTAAGTTATTTCAGAAATGAGCGTCCCATTGATGTGTTCAATGTGTTAACATTCTGGTTGATGCGCACTAGCTTGCAAATTATAGACCACTTGCAGAAATTCATAATGGTGGACAAAATGTTCCAGGTAGGCAATTGTTTGCATTTTTCTCAATCATCAATGGAATTGCGTCTTCTGGTGCATGGAAATTGGTTTGGAATTTTCTTCAAGAAGGTATAGAGTTGGAACCCTTCGACATTTTTAACAGTGCTGTAATA
Source organism: Pinctada fucata (assembly GCA_028142955.1). NCBI lineage: Eukaryota > Metazoa > Mollusca > Bivalvia > Pterioida > Pteriidae > Pinctada > Pinctada fucata. The sequence goes on along the minus strand of AP027113.1, from coordinate 27,154,917 downwards.
ATGAAGATCGAGGACAAAACATTTTCACCTTTTTATTATAAGAAATGCGTAGCTAATGTTAATTTTTACAGGTCCAAGAACTCTTTTAAGTTCCCATAGTAGTGGAGTTTTCCCTTCTTATGCAGCTGCACCTTCATGAATAAGAGTTAAAGAAGATCCTGACAAAAATCTCAATAGCACTCACAATAGAGCACCAAACTGAGCATCGACGGACCCCCAGCAAGCTAGAGGTGGGACCAGGTGCCCGGGAGGAGTAAGCATCCCCTGTTGGCTAGCCGCACCCGCCGTCGATGTTCATGCACGAAAATGATCACAATATATAAAATAAATGCACTGTCTGAGGTTATGTCTATATAGAAAGTGCCATGGCGACCATGTCAGGGAAAGTATTCAAAACACTTACTGTCAAACCCCTCGCGGGGAACTTTTTTACGAGCTCCACACGGCAAAGGGCATAAGTGTGACACAAATGAGTTAAAGAAGATCCTGACAAAAATCTCAATAGCACTCATAATAGAGCACCAAACTGAGCATCGACGGACCCCCAGCAAGCTAGAGGTGGGACCAGGTGCCCGGGAGGAGTAAGCATCCCCTGTTGGCTAGCCGCACCCGCCGTCGATGTTCATGCACGAAAATGATCACAATATATAAAATAAATGCACTGTCTGAGGTTATGTCTATATAGAAAGTGCCATGGCGACCATGTCAGGGAAAGTATTCAAAACACTTACTGTCAAAGTATTCAAAACACTTACTGTCAAAGATGTCTCTATGTATATCTAGAGTTAACAGATTTTGGTTTTTGTTCACTGATATGATATGATTTATACATTGTATATGCCATACAGCTTATTAGATATTTAATTGTATTATATTGTTTGCCATGAATCTTGTATCCTATAGTTATGTTTCTTAATTGAAAAATATTTCTGTTATACCTATTTCTTTGAACACATCTTTTGCAAATTGTATGAAATTTTCAAAGTACTTACATTTAAAATATTGCTCATAATTTTCTATTTCATGGCATACGATACACATAGGGCTATCTGCTATCTTCCATTTCAATAATAATTCTCTGTTTGGCAATATTTTAAATAGTAATTTCCATCGAAACATTCTCATTTTATTATCTTATAGTTTTTGAAATATGAAACCAAATGTAGGTTTTAATATTTGTCTTGATGTACTGTATTCTCTTATCCAGTATCTGAAACTTGCGGGTTCATCATATTTTTCATTAATCGATTCTTTGAATACAATTTTATTATTTATTTTATTCAAAGTTAGTTCTTTTCAACTTTTTAGCTAGATTCTTATAGGTATGTTTAAGTAGATATGTGCTGTCATTTTTAAAGTACTTTTCCATACATTAGGTATACTTTTTTTTGATACCGTTATTTCTGCCATCAAGTTCGTTTTATAAATTAACTTTTCAAATACAATATTTTCATTTATATGTTAAACGTCTTCAAATTCAATAGCATCATTTAAGACCAGATAAATTAGCAGCATGGACCAGACATGCACGTTTCGGGTACTAAACCCTCGTCAGTGATCCTCAATCTAAACAATGTACATTGTAATATGGCCAAAAAGTGTGAAAATTATTATGTCCAAAAATGTACCAAAAGACGTAGCAGAATGGGTGGGATATGATGCTACAGGACCCACGTTTTAGAAATTTCAAAAAAAAAATTGTAACAGAAAATTTCAAATGCCTTGAAGAGACAGACGATCAACCGAAGGTGATCGAACTTGGCTACATGTGCCCTCGGGGACTCTTGGTCCAACAGCAATGACACTTACCGAGTAGTTCAAATGTTAAACGTCTTCAAATTCAATAGCATCATTTTAGACCAGATAAATTAGCAGCATGGACCAGACATGCACGTTTCGGGTACTAAACCCTCGTCAGTGATCCTCAATGTAAACAACGTACATTGTAATATGGCCAAAAAATGTGAAAAATATTATGTACAAAAATGTACCAAAAGACGTAGCAGAATGGGTGGGATATGATGCTACATGTACAGGACCCACGTTTTAGAAATTAAAAAAAATTGTAACAGAAAATATTTCCATTATCAACAAATGTATCTGTCATACTTATTATGTCACTATTCAATTTTATCCTCTTAATTTCATGAATTTATTGCCCCATATAACTTGCTTTGCAATTTCATTAGTGGAATTTGGTTTATATACCTCCCCACCCCCAATTTCGATCCATGATTTAAGTATGTTTTTATAAAATTCTTGAATGTTCGATTTATTACTGAAGTTTCTTACACTGTCTATGTTCATCTTTAACACCAAGAAATTTTTGTCAAATTTCGAAAAATATATATTTGGTATTATTTTCCACAAACATTCTTTTCTATTAATTAGTTTATAAATCCAGCCTACTGATATAGTTTTCATATGCGATTCAATATCTTTGATTTTTAAACCACAATTTTTATACTCTCCTATTATTATTCTTCTTTTTATCTTCTCTATTTTTTGAAATCCATATAAACTTAAATATTACTGATTCAATTTCTTTCAAAATTTCTTTTCTAATTGGCAGTACTGTAAGATAGTTAGTTAGTTGTGGTACTATTTGCGTTCTAATTATCATTATTAAGTTGCGTCCTTTCCATAAATTAATAATTTGTTTGATTTTATTTATTCTATTTGTCCAATTAATGTTTAGTACTTCTTTTGAATTTTTACTGAAAGTTATTACTTTCTGTGATTTCCAATCAATCCCTTCAAATTCATCATCAATATTTTGTCGTTTTCCTGAATTTATTCCTACTGATTTTGCTCTATTCAATGTGAACCCTTTGTTTCCGAAGATTTCAATTAAGTTTAACGCTTTTGTAATTGATATTAAACGACTTCAAATTCAATAGCATCATTAACAATTTACAACATGGACCAGACATGCACGTTTCGGGTACTTAACCCTTGTCAGTGATCCTCAGTCTAAACAATGTAATAAGGCAAAAAAGTATGAAAATTATTACGCCAAAAATGTACCAAGAAGACGTAGCAGAATGGGTGGGATATGATGCTACAGGACCCACGTTTTAGACATTTCAACAAATTTTGTAACAGAAAATTTCAAATGCTTTTTCATTTAAAAATAGTAATGTATCGTCTGCTAATTGTGCTATTTTTCTTTATCGTTTCGGTTTATCATTTATTCTTATACTTTTTATTTGATCATTTTGTCTTATTCTTGCTGCCATGGTCACTACTGTTAACAGAAATAGTAGGTCCGATAACGGTCACCCCTGTCTGATGCCGCGCTCTATATTAATTTGTGCAGAAATCCAACCAATATTTTCACTTTGCACTTGATATCTTTGTATATACATGTAGCTTTTACCCACCTTAAAAATGATAATTTGAAACTAAAGTATTCTATTGAAGTATACATATATTCCCTTTCAATCGAATCGAACGCCTTAGCGAAATCTAAAAATAAAATATTACCCTCTACTTTGAAATCTTCTGCATTGTCAATTATATCTTGAATTAAGGTCGTTCGGTACAGGCGTCATATTGAAGTTACGTTTTCCGTCAAACGAGTACATTTCGGTATGATTTATAAATATTCTAAAAGCTAACTTTAAATGCATTATGTTGTGCTAATTAAACCCAATTACATGTATGAAGTTGGTTTTCATTAGTAATAACGTCACAAACTAGGTATAGAACGCTACCTACATGGCATATATTTGCGCCGTTCGTATGCGCTAAACTGCATAATTACAACGTCAAATTAGACAAAATATACAACGGATGTTGACAAAATGCCCTAAAATGGATTTCTGAGTGACAAATATCTTTTATCGCGAGTTCATAATAACATTTTCTCGTAATGTGTAAAATAAACGTTGCAATTCATAATTAAATGGCTTACTTTTATCAAATATTCAAAATCTAGACGACAAATCTCCTTATAAAAATTAACATCCTATGTACTAAATGTACTCTTCATGTTGATATAATAAAATCATCCAAAACAACCCCTAGTTTTTCCGCTATTCTCACTTCTATTTGCGTCGATTCTTCTATAAACGTTAACAAAAATGGGACATTTATCTTGCCGTTGTAGTAATAAAGATATACTATGCACTTGTACATTTAGCAAGATAATTTTCTTAAAATCATGTCATCCAAAGAAAATAATACATTGATTGGGTAAATATATAAATTCTGTGCATAAATCCAGTCAATAACATGGATATTCTGCATGTTTTGGCATATCATTCTCCGTCATTTTGTCACATTAAGGTTAGAAAAAAATTACCTGTTTATCCTTTATAGTTATTAAAAAAAGAAGAGTCGAGAAAGATTCATTATACTCTAGTACATTTTTCTTGAAATCGTTTTAAAAATACTGATATCAAAACATTAATCAAAACATGGACCCAATTTTTGGTTAGAGGCGATAGAAATTTGGTTTTTGACACCGTTTTCGGTCTCTTTGGCGAACGTCATGCGGCAACGACGTACATACTGTAACGGCGCCTGGACAGCTTTCACGCCGTTATCTTGGATTTCTTGATTTATTCAAATTACATTCCTCATGCAATTGTCATTTTAATGATTTCTAAATTTTGAAGCGATGTGCTTTATAAGTGTGCTGGAATATGACCCATTAAAAGGTGAACATGAAATTTTTTTTATGTAGTGCTGGAATATGACCCATTAAAAGGTGAACATGAACTTTTTTTATGTAGGGAAGTTCTAAAAAAAAATCTGAATAAAATGAGACGATGTATTGAAGTCGTCAGAGGTGCTGGCAATTGGGAGGGGGTTCACTTCCATCCCTGCAACGGCCAGTTAAGTGCAGGGATGGTGCGCTTGCTTCTAATCTCTGCGGCCACGATTCTTAAAGGATTTAATGCGGTAATGGGAGTCGCCTACACGGTCTAAAAATGTTTTTATCTGGGTACCTCGGTTTCCTTCTGCTCTAAGGGACTTCCTAAGACCAAAAAAAATGCTTCTGAGCCAACGTCACACTTAATTATAAATGGTTGTGTAATTTTGTTACAATGTAACAAATAATTGAAGTTCATTTATAATAAATCGGTTCGGAGCATTAAAATGTTCTTCCAAATAACATTTTTGTTTTGTTTCGATGTTTTTTTGTTTCTTGTTTTTTGTTTTTTGTTTTTTTTTTTTGTTCTTGAAAGAACTATTTTCTTATTTTGATGTGAAATTTTGGGGGAGTAAAGGGAGTCCACATGTTTTATAGAAATATGTTATATATACAATACAAATGTACAAAAATCTCACTTTTCTGTCAGTGTCTATTCTAATTTTGACGTAACGGAAAAGGTCAATTAAAAAGTAGTACGTTATCTGTATTGAATTTCACATGTAAACAAAAAGTAGATCGAGGGGTTTATAATATGCAAGAAACGGCGAAGACATCTCCTAAAGACTAATAGGCAGCAAGATAATGAGAAGTATTGGGACTGACGAGCAGACAACGTGCATCCAGAATTGCAGATTTTTAGCTCTATTGATAAAAGATGTCCAAAAATTTGTGTATTTTTCTTTTCAGTCCTCTCCTACAAACAAATTACTATTTTCCTGTTTTCATAGAATTCTGCTAACATTTTTTAAGCAAGCTGTTTACTTAATTACTATTGTTTACTTTTATCAAAGGGATCTAAGTCAATTTGTTGGATCTCTCTAATGAGTAATTTTGAGATATCGTAAACTCACTCCGCTTTTACACAGAGATACCGCCGTCTGTCCGAGCAGCTTTTTTTTCATTTTTATGCCCCCGGAATCAAAGATTCGGGGGCATATAGTTTTTAGCCTGTCCGGCGGGTGCGGCTAGCCAACAGGGGATGCTTACTCCTCCCGGGCACCTGGTCCCACCTCTGGCTTGCTGGGGGTACGTCGATGCTCAATTTGGTGATCTATTGTGAGTGCTGTTGAGATTATCGTCAGGATCTTCTTTAACTCATTTGTCTGTCTGTTTGTCGGAAAAACTTTAACATTGGACATAACTTTTGAATGGGAAGTGATAGGGCTTTCATATTTCACATGTGTATTCCTTGTGACAAGACCTTTCCATTGATACCAAAATGTTTGACCTTGTGACCTTGACCTTTAACGTACTTTTCAAAAACTTTAACATTTGGCATAACTTTTGAATGGTAGGTAATAAGGCTTTCATATTTCACATGTGTATTTCTTGTGACAAGACCTTTCCATTGATACCATACTTTTTTACCTCGTGACCTTGACCTTGACCTTTGACCTACTTTTAAAAAAACTTTAACATTGGGCATAACTTTTGAATGGCAAGTGATAGGGCTTTCATATTTCACATGTGTATTCCTTGTGACAAAATCTTGCCATTGACACCAAAAATTTTGACCTCATGACCTTGACCTTTGACCTACTTTTCAAAAAACTTTAACATTGGGCATATCTTTTGAATGGTTAGTGATATAGCTTTCATATTTGATATGTCTATTCCATGTGACAAAACCTTTCAATTGATACCAAAAATGTTGACACCTTGACCTTTGACCTTTTAACCCATGGTCCTTGACCTTTCACATACATGTACTTAACAGAAAATAGTGTTTATACTAACAAAGATGCCACCGGGGGCATTTGTGTTTCACAAACACAGGCTTTATTTTGTATTCTTTTAATCTGCAAGAAAAAGCCTATGTCATTATTTTGTAATTCAACCTTTTTTATTATTATTTTTGCGTGGTGAGCCATGCATGAAGCAAATGAGAGTGACGTTGTCAAAATACATTTGTTTTCTTAGCGGACGTAAAGCTGACGTTGCGAAATGTTATAGCTTATTTTTTAACTAACTCGATTTCAGAAACAAATAAAGCTTATGTTGATATAGTAACATTTTTAGATTAAGCAGAGCTTACTCTCTAAATTATTCGCTCATACATTTTCCTCCGACTAGCTTTTCTCGATAACATTTACCATTAAATTGAGGTGTATCATAAATTTTCGATATGATTTACGTTTTTCTTGACACGAAACTACAGATAAAGCGTTGTAAATTGAAACTTATTGAACTTTTTGTGGGATGCCGAATGAAATGCATGTTAGTAACGCCGCTTAGTAGACAATTTACGCATCGCGCAAAAATAAGCCGTTTTACAAGTCTGACTTTTTTAAAATTATTTTGCCCATAATCAAACGCAATTTTTGGTATAAACATTTAGCATACATCTTTCTGATTCCATACATACCAATTTCATTTCAATCTGTTCAGAAATAAGCGAATTACTAGACGTTGAATTTTGGAAACCTCTAAGGGATATATATGCTTGCTAGAGTTACGTTCCTTAGGTGTACCGAACTACTTTAATCGAATGTTATAAATTATGTTTCTTCCTTTTACAAAGCAATTCTGGTCAGTATTCACTATCTTTGGTAAAATTGGTTTTAATCTGGTTGCTAACCTTTTTCATACCCTGTACTTAGTACTTTTATTAACATATACTTAATTTGTTCCAATGTAAACGTCTTCAAATTGAATAGCATCATTTAAGAACAGATAAATTGACAACATGGACCAGACATGCACGTTTCGGGTACTTAACCCTCGTCAGTGATCCTCAAATCTAAACAATGTAATATGCCAAAAAGTATGAAAGTTACTATGTCGAAAAAACGTTTCGAAAGACGTAGCAGGATGGGTGGGATATGATGCTACAGGACCCACGTTTTAGAAATTTCAAGAAATTTTGATAACAGAAATTTTAGAATGCGTTGAAGAAACGATCAACCGAAGTTGATCGAACTTGGCTACATGTGCCCTCGGGGACTCCTGGTCCACCAGCAGTGACACTCACCAAGTGGTATAAATGGAAACGTCTTCAAATTGAATAGCATCATTTAAGAACAGATAAATTGACATCATGGACCAGACATGCACGTTTCGGGTACTTAACCCTTGTCAGTGATCCTCAAATCTAAACAATGTAATATGCCAAAAAGTATGAAAGTTACTATGTCGAAAAAACGTTTCGAAAGACGTAGCAGGATGGGTGGGATATGATGCTACAGGACCCACGTTTTGGAAATTTCAAGAAATTTTGATAACAGAAATTTTAGAATGCGTTGAAGAAACGATCAACAGAAGTTGATCGAACTTGGCTACATGTGCCCTCGGGGACTCCTGGTCCACCAGCAGTGACACTCACCAAGTGGTATAAATGTAAACGTCTTCAAATTGAATAGCATCATTTAAGAACAGATAAATTGACAACATGGACCAGACATGCACGTTTCGGGTACTTAACCCTCGTCAGTGATCCCCAAATCTAAACAATGTAATATTGTTGTGGGTCATGTGTTATTTTAGTTTTACTTTATGTGTAGGTACACATGTACTTAATCATGTTGTATTATGATTTCATAATGGTTCTTTCTAGATTTTACTATGTCATGTTTATTTCATTAGAGAATATTCCATTATGTTCTTTGTTACATCATTATCATCACATGACTGTGATTTCTAGAATTTTCTCTATTGTTAATCATTTGTAATGAGTCATTGTTCTAGAAGCTACTGGTAAATTCATTTGTATTAAGTATATTTACCTCTGAGGAACCGTGTTGAGGGGGCATTCGTAGACACGATTCATTCATCTATTCTGATATACTGGGACACTTTATTTGTTGAGACTTTAATCCATTTGACAACGTTTGGACACCGATCTTTCGAGAACGTTTGTGATTACCGGAAACCATACATTCGATAGACTTTGTGGACCGTATCGGACACTTTGATCCGGACATTGTATTGTAAGTTGTAATTATTTGAAATATATATATTTTGTACATAATTAAACTTGTAAATTTATATTCTGTCTTTGTCTGATTTTTGCTGGCGTTTTGGGGTATTCTAACCCATAACAGAATTGGGGGCTCGTCCGGGATAGAAGTCTCTGCATATTTGCACTTTAACGTAAAGTTCATTTTTGAAAAAAGAAAATATTTTCTCAATAATTTTTTTGCCAGCAGAAATCAATCATGGTATTTTCGGTCACTGAATTTTTGAAATCGCCGACTGTAGATGAGTTCGAATCATTGAAAAAAGATGATTTGATTGGTTTAGGTCTTCACTTGAAGTTAGATGTAAAATCTTCTATGAGAAAAAAAAGAAATTAGAAATATTGTGGCTAAAGAGCTTTTAGCTAAGGAAATCTTTTCGTCATACGATTTTCCTGTTGAACCTGTTTCAAGCGAAACCAAAATGTCAAAATATGAGTTTGAATTAGAGAAAATGAAAATACAATTACAATTTGAAAAAGAAGAAAAGGAAAGACAATTTGAAAAAGAAGAAAAAGAAAGACAATTTCAAATTGAAAAAGAAGAAAAAGAAAGACAATTTGAAAAAGAAGAAAAAGAAAGACATTTACAATTTGAAAAAGAAAAAGAAGAAAGAGAGAAACAGGAACGTATGCACGAGAAAGAACTCCAGTTTGAGTTAGAAAAGTAAAAGTTAGAGAAAAGCGCTAAGGAAAATCCTGTTCCTTCGCCTGTCAAGTCTGAATTCGACGCCGCCAAAAACATCAGATAAGTACCAAAATTCCAAGAAAAGTCCGGACAAATATATTTTCCACATTTTGAGAAAATCGCGGCCAATCTGAAGTGGCCACGCGATTTTTGGCCAACTTTATTACAAAGCGCACTTATTGGCAAAGCGGCTGAAGTGTACGCGGCGCTCAGTATTGCTGAGAGTTCAGACTATGACAAGGTCAAGGACACGATTTTGAGAGCATATCAGTTAGTACCTGAGGCGTACAGACAAAAGTTTAGAAAGTACAAAAAGTTTGAAAATCAAACATATGTTGAATTTGCTCGAGAAAAGGAAGATTTATTTGACCAGTGGTTTCGATCTAAGAAAATTCCCAATTCATTTGACAATTTTCGTCAAATAATTCTGATAGAAGAGTTCAAAGAGTGTGTGCATCAAGATTTAAGAACTCATTTGGAAGACAAAAATGTTAAAACTGTTGAAGAAGCCGCTGTTTTGTCTGATACGTATGCTCTCACTCATAAGAAAAATTTCGTGTCGAAAACTCAATCTAGCGATAGCGCAAAAACGTCAGATTTTCCAAAGAAAAATTGACAAGAGTCTCAGTCGTCCATTAGTTCCCAGTCACCATCTCAAGGTGGTTCTACGTCCGGTCCTAGGTCCGAGCGTTCTGAGGCATCCCCAGGGGTGGGGTCGCTTCCTACATGCAATTATTGTAAGAAAAAAGGTCATGTTATTGGTGAGTGTTTGAAGCTTAAGAAGAAAAAAGAACTTAAGTCAAAGGCCTGTGTGTCTGTTAGAAATGATAGGAAAGCCTTAGATTCGATTTGTTCTGACACTCCTGAGATTCAGGGTTCTAAGTCCAGTTCTGATGATTTTGTGGAGGATCATTATAAGCCCTTTTTGTCACAGGGATTTGTTTCACTCAGTGATTCTAGCGAAGCGTTGCCTGTTCAGATTTTGAGAGATACTGGTGCTGCCCAGACTTTATTGTTAGAGGGTTCATTGCCTTTGTCTGAGCACACTTTTACTGGTAGGTCAGTTTTATTACAGGGTGTGGAGCTAGGCGTCATTGATGTTCCCCTTCATAAAATTTATTTGAAGTCAGACTTAATTACTGGACCTGTTATCGTAGGTGTTCGACCTACTCTTTCCGTTCAAGGCGTTTCCTTGTTGCTTGGCAACGATTTAGCTGGCGGCAAAGTTGTAGCCGATTCGATTGTTTGTGAGAAAATCACGTCCGATGTCGTGTCCGATGATGAAGACGACGACTTGTACCCAGCTTGCGCAGTTACCAGGGCGATGGCCAGGAACAGACTAAAAGAGGCTGAGAGTACTTCTACACTTAAAGAGGACCATCCCTCCAAACATATAGACCTTTCTGACACATTCATGTCTACTATTGATGACCATTCTTATGTCTTGCAAACTGCAAGTATCTGATTGATATCGAATCAAACAATTAAAACGAAAAATAGTTTGTTTTCTATTTCTACAGCCATTTTAAAACAGACTTCAAGGAGTAAGGATGCCACTACGAAGAGATAAAAGAGGGGGTTGAGACGCGGACAATCACAATGCCCCATCATATTCAAAATTGCTTGAAATTTCTAAAACGTGGGTCCTATAGCATCATATCCCACTCATTATGCAACGTCTTTTGGTACACTTTTGGACATAATAATTTTCATACTTTTTGGCAATATTACATTGTTTAGACTTTGGATCACTGACAAGTGTTTACTACCCGAAACGTGCATGTCTGGTCCATGCTGTAAATTTATCAGGTTTTAAATGATGCTATTGAATTTAAAGACGTTTAAAAATTGACCCTCTTCTCCCCGCCTTCTACTCTCCCACCCCATTCCGATTACGATTACGTTTACTACATTTTTTTCTCTTCACAAATAACAGTAATTCCATAATATTGTTCAGAAGATTCAGAAGAGGTAGCTGTAAGTGTCTATACATGTATTATAACTCATCGCCCGCCATTTTCATATTCAATTTTACTTAATATTGGTATCAGCAAATCTTAATCTTTAGAAAACATTTCGTTAATTTTATGATAAAAATACATTTAAAATGAACAAATCGTTAAGGTCGTTGTCAAGACGTTATGCAAACACCAAGGACGTTAGGCTATCGTTATACTGTCGTTGGGCCATCATTGAAGACGTTAGATCATCGCTAGAAGGTCGCTTTGTACACGTTAGACATGCGCTCCGCTGTCCTTACACGCTCCTTGGAATTTGTCGGTGACCTCTCAACGTTTTAGCAACCACTAAGTAACGACTGCACAACGCAGGGGAACACATGCCAGGCGACCTCCTAACGACACCATAACTAACCGTTTGAAGTTGGGCAGTCTTCGGTGGTTTTGTGCATGCACAAAATTTGTCGACGACCACAACGCATGCCAACGTCCTCAAGTGTTCACCCAGTGACCACACAACGACCTTCAAAGACCAGCCAGTGACCTCAACGTTCTTCGACGTGTTGGAGAATTTACTTGGTCGTTACTCGTGCGTTGGCCAAAAAAGTAAGGTGTGACAGGGCCTTAACAAATATGGTTATCTTGTTCATAAATATCTGCTGTCTCAAAACCTATGCTATAAATCATGTTTAAAAATTGATTTTTCATTCATATTTACGAGATTAATTTTATATTATTTAAGGTATTTGCAGACAATGTTTTAACCAGGTTGCACCTTGTCATATGCCAGAGAACAGTATAGTAGTAGAATATCTTTAAGTCATTTTACAGTAGAGATTTTTTGTTGGTTAATTGGTAGATTGCAAATGTACATTAAGTCCGTAAGGTGCCCCACCTGATCTGATTATTATGAATCAGTAAAATATTCAAATTCAGATTATTTATTTCAGTGATGTATATCGTGTATATCCTATAGTTTCATGACACAAATTAATATTCATTGAATAATGTTGAGTCGCCTGTATGGCATAGCTACACATAGGGTTAACTTTGTCCGTCTTTCTTTCCGTCTGTCAGTCCGTCCATTCATTCGTCTGTCTGTCACACTTTGGATGTCACACTTCATAACTTATGATAAGTAAGTGATAGGGCTTTGATATATCATATGTGTATTCCTTTTGCAGTTTGATACCATGACTTTTGACCAAGTGACCTTGAATTTTGACCTACTTTTGAACTATAAGGGGTAGGGCTTTGATATATCACTTGTAGAACCCTCATGACCATAGCTTTTTAGCTCACCTGATTGTCATAGCGAGGTATCAGGCATCCGTCGTACGTTGTGACACCCAGATTTCCTACTAGTGTTAAAGTGTATCTCGAGCAAAAATTTTAAGAAGGGGGAAAAAGTGTCTTCCAAAGGATGTTGAAGCAGAAATGAGAAATCTTCGAGACAAGGATGGAAACCGTATCTTTGAGTTGAAAGACTGCCTTAACAGTTCCCAGATATTGTCATATTTTTCAAGACTATCGTCTAAAAAGAGTAAAGTTTGAGAGAAGCAGTAAGACAGCTTCATGTACATTACCATCATGTACATTACCCATGTACCTTACATGTATTTCTTTAGTCACTGTTTATGTGATTTTACCCATGAATGCCAACATCATATTATAAATAAATTCTTTAAGAAATCTCAGCCAGTGTAATGATGTTACCTACACATCAAATAGTAACATGATTGTGAGTATGCAATATAAGCAATGTAGAACATAAGGTTTGAAAATATGAAAAAAATGAATAACTTTCATAGTTTCTTTATTTTTGATCTGAACAACTGCCTTAATAGTTCACAGATATTGTCTTATTTAAAAAGAAAAAAAAAACTAATGTCTAAAAAGAATAAAAGAAATGTGTTTGTGAAACACGAATTCCCTGTCGGCATCTTTGTCAATAAAAATTGTAAAATGATCAAACTCCAAGGTCAAAGTCACAAGGTCGAACATTTTGGTATCCATGGAAAGGTCTTGTCATAAGGAATACACATGTGAAATATCAAAGCCCTATCCCTTACCGTTCAAAAGTTATTGCCAAGGTAAAAGTTTTTGCGGACAAACAGACAAACGGACAGAACAAATCTTCGATTACGGGGACATAAAAAATAGTAAAGTTAAGAGAAGCAGTAAGACAACTTCATGTACATTATCCATGTACCTTATGTACATGTATTTGTTTATTTATTGTTCATGGTTTCAAGATCATAACTGTCAGAGTGTGTATCGCATCTATTTCCCACGTAACTTTCCATAAATGCAAAATACGCTAATAATATAGGTTCCCCACTTTTTAGCCCAATTTTTCTGGCCGATGAATTATTTTGCACAAAAATGTTTTTGATGCAGTAAAAAGTTGTATCATACAGCAAAAAAAAATGCAATTACAGGTTTACCTCCCTTTTTAGCCCAATTATTCTAGCTGATTCAATATTTTGCACGAAAATGCTTTTGAATCAATTTAAAGTTGTATCATAATAAACTATTGCGATTGTTTAAGAAATGACTGTCTTACTTTGGGTACAAATGGAAATATAAGTAATGACTGTCTTACTTTGGGTGTTCATGGTAGTATAATTTTGGTTGGTCACGTGCAATTCCGTGAATGACGAAGCGACTTTCGGAAAATTTGCACGTGTCCAACCAGAATTATACTACCATAAACACCCAAAGTAAGACAGTCATTACTTATATTTCCATTTGTACTAAATATCAGACACCCCGTTTAGCATTAATAATGAGCCTTTTGCATGTTATAACGTCAAAAGTATCTGAATGTTGGTAAATTCTCCGTACTTTAAAAACTAAAGCGTGACGTCGTAGTAGGCAACCAGAATTATAGTTTATAAATGCGTTTGCCTAACGGGCGCTTAACATGGGGATTTCTCTGCAATGGAAATATATAGTTTTTGTTTTATCAAAATGGTTTTAGCAAGCATACAAGGTCAAGAAATGCATAAATTACAGATATACCTCCCTTTTCAGTCCAATTTTTCTGGCTGATGAAATATTTTGCATAAAAATGTTCTTGAACAAGTAAAAGTCATCTCATGATATTTTATTGTGATTGTAAAGTTTTTGTTATATCAAGCTGGGTTTAGCAAATATTTAAGGTCAAGATATGCAAAAATAGCAAAAAAGGCTGTTACACAGTTGCCCCCTGTTTTAGTCCATTTTTTCTGGCTGATAATATATTTTGCACAAAATGTGTTTGAATCAAATAAAAGTCATTTCATTATATTTTATTGTGATTGTAAAGTTTTTGCTATATCAAGCTGGGTTAAGCAAACATTTAAGGTCAAGATATGCAAAAAATTGCAAAAAGAAATGCAATTAGAGAGTTATCCCCCATTTAGAACTTTTTTTCTTTCTGATGATATATTTTGCACAAAAATGTTTTTGAATCAAATAAAAGTCATTACATTCTATTTTATTGTGATTGTGAAGTTTTTGCTATATCAAGCTAGATTTAGCAAATATTTAAGGTCAAAATATGCAAAAATAGCCAAATTACGCAATTTAAGAGTTATCCCCCTTTTTAACACTATTTTTCTGGCTGGTGATATATTTTAAAAAAAAAATGTTTTTGAATCAAATAAAAGTCATTACATCATATTTTATTGTGATAGTAAAGTTTTTGCTATATCAATCTGGGTTTAGCAAATATTTAAGGTCAAGATATGCAAAAAATGCAATTAAAGAGTTATCCCCCATTTCAGTCCAATTTTTCTGGCTGATGATATATTTGCACAAAAATGTTTTTGAATCAAATAAAAGTCATTTAATTCTATTTTATTGTGATTGTGAAGTTTTTGCTATATCAAGCTAGATTTAGCAAATATTTAAGGTCAAAATATGCTAATATAGCCAAATTACGCAATTTAAGAGTTATCCCCTTTTTTAACACTATTTTTCTGGCTGATGATATTTTTTGCACAAAAATGTTTTTGAATCAAATAAAAGTCATTTCATCATATTTTATTGTGATAGCAAAGTTTTTGCTATATCAATCTGGGTTTAGCAAATATTTAAGGTCAAGATATGCAAAAAAATAGCAAAAAATGCAATCAAGAGTTATCCCCCTTTTCAGTCCAATTTTTCTGGCTGATGATATATTTGCACAAAAATGTTTTTGAATCAAATAAAAGTCATATCATGATATTTTATTATGACTGTAAAGTTTTTGCTATATCAAGCTGGATTTAGCAAATATTTAAGGTCAAAATTTGCAAGAAATAGCAAACAACACAATTAAAGAGTTGTCCCCCTTTTAAAGGCCGACGGGGGACTATATAAGGGGACAGGTAAATTTTCTGTCATTCCCTCACTGACCGCTATAGGGTTAACATCTCTAATTGGTATCTGATTGGTTCTCTTTAATCCTTTTACCCCTATCCATTTTTGATTGACAGCTTAAAACGGATGAGACTCGGGTATCTCATTAGCATAATAAAGGATTACCTGTCGATTTGTCTTTGATGTAACAAGCCGCTCGCAGACGGCGCTGTCTTCAAAGACAGTATGCCACGCCTATCAAGCTTATGCCACTCAGGTATAACCGGGTGGTTCCCAACGTCGGCCTTTAAGTCCAATTTTTTTGGCTGATGATATATTTTGCACAAAAATATTTTTGAATCAAATAAAAGTCATATCATGATATTTTATTATGATTGTTAAGTTTTTGCTATATCAAGCTGGGTTTAGCAAATATTTAAGATCAAAATTTGCAAAAAAATAGCAAAAAACACAATTAAAGAGTTATCCCCCTTTTTATGCCCCCGGAATCAAAGATTCGGGGCATATAGTTTTTGGCCTGTCCGTCTGTTTGTCTGTCTGTCCGAAAAACTTTAACATTGGACATATTTTCAATGGGAAGTGATAGGGCTTTCATATTTCACATGTGTATTCCTTGTGACAAGACCTTTCCATTGATACCAAAATTTTTGTCCTTGTGACCTTGACCTTTGACCTACTTTTCAAAATCTTTAACTTTGGGCATAACCTTTGAATGGTAAGTGATAGGGCTTTCATATTTGACATGTGTATTCCTTGTGACAAGACCTTTCAATTGATACCAATTTTTCTGACCTCGTGACCATGACCTTGACCTTTGACCTATCTTTCAAAATCTTTAACATTGGGCATAATTTTTGAATGGTAAGTTATAGGGCTTTGATATTTTACATGTGTATTTGTTATGTTAAAACTTTTCTATTGATACCAAATTTTTTTATCTTGACATTGACCTTTGACCAACTTTACAAAAACTTTCAAAAGGTGTTTATACTAACAAAGATGCCACCGGGGGCATTCGTGTTTCACAAACACAGGCTTTATTAGCACTATTTTTCTGGCTGATGATATATTTGCACAAAAATGTTTTTGAATCAAATAAAAGTCATATCATGATATTTTATTATGACTGTAAAGTTTTTGCTATATCAAGCTGGATTTAGCAAATATTTAAGGTCAAAATATGCAAGAAATAGCAAAAAAACACATTTAAAGAGTTGTCCCCCTTTTAAAGGCCGACGAGGGACTATATAAGGGGACAGGTAAATTTTCTGTCATTTCCTCACTGACCGCTATAGGGTTAACATCTCTAATTGGTATCTGATTGGTTTTCTCTAATCCTTTTACCCCTATCCATTTTTGATTGACAGCTTAAAACGGATGAGACTCGGGTATCTCATTAGCATAATAAAGGATTACCTGTCGGTTTGTCTTTGATGTAACAAGCCGCTCGCAGACGGCGCTGTCTTCAAAGACAGTATGCCATGCCTATTAAGCTTATGCCACTCAGGTATAACCGGGTGGTTCCCAACGTCGGCCTTTAAGTCCAATTTTTTTGGCTGATGATATATTTTGCACAAAAATATTTTTGAATCAAATAAAAGTCATATCATGATATTTTATTATGATTGTAAAGTTTTTGCTATATCAAGCTGGGTTTAGCAAATATTTAAGGTCAAAATTTGAAAAAAATAGCAAAAAACACAATTAAAGAGTTATCCCACTTTTTATGCCCCCGGAATCAAAGATTCGGGGCATATAGTTTTCGGCCTGTCCGTCTGTTTGTCTGTCTGTCTGTTTGTCCGAAAAACTTTAACATTGGACATATTTTCAATGGGAAGTGATAGGGCTTTCATATTTAACATGTGTATTCCTTGTGACAAGACCTTTCCATTGATACCAAAGTTTTTGTCCTTGTGACCTTGACCTTTGACCTACTTTTCAAAAACTTTAACATTGGGCATAACCTTTGAATGGTAAGTGATAGGGCTTTCATATTTGACATGTGTATTCCTTGTGACAAGACCTTTCGATTGATACCAATTTTTTTGACCTTGTGACCATGACCTTGACCTTTGACCTATCTTTCAAAATCTTTAACATTGGGCATAATTTTTGAATGGTAAGTTATAGGGCTTTGATATTTCACATGTGTATTTGTTATGTTAAAACTTTTCTATTGATACCAAATTTTTTTATCTTGACATTGACCTTTGACCAACTTTACAAAAACTTTCAAAAGGTGTTTATACTAACAAAGATGCCACCGGGGGCATTCGTGTTTCACAAACACAGGCTTTATTAGCACTTTTTTTCTGGCTGATGATATATTTTGAACAAAAATGTTTTTGAATCAAATAAAAGTCATTTCATTATATTTTATTGTGATAGCAAAGTTTTTGCTATATGAAGCTGGGTTTAGCAAATATTTAAGGTCAAAATTTGCAAAAAATAGCAATTTCATGCTTCTTTGCTATTTATATGATTACCACTCTTTTCCATTTGCTATATTTCAAATTACTGAATTCTTCGTTGATATAATTATTATATATCTTGAAAATGTGAGTATCAAATTTAATGAATAAATAGTACAATTGGATTTACTTCAAGATGTTTCTTCTTTTTGTTTATGCTCAAATGTTGCATTTCTTACATTTTTGCAGCTCATAAGGCTGGCAAAGCAAGTTTGTCGTTACCATGGCAACCACGAGTAAAATTTGGTATAAACAAGTTTGAATTAATAATAAGTGCTTGGAAACCGAATACCATGCAAAGTTTCATCACATTCTATTGACCCCCATGTAGCACCTATTGCATGACTTTTACAGAGAACTGTACTTAAATGATGCTGATGAATTTGAAGACGTTTAATATCGGACCAAGAAATTTTAATGTTTCTTAAAGCCTATATCATACATCCGTACCCATGGGATAAAGTTATCCAGAGTATCAAACCGAATAAGTTAAAAAAGATCCTGACGATAATCTCAACAGCACTCACAATAGAGCACCAAATTGAGCATCGACGGACCCCTAGCAATCTAGAGGTGGGACCAGGTGTCCGGGAGGAGTAAGCATCCCCTGTTGGCTAGCCGCACCCGCCGTCGATGATCATGCACGAAAATGAAAACATGGAAAGCATGAACTGCACTGTCTGAGGCCATTTCTATGTAGAAAGTGCTATGGCGACCATGTCAGGGAAAGTATTCAAAACACTGTCAAACCCCTCGCGGGGAACTTTTTTTACGAGCTCCACATGGCAAAGGGCATACGTGTGACACAAATGAGTTAGATTGACAAATATGGATAATGACCATATCCCTGTTTACAGCACAAAATCGATAATTCAGAAAATCAAAAACCGAAGGCATACAAAATCAGGATAAAACAGAAACCAAAGCAAACAAACAAAAATCTCCACCACATGAAAAGAAGCTGACTCCCGATATGAGAGTCAGACCAGGTGCCCAGGAAGAGTAAGCATATCCTGCTTGCATGCAACACCCTACGCTTCAATTCGGTAGAACTGTCACATCCGGTAACTTCGATTTCGGAAGACATAGAGTACAATCTTTGGTTGAATGGTTCAAATGGTCTATGACAGAATATCATCCACCATTCTGGAGAGTGGGACATTATAGTGTATGACGAGTTCCCCATATCGACCGTAGAACTTCCTCAGTGACGATGTTAGTCGGTCAACAACATATCCATGACTGAGAAGCTTATCTGAAAGACGCCTAGCTCTCTGAACAAAATCCGTATATTTGGTACTTGCTCTGGCATAGCGTATCAACTGAGATATGAACACGCCACAAGCAGGCGATGAAGGGATGTTGCTCTTCAGAAAAGAAAAGTTTGTAATGCTGAAATTGAAGTCGTCACGTTTGTCATAGAGTGAGGTGTTCATGTGACCATCAGTGTTGATAGAAGATTCTGACGATAATCTCAACAGCACTCACAATAGAGCACCAAATTGTGCATCGACAGACCCCTAGCAAGCTAGAGGCGGTACCAGGTGCCCGGGAGGAGTAAGCATCCCCTGTTGGCTAGCCTCACCCGCCCTGGATGATCATGCACGAAAATGAAAACATATGAAAAGCACAAACTGCACTGTCTGAGGCCATTTCTATGTAGAAAGTGCTATGGCGATCATGTCAGGGAAAGTATTCAAAACACTTACTGTCGAATACGCACACACTCCCAGAAGATGTCAAGGGGCTCTATGAAACATATCCCTTTAACGTTCAAGATTTGAAGATGTTTAACATTAAAAAGCTGAAAGGCGGGATTTCTTCAAATGAGTTAAAGAAGATCCTGACGATAATCTCAACAGCACTCACAAAACGAAACAATAATGTAATTTATATTATATAATAAAATTTTTTTTATTCGATTAACATCAAAGAAGTACCTAACCGTCATTTAGTCTCAAAGTCGAGAAGGCAAGGCAAAATCGTGAGAATTCCCATTGAAACGGTAAAAGCTGCTACGCATGCGCATATCTTAATATCTATGAAAAGTTCATGCGGTTTAAATTTTAAAAATTTGTTAGAGCATCGTACAAATGCATACAAATTGTACAATAATTCAGTTGCGATTTAAGAAAAATCAATAACTTTTAAAATTTATTCCCTTTTCTTTTCATTTTAGAAATGAATAAAATGAATAAAAGAAGTTCTCTACTCGTGGGTATTTTCACTTGCATTTACTCGGACAAACTCAAGTTAAAATGTATTGGTAATTCCATAAAAATATATTGTCTCGTTTATCCATGAAACAACGATGCATGAGCCCATATCGACAAGCTAGCGATTTAACACAGAACTAGTCTGCAACGCCGAAATTGAAAGTACAAATTCGTGACGTCAGAAGTGTGTATACACTACACATCACACGATGATGTAATGTAAAATATAGTACACGTGTCTTTTTGTTTATATGGTACATTTATAATTATTCTTCGGTTTAACCATTTTCAAAGTAAATTACATGTAGACATCAGTATTTTCAAAAGACCTGTACATATTCATTGGCGGATCCATCCAGGTGGAGGGGAGTCTTCCCCATTCCTGGAAGACTTGCATGAACACGGAAAATATTAAATAATGAAAAGGAGGATGAGAGATCGAAACTTTATAGGATATGAAATCCAAAGTAAAGCCTTTCCTAGGTGTCTAGATGGGATCTCAAATTGATATCCTAATCAGGGGGAGGGGGGGGGGGGCACAAATGTATTAGGTAGAGGATGAAAGTTGAAAATTAATGGCATTAGATTGAGGACACATTTTTTGCCGTTTCAGATAAAATGAAATTTATTTTCTGATGTTATATAAAGTTATGAAGGTAAAACAAATTATATGATATGGGTCGTCAAAAAATTAAATGTTGTCTGCTAGCTCCGCTCAATGCGGATGTCAGGGAAAAACCTACTTTCTTGAAGTTCAACACCGGAAGAAGTGATCATGTAATGTATATTATATCGAATAAAATGCAATTCTAATCGGAAAGTTACGAGCGTTCTTCGTCAACTATCTCAGTACGAGAGAGAGAAACATTTTCATTTCCGAGATACATTAGAAGAATTCAAGACGGACTTAATCTAATGATAATACCATATATTCGCTCTAAAAGAATATGATTACCGTGTTTCCCAGAACAATAAGAAAATAGATATCCGGAAAACATATACAAGTATTTGAAATTGTTTCTTGTTTATGATTATCAAATAAATTTTTTTCGAAATTCAGTCGCAACTCCTTTCGTAGTCCCCATCCTAATCTATCGAAAATTTAGATAAGTTCTTACGTATTTCGGTGTTCCACATGGATCCGTTTGATGAAACATTTGATGGACATTTATTTGTTTATATTCATTTAAAAATTTTGTTTTACACAAGAATAATTATCAAACATCGTATCGTTATTTATGAGGGGGGGGGGCATCTGGAGACGAGAGTTATGTCTAGAAGTTCAGGCGGAGGGGGGAGGTTAATATTTTTCTTTGTTGTTGCATACTGACTCTTGTCGGTACTTTGGTCCTGTATATATGTAAAAAGAAATCTAGCTTGTATCTTTCCTTCTTTCTTTCTTTTTTCCCCGCTCACAGAAATAAGTACATTGAACATGTCGATGACTTGCGGGTTCGCGCAGTGGTAGCGCGCTCGCTTCTAATCTCTAAGGTCCCGGGATCGAATCTCAGATTCGGCAAAGGGTCTTATGTGGGAGGATAGGTGGTCCCCCACCCAGGCCTCTGCAGTGGGTTTTACTCCCGTTACTCCGGTTTCCTCCTGCTCCTTGGACCCCCTCACGCCAACGTGAGACATTTATACATGCTATATAAGTTGTGTAACTTGTTCGTTAAATAAATAAAGGTTAATTTTTTTTTACTTTTACATTTAATTCTCATCGATATTTCACAGACCTAATTTCTCCCTCTTTTAACATGTACATGGCATGCTTTTTCAATGTAAGGAAGGTAATATTGAAGTACGTACGTGCCGACTGGAAGTAGGGAGGTGCAAATGTCAACGAAGGAGGGTGGTAAGGCTGAGCGGGAGGGAGTGAGTGCCGGGGAAATTATAGAATTTTGTAAACAGGATACCCTCTACCCGACCCAAACCATCTACAAGCATGATCTAGACGGTTAGGACGTCATGACCCTTGGATTTGCCGCAGATTTTTTCTTTGTTTTACTACATGTAGTATTTTTTTCCGAAATAGACGGTTAAGCCCCACCCCATTTTCTTTCTGGGGAAAGGAAGAATATATTCCGTTAAGATTTTTTTTTATCTATATATGCCTTAGAATCCCTTTCTGATATAAGGGAGCAACCATTTGATATTTAAGGGGGGGGGGGGGGGGGGCAGGAAGACTTTTGCCAGTCCAAAAAATTTTTTTCGGCCATTTTAAGAGCCGGGAATTTTTTTTCCAATGTTGAAAATTACTCTAAAGTTTAAATAATTCAGCGTGATTTTTCGGTCATATTAAACATCAAACACAGAATGAGTTCATCTCTTTCCAGCAGATCACTTCATTTTAATTTCTTGTATGGCATATGATGCCTAAAATCTATTTACTTAAATGATACTCAACGGAGACAGGCTATATGGTGCTAATGACTTTTGAATTTGTTTTATTCACTCCAAATTGCATAAAGTTTGTTCCATTTTTTATACTTAATTTATGATACATAAAAAAGTGTTTAATGGGCAATGGAAAGGTCGGAAGAGAGGGGGAGGGGAGGGACAATTTCATGATCCGGAAAAAAAAATTTCCCTATAATTTCGATCCGGAAATATTTTTTTTGCAAAGTCTTCCACCCCCCCCCCCCCCCCATAAAAATCAAATGGTGGCTCCCTAAACTTTAGGATTCTGGAAGTCGTTTAAAATATATCAACACAAGTACGCACACGTATATAAATGAATTATGTGCATTGGTTTAGCTTGTAAATATTTACCTAATAGTTTTTATGTAAATATTTAGGTTTTATTATTAAATGTTCTTAAAAAAAGCTTATCATATTTATCGTTCTCATTTGATATGTCCTTTATTTTGTCAGTTATAAGGGTACATTAGTACATGTATCCACAACATGCATGAACATTTCTATATATAACTTTATGAAACGCGGTTCCCCTTTACATATTTCTGACGTACTTCCGGTGTGTTCAGCTATTTTGAGAAATTGGAAAAGGTGGTAACATTTAAATTGGTCTATATCAGCTCTGAAAGAGATTACATAATGAGGAAGTTTCTTGTTTATACATGAAAATCTCCACGACTAGAGTACTTCTTTAAAGGTACGGTGTCCCTGAAAATTAACTGGATTTATAAGGCGGATGCAAAATAAATCCTTTTATCCAAGCAAAATTAACTTATGTACCAGCGTGCGCCTATAAGCACGCATCTTTTCATACGCCCAACATTGGCAACGTCATTAACTTATGACGTCATACTACAATGACGTCAAACAAAACAACAACGCACAATTTGTTGACATCGATTAAAATGGACGTGTTTTGTTTCTCTTTGTCAAACTATTCTGGAAACAATTAGATTCTAGTATTTTTGAGTCAAACGGTTTGAGGAAACGCAAAAGGTCAAAAGGAGTTTGCAGACCACTGAGAAAAAAAGAGTTTGTTCTGGAACTGGCAGACACGTATCGTATAAAAATTAAATGGCAATTCTGCGTTGAAAATAATTTGTTCGCTCGTTTCACAGTTCTGATTTACTTTGACAAACAAATGCAATCGATTAAATTTATTTAAATGATTTAAATGGCATGACATTATTTGCAATTTATATTGTTTTATTTTAAGATTCCGACTCATTGTAATATTCAACCAAGATTTCCGTTCGTTTTTTTTTCTTCGTTTTATTGCACATGTATTATGTTTTGTTTCCGTAAGATACGATATGTTCATAATAGTATAATAAATTGTTTATATAAGCAATAAACGAGGCATCAGAATGTACCAGTATGGCACACATTACATGGTTATTATGATAAATTCAGAATACAACTAAATTTACATGTACTTATTGTTAATTATTTAAAGGAGGATACTGCATGTATATTTATAAATCGGTATTACACAAATTCCTTTTTAAATTATTTTAAGACCAAGTGCATATAAAAGATATTACGCCAAAAATAGATATATACCTATATTGAAACTTATATTTTCAACTGTTGTCGCACAAGATATGTAAACCTCGGTCCAATTGCAGCACAAAATGCCGCCTAGTCGCCCAAAGAGCAAAAGAAATTCGAAATCGCCGTTTGCCAGGAAGGAGCCTCAGACAAGCTCGAAGAAAACGGAGCAAAGGGTTCTGGACCAGCAGCCTGTCCCGGTGATTATTTCGGAGCAACCGGAGACAACAACGCCAAGAAAGCCAATAACAGGTACATTGACGCCAATTGCTGATTTTGATGAGCAATCTAGTTTACATTATCCTGTAGCATTAGTTAGTGTCTGTGACGATCTTGGCGTTCAGATTCCACGAAATAATAAAGAAAAGATATGGAAAGGCGAATATATAGACCTTGGTCTGTTATTGAGCAAAGAGCACGTCCATGCAGACGTGTCTATGAAAGTTGTTATGGTAAATGGTGAATTAATCTTAAAACCTAAAAATCGGTCAATCAAAATCAATGACATTGAGGCATGGACAAATGCTTTCATTATATTTATAAGTATTTTGACAAGTAATTATCCTCAACATTATCAAGGAATACTCAAGTACATGAATTCAATAAGACTAGGTGCAAATCGCCAAAAAGGTTCATTAAATTGGAAGATTTATGATACACAGTATCGATTGCGCAAGGTAGCTAATCCTTTTTATGCCCCCGGAATCAAAGATTCGGGGGCATATAGTTTTTGGCCTGTCCGTCTGTTTGTCTGTCTGTTTGTCCGAAAAACTTTAACATTGGACATATCTTTTGAATGGGAAGTGATAGGGCTTTCATATTTCACATGTGTATTCCTTGTGACAAGACCTTTCCATTGATACCAAAATTTTTGACCTCGTGACCTTGACCTTGACCTTTGACCTACTTTTCAAAAACTTTAACATTGGGCATAACTTTTGAATGGGAAGTGATAGGGCTTTCATATTTCACATGTGTATTCCTTGTGACAAGATCTTTCCATTGATACCAAAACTTTTGACCTCGTGACCTTGACCTTGACCTACTTTTCAAAAACTTTAACATTGGGCATAACTTTTGATTTGGAAATGATAGGGCTTTCATATTTCACATGTGTATTCCTTGTGACAAGACCTTCCATTAATACCAAAATTGTTGACCTCGTGACCTTGACCTTTGACCTACTTTTCAAAAACTTTAACATTGGGCATAACTTTTGAATGGGAAGTGATAGGGCTTTCATATTTCACATGTGTATTCCTTGTGACAAGTCCTTTCCATTGATACCAAAACTTTTGACCTCGTGACCTTGACCTTTGACCTACTTTTCAAAAACTTTAACATTTGGCATAACTTTTGAATGGTAAGTGATAGGGCTTTCATATTTCACATGTGTATTCCTTGTGACAAGACCTTTTCATTGATACCAAAATTTTTGACCTCGTGACCTTGACCTTTGACCTTTTAACCCAGTGACCTCACATACATGTGCTTAACAGAAAATAGTGTTCATACTAACAAAGATGCCACCGGGGGCATTCGTGTTTCACAAACACAGGCTTTATTCTTCCTGTGGTACCATTGACGCCGAATTGTGGCTACTATACATGGGTGATCAGAGTAATCATACAATGTCTGCACAGAGTAATGCACCTTGTTTTGATTTCAACTATAAAGGCGTTTGTTCACGAAATGCATGTTCGTATGCGCATAAATGTTTAAACTTTGCAGGTACTCATCCTTCTATGATCTGCTTCAGAATGCAGCAGCCAGCATGGTCAAACAATACACAACAGCAACCACGTTTCCGCCCACGCATACCACACGCACAACCACCCCGTAGATAGGGCGTTGGCAGAGGATTTATGGGACCTAGGCTTCAGCCCAATCAACATACAATGTCTTAAACATTGCCTTTCTGAGTACCTAGATCGTATCAATAGTTACCTCCTTCTAGATGGTTTCAAACACGGTTTTCATTTAGGTTACAAAAGCACAAGAATACCGCTTTTATGTAAAAATTTGAAATCGGCTTACAATCACCCAAATTAGCTGCAAAACATTATTGATATAGAGGTCGAAAAACAGAATGTTAGGTCCTTTTCCGGTGCCTCCAATATCAAATCTTCGAACTTCGCCGATAGGCATTGTTTCGAAGAAATAAGGTGGTTGGCGTTTGATAACTCATTTATCAGCACCTATTTTAGTGTAAACGATTTTATTCCCAAAGAGGACTGCCATGTAAGCTACGCTTCTTTTAATCATACGCTGGCCATTATTCAAAAAGCAGTTTTTGGCGCGGAACTAGGTAAAATGGATATAAAATCCGATTTCAGACTATTGCCCCTTCACACTTCAGACTTCTGCATTTAAGGAATTCAACATCTCGATAAATTCTTTATCGACAAGTGTCTATCTTTCGGTTGCTCAGCGTCATGCAAACTCTTTGAAAAATTTTTCAACATTCTTACATTGGTTAATGGAGAAGAGATCGGGCTTAGCGAGCTTAGATCACTACTTAGAGGACTTTATATTCATTGGTAAGGCTGGTTCGAATGAATGTGCCCAATTAATGTCAAGTTTTTCAAAAAATGCAAAGAATTAGAAGTTCCGACTGCAGAGGAAAAAACCTAGGCCCCTCAACATGCATAAGTTATCTAGGTCTTGAAATCGACACAGAAACTTCGACAATAAAAATACCAGATGACAAAATCGATAAATTAATAAAATCGTCTACTATCAATGTTTTCAAATTGAAGATATTTGAAACTTTGGATAATCATTACACTAAGAACCTGCCACATACATATAAACTTCGATTAGTTTTCTCTTAGTTTTTACAACGGACTCTTTCAATGAGTAATATAATATTTTTTACAGATAAAGGGCAATTCTTTTTTTCATAATTTCTTTGGACACAGGTCGTATGGAAAATGTGACAAGTTCGGGAATCAAACCCAAGACCTTTTGCTTTCTTACCGAATGAGTTAACAAGACAATGTCTAAACCGTCGCTCCTTATATATCTTTTAATACCCTTGAAAATTAAATATGCACTGAAAATATTCTAAAGACAGAATTTATAATTTTCATTATCTTTATTATGCGCTCATCTCCTTTTTTTGGAAACTTTCTTCTATTTACTTTATTATTTGGCACTATCTGTTTATATAGCATTAATTCTAGTGACTCAAAGTACTTTAGAAGCTTGAGAAAGGAAAAATCATGCAAGAAAACTAAGATAAGTCCTATTCTCTATATAAAACATTTTGTTAAACCCAGAAGTAATGTAAGGACGGCAACATTTCGTTCGATTTTGATTCTCTCGCGGTTCCTTCGTTTATTACTCTTGCGCCCATATACTAAATTTGCGGCAGGGCTACATTGCCTAAAGCATAGAGAATGAAATCAAATACTATATACGGATATGTTCTCCGTATTCTTGTGTTTTAATCTGAAAGGAGAAAACATAGTGGTGTTTTGCTATTTGTGTTAAATATCATTGGTAGAAATATTCAGTGCTTTATTGAAGTCGTGATACTGACTAAAGTTCCTTATCTATTTATAGAAAAATCTGGCCGAATTTGCTTATATCTCGACTTATATCTGCAATTGTATGGTGTAGATCCACATCATTGGAAAATAATATGGAGGGGAAAATTTATGGAGATTCAGATTGTTACTTTATGGAATATACAGCTGATTCTATTTTTATTTATTGATGTACTATTTAGGGGATAAATATATCTCACAGTAACATGATTTTATTCTGTCGTATCATTGGCAGATTCATTTTTTCTGAAAAAGCCCTATATACCGAATAAACCGTTGCAATGGCACATACATGTGTACACGGAAAAATAAAAACACCAGCTTTTCTTTCAATATTTATTCCTAAACAGAACTTTCATTATTTCTGTGGTTCGACCGAAATTTTCGATAAATATCTATTGAACTGAAATTTAAGAGGACTAAAAGTAAAGTGCAGTTTGCTAAAGGTGTTAATGGTTCAGGTGTTTACATCGGAAGCGTGATAAATATATTTTTCTGTCTTAAATTCTGTACAGATTCTGTACAGAATTCAAGTTCATACAAATACCTGCAGAATGAACATGATGAATGATAGGTCGTTGGGTGCATTATCATACATGCATGTACCTAAGATGAAATCATGTTCACATCATAATTCTGTTTTTTACTATTTATGTTACGGGTTTTGATATTTTTAACTACGTTCATGAGACATTGTGTGCCAAAGAGGGTATGTCACGAGTTTTGAGATTTTTTTATTTTGTTGACAAGATAGCATTTGCCAAAAGGGAGGGGGTTATGAATATATATACAGAGGACTCCGCTTAATCTGATACTCCTGTTAATCTGACAAAACCATTTCCTATATTCTAGTGTTAATTTACTCCTCTTAATCTTATATGTACCCAAGTTCGATCAATTTTGGTTGGTCGTCTCTTCAAATGCAAAAGAAAATTTCTGTTAAAAAAAATTCTTTATTTTCTAAAACCTGGGTCCTGTAGCATCATATCCGAGCAATTTTGCTACGACTTTCTGTATATTTTGGACATAATTTTCACATATTTCGGTCATATAACATTGTTGAGATTGAGGATCACTGACGAGGGTTTATTATCCGAAACGTACATGTCTGGTCCATGCTGTAAATTTGTCTGCTCTAAAATGATGCTAATGAATTTGAAGACGTTAAATATAGAATATAAAAAAATCTTATAAACCGCTCTTTATTTGATAGGATTTTCCGTCTCCTATGATTTTTACAACATTTTCGATGTTTTGTCATATCAAATTAGTATTTTATCCCTTTTCACTTTTCCAAATGGTTTGAAAGCATAAACGGGTGTCAAATGATATAAAGTTTGAGATACATTATAGTCACGGATGGGGTTATTGAAAATGTAATCAATTACATTTTCCAAGTAATTGAATGTAATGTGTAATATTGAAGATTTTTTAATTTACATGTAATTGTAAATTAATTAATTTCAAGGCAAAATCAATATGTAATTCCAATTACTTTTCAATTGAACAGAACAGAACTTTATTACTTTCAAGGTCAGACATAATAATTTATAAATATATATAGCATGCTTAACAGAATATTCGATGATAATTTCTAGAAGTATGTTCCAAAAGTAAACATTTTCGTTGTGAAGTATGACAAATATGGATAATGACCATATCCCTGTATACAGCACAAAATCGATAATTCAGAAAATCAAAACCCGAAGGCATACAAAATCAGGATAAATCAGGAACCAAAGCAAACAAAACCTCCGCCACATGAAAAGAAGCGAACTCCCGATATTAGAGTGAGACCAGGTGCCCAGGAAGAGTAAGCATCTCCTGCTTGCATGCAACATCCGGGATATCAAATTGTATGACGAGTTCCCCATATCGACCATATTTCAGATGCAACAGTATTTTAAACAATATCAAGATATATAAAAACACAAATTAGTTAAAGGAAATCCTGACGACAATCTCAACAGCACTCACAAAAGAGCAGGAAATTGAGCATCGACGGACCCCTAGCAAGCTAGATGTGGGACCAGGAGCCCGGGAGGAGTAAACATCCCCTGTTGGCTAGCCGCACTTAACGTCGATGTTCATGCACGAAAATTATATTATAAAATGCATGCAAAGTCTCAGGTTTTATCTATATAGAACGTGTTGTGGCGACTATGTCAGGGAAAAATATTCAAAACACTTACTGTCAAACCCTTCGCGGGGAACCTTTTACAAGCTCCACACGACAAAGGGCACAAGTGTGACATAAATGAGTTAAGGAGGATAATGATGACAATCTCAACAGCACTCGCAACAGAGCACAGAATTGAGCATCGACAAACCCCTAGCAAGCTAGAGGTGCGACCAGGTGCCCGGGAGGAGTAAGCATACCCTGTTGGCTAGCCGCACCCGCCGTCGATGTTCATGCACGAAAATTAAAATATATAAAATGCATGCAATGTCTGAGGTTATGTCTATATAGAAAGTGTTGTGGCGACTATGTCAGGGAAAAATATTCAAAACACTTACTGTCAAACCCTTCGCGGGGAACTTTTTACAAGCTCCACACGACAAAGGGCACAAGTGTGACATAAATGAGTTAAGGAGGATAATGATGACAATCTCAACAGCACTCGCAACAGAGCACAGAATTGAGCATCGACAAACCCCTAGCAAGCTAGAGGTGCGACCAGGTGCCCGGGAGGAGTAAGCATACCCTGTTTGGCTAGTCGCACCCGTCGTCGATGTTCATGCACGAAAATTAAATATAAAATGCATGCAATGTCTGAGGTTATTTCTATATAGATAGTGTTGTGGCGATCGACAGACCCCTAGCAAGCTAGAGGTGGGACCAAGTGTCCGGGAGGAGTAAGTATCCCCTGTTGGCTAGCCGCACCCGCCGTCGATGTTTTTATACAACAATAGTTAAAAATTCGTTAAAACATATTTGATAAGCCCGTCATCTGACGGGACCTATGGCGATGTATGCGTATAACTAATTAATTGAACATAATTACTAGATACATAAAGGTATTACGGTGTAAAGTTATGTTTCATAATTGAAGTATATACAAGTACATTATCTAAGCATAAGTCTATTAACTTAGAGAATCGTATGATATGCAAGAAGAACAAAAACTTACACAAACGTTTTAGAAAAATGGTTCATTATAATTGACAAAAATTTACAGAATTTGGATAATACGTCTAAATCGTTTGAACAGATAAGCTGATTGAATTTCAAAACATTTGGTCGAATGTGATAGTAGAAATCGATATATGTTTGTCTTTGTGTTGAGAAGAATTTGCTCTTGAAGAGATGATGTTATTCGTCACCCAAATCATTTTCGTCACAGAGAACATTTTCTCTGTGCCCGTTCGATGTTGACCCACCTGCCAGTTTCAATTGGTAATCTATGGTTGGTTGTCCTTTAAGGCCGAGCTTGGGGTATAAATAGCAGCCAACCAGGAAAATGGTGGCGAATATGAAATTTCTAGACACGTTCAGCTTGCAGAGGAAAATTTTAAATTATCTCATGAAAAGGACACAATTTTCATATGGAATTTGTTATGCGTCTGAACACGATGTTCAATCGTTTATGTAAGTAATATGAAGAAATTATATTTAGATTTAACTGAGTTTTTTCACTCCAAATGATGGAAGCAGAACAAATTTTCAATTCAAATTCAGAAGAGTGACATGCGGTAGGCGTTTCTAACTGTGTTATTGTTTATACCGGATGCTGAGTCATACCGATAGCACGTTTTAATACTAGATTCTGAACATGCAGCATGCGCGCTTACACACGTAAACAATTCTTACCTCATTTCTTCACATTTTTTTCCATTTGATGGAAATATTGAATCCAAAAACTCATTAATAATGTATGTTATGAGTTTTCAGAGACAACGTGACTAAAGTTTATCCAAATTGCCTTTGTCGAAAATCATTTTCGTATTTTTTCATTTGCAGAAAAATATATTATTACACGTACTTTCTCAGTAAAATAATTTCTCTGTCGTTTTCACGGCTACTTGTACCCCCGTTCGTAAACAATCTTATACCGTTGCTGCAATATGAGGAAAGTCCCAAGTTTTATCTTTTAATTTAGATGATATCCTCGGTATGTAGTCAAATAGATCCGTTTTATGTTCAGTTACACCACTAAATACACTTTTCACAATGTGTTATTTTACTTCATAAAACCAGATTTTCACGGAAACATGCTGTATAGCGCCGGCCATTGCCTACTCTAATTTATGCAGATCCGCGCAAAAGTACCCGCCAAAAACGAGAGGTTTACTTAGGGACGGACAGGTTTATTAAATGTTATAATATTCCTTGTAATTTTTTTCAAAGGAAAGTGTAGATATACAATTCCAAAACATGTTAAAACCAATTGGAAAAATATGAAATTTATTTCGACATCTTTGCGATATTCTCCACGAAATTACCCTTTGCAGCCTTTCCTGCACAATCCTAATTTCGATATGTACATGTACATGTAGCTAGGTCATGCATGTATGTGTAAAACTGATCAAAAGGCAAGGGGCGATAAGGGACTTTCTAGGCCCAAAATCGTTGTAGATTCCGAAAATTTAAAAATATTGAAATTGATACTGAAATTGATTAAAGGAAGCTTGACTTCAATAGATTCAACTTAAAAAATGTTTGATTTCATTTTTTCATTAGAGTTATCCCCCTTTGAAATCACCTATGAAACCGGAAATTAACAAAAAATCAATCAATTTTCGCTTTTGATGGCGAAATTAGACTTGGCCACATCAAAACAAGTTCATATTTTTTCTGTATATCCGTTCGAGTATTCTGTAAATGTTGTCAAAGTATGAATCTGTTGTTTTCATGTGGCCACATAGAAAACGGAAGGAAATCAATTACTGTTACCAAGAGATCGGGTCTTTTTGGAAACAGAAAAACACCTTTAACTTCTACAATACAGGAATAATTTGTGTCAAAAAGATATCATTTAACAGATTTTGTTTTGTTGTTAATGATGATATTGATTATTTATTCTTACATGCACGAAATCAAAAAATACCGACAAAAATGTCTTTCAAATGTGTATTTTCCTCGTAACGTAACCGAGTTTCAGGACCATAGAATGACGTCATACTGAATATATGACGTCATATATGTTCGTGACATTGATTTTGCTTGTATTTTGCGAAATATATTTTAAAGTCAAAGTAATCATATCATATACATATTTAAAAATCGAAATGACAGAGTATATCTAAAAGGATACAGCCGTTATAAGATAGAATACATTTTGTATTTTAAAATTGAAAAAAAAATCCTGTACAAACGAAAAGAAAAAAAATTCCCCAAAACTAAATCAAACAACATCAACCCCCCCCCCCCCAATCACACACGAAAGGCAAGCACAACAAACTTATAGATTACTAGTAAATGACGATGTCAAGTATACCCTAATATTTCAGAAAAAAGAAAGAAAAGGAGACAAAATAGAAAATCCGAATGGACGTATAACATGATAAACCCTTCTTTCGCATGAAGAGCAATTTTGACTTTATTATAAATACATCATGAAGAACACAACATATATGTAATTTATCTGATTTTGACACTGGAATAAAATTTATTTTAATATCAAGAAATTATGGCCATGTAAAATTTACACCGCCGCGTATGATTTGCCGTCGATGACATGTACAGTAACTTATTTTTGCAAATTGGGAAAAAAAATATCTGCCATCATGTCTCAATTTCGACTGAGAAATATCCTTTAAATTTTATTGAACATATTTCATAGAAAATATGTTGTCAATAACGAAAATTATCCAAACGAATACAGTTTATATAAAAATTATACTTTTTAACCTGAAGAGCGATTTTACGGTAACGGACATTCTGCGAGTATTGTGTACACCGATAGTCTATTATTCACGCCTTGTGAACATATCCTTCACAGTAGCACATTCTTTATCTTCATATTTTTTCTTTATTAAATTTCTTTCAATGATGTAAATCTAAATCATTAAAAGTGCAATCCAAGGAATTTGTACATGTACACATAAATAAAGAACAGCGGTTACCGAAATATAGACGCATCTTAATTCGGGGAGATTTTTTGACATGCAATGTAAATTGATGATTTCAGTCGGTAAAAATCAATGTGTTAAGAAAGTAGGAAATATCGCTACTAATGTGGTTATTTTACAGGGACGTTTATAAAATTTTATCCCTGGTATTTATTACAAACAGCGAAACGTACATACTGAAATGATGTAATCAATAGGAATTATTGAGAGAAAAACGAAAGTTTGTGAACTGGAAGGTATTGTAGGTGGCGCTATGATAAAATTACATGTATTAAACTTTGAATTTTTTAATCGATCCTTGAATTTTCTGTGTAAAAACAACATGTGTAATTATATAAACATGCAGTTGCGGATCTAGGATCTCAGAGAAAGGGGGTCCGAAGTCCAGTTTTAAAGAAAATTGTTCATAAAAAAGGAGATAAAAATCAAGAAAAGCCTTCTTATTGTGATTAAATAATGATTTGCAATGGTACTGTTACCGATGCCTATGCGTATTTAATTTTTTTTATAAAGACCCTGTCACACCTTCACTTTTTTGGCCAACACTCGAATAACGACCTTCAACACGCTGGCGAACGTCAAGTTTTTCTCAACGCGCGTGTAGCGATCTTGTAGTGCATCAAAAAGGTTGTGTTGAAATTGGTACATGCGAGGTAATTCTTGATAATGACGAGCGGTACCTAGCGAGCCAAAGGATTTCTTAAATATAAGAAAGATTTCTTTTAGAAGTGTTGACCACCAAAAGTGGGGATCGGAGTCCACTCGTACCCCTGTAAATGCATATGAATGAGATGAGACAAAAATGATTTTACACGGGAAAAGGGGGTGGGGACTAAAATACAGTGTAGGGTCTGCTGTGTTACCGGAAATACACATACTGCCTTGGTGAAAAGTATCATTATCACATTGATATCATTTATTGTAAGATTTCAAAAAGACAACAAAGGGGTGCCCCAGTTACCCCTCATTATATTATACTAAAATCTACCAAGTACATTCATGTATATATTATATCGTAATGAACACATTTAACTATCGTTTCCTCCTTTTTCGTAACAAGTGACAGCTTCAAAACTTTACATAAAAATTTGGATTATTTAAGGATGTTTGTTTATCATTCAATTGCACAATAACTGATGCAAAGTAGCCCAAATAGTGTTAGAATATAGCAGCATGTTGCCTACAGACAACGTTAAATTACGATGTGACCATAACGTCAAATGACGTCAAAATCAGTGTAACATATAGCCGACCATCCTGGTTTCAAATTAGTGTAGAATTGCAACGGAATGTCGGATTCTCAAAATTTGAATTGATTTATACTCTGTATTTCTTGTACTTTTTATGTTCAATGTTTTTCCGAGTTTTGAGATTGGGCTGATTTTGGCCCTTACCGCCCCTTGCCCTTTCTAGACATAAAATCATACAAATGACATTTAGAAGACGGCTACGATTTTTATAAAATTATAGTTTTAATATATTGTACTATGACTCTAGACTTTCATCAGTTAATCGTGAATTTTGTGTAAAAGATTCGTCTGCTATAATTACACGTGCACCGATCTACCGCAGCATTTTTATCGACGCTGCAAGATAAGAACCGCCCAATGCCCCAGATACTCTCGATGGCTTACCCACCGGTAATTCATCAATTGGAGTTCGGCCTTTAACCTTGTAAAAATAATGCGTGACCCTTTTGGTAAAATGGACAGAAAATTCTCTTGACTAAATGTAAACGTCTTCAAATTGAATAGCATCATTTAAGAACAGGTAAATTGGCAACATGGACCAGACATGCACGTTTCGGGTACTTAACCCTCGTCAGTGATCCTCAAATCTAAACAATGTAATATGCCAAAAAGGTATGAAAGTTACTATGTCGAAAAAGCGTACCGAAAGACGTAGCAGGATGGGTGGGATGTATGTTTAAAAATTCTATAAGTAATACATTGGTGAATCATTAATACTACTATACCAGTTCTGTTTAGCTTGATCGCATTTGCTTGATTCTAAGTGTAGCTGTTCTGAGGATGTTGGCTTTTAGACAAAGGTTTTCAATGTCATATTAAGGTTAAAGGTCAGGGTCATTATGACAATTTCTGAAATGTCAAAGAAATCAGTAAATCAAACTGTTGGTATCAAAATCATTATGTTCGAGGAACATCCATCAGTTTTACTGTTTTTGTCTTTGTGATTGTTAGACATAGATTTGTAAGTAATGAAAAATACGGAAAATTACCATAACCCTGTATACAGCACAAAATCGATAATTCAAAATATCAGAAACCGAAGGCATACTAAATCAGGATAAAACAGGAACCAAAGCAAACAAACAAAAACCTCCACCACATGAAAAGAAGCGAACTCCTGATAGTGAGTGAGACCAGGTGCCAAGGAAGAGTAAGCATCTCCTGCTTGCATGCAACACCTAAGGCTTCAATTCGGTAGAACTGTCACATCCGGTTACTTCCATTTCGGAAGACATAGAGTACAATTTTTGGTTGGATGGTTCAAATGGTCTATGACAGAAGCTAAGGACATCGTTTATGAACGCTAGAATGATATCTTAAAAGATGCACACATCAATTATAAAACATATGCTAGGACTCTTATACGACAAATATAGCTGGCACTACATTCTACGTTTGTTTTCACATTAATAGATCCCGGTGAAGCAAAACTCCAGTTTCACTATAGGTAAGAAATATGAATGGCTTTTTACAAAGTTATTGTATTCCATAAGTAGACGGACATACATCGCTAATGTCCCGTCAGATGACGGGCGTATAAAAAAAGGTTTTTACCGAATTTTTAACTATTGTTGTATATCTTCATAAGAAAAATCTAAGTCCCATAACTCCGTAACGAATATTAATGTAAACCTGAAAATCAAAAGGTGGCTTCCCCTTATCATCCAGATCATAGTGTGAAAAATCCGTTGACGCATATTCAAGCTATTGCATTCCAAAAGCGGACCTCCAGTCAAATGACGGGCGTTTATAAAAGGTTTGTCATTTATTTTATAGAGACTATTATATAACATATTTGATTCGATACATTAATGGAATTGATTTTGTACAATACATATTCACAAAAGACATGCTATTTCAAATAGAAGGTTGATCTCTGTTGATATATTTATAGGGCGTATTTCAAATGCAAGGGGGACACCTCTTACAAAACATACCCGAAACTATCCCCCATAAAAGTATATGATTTATGAATTTAATAGCTGATAAAAAAAAATATATACCAATTTCTATGTCATATTGTACACTGACAAATTTATAGATTAGTTTTATTGGGCCTTTAGGTTCTAGTTGATTTTGCTTCGCTTTAAATTTACAACTACATTGAAATCAATATGCAACTTACTGAGTGATCCTAGATTTCGTTTAGTTTTTGAACGATTACATGTTTATGAATCTCGGACAGAATAATCTGATATCAATATCCCTTCCTCTTTTGCGTTGGTGACAGACTACCTAAACATACACTAAATTCGATTTCGAGAGTCCAACTACAGTTTCGATACTTCTCATAGCAGAATTGTAACAATTACATTGTGTGTAACAATGATTTGGATGCATATTATTCTTTCAAGTTGTTTAATTCTCGTTTTTGCTTATATGTTTTACCAAGTGCATACAAGGATAGACAATCTTGAAATGAATATAACCCTTATCACTGTTCATCAAGTGGACGGCATGAAGTCATCGATAAAACAACTGAGTGATATTCAACAGATCCTGCAGATCGACTTGCTGAAAATGCAGAAGGAAATTGATGAAATGAAAGAAGGATGGAAAATCAGAGTAGACAGTGCCCTTAAATCACTTGATGACGATGTAACGCTACATATAAAGTCTATAATTCGTGAATCTACAGTACCTGGTACAGAGGTTATGTCGCGAATAAGTACAATTGTGCTTGATCAAGAGAAAATGGAGGAAAATGTTGCAAATATGAAATCTAATGTTCACACCTTAAGTAGCCTTTTCAAACGCATGGAAACTCAGATTGATGAACTACTGGATCATCCTTTCCGTCTTAAAATGATGGAGACAAACTTTCATGACCTTAATACAGAGGTTTTAAAGCAAGGAAATGATTTGACCTTATTGTCATATCAAATGTCAGAGGTAAATGATAGAGACGAAAGGGCACGAACCGAAAATGAAAATATGAAAAGATCTTTGTTGGACCTGGCAGATCGGCTGAAGGAGGAAGAACGCTCCACATCTGATTGGAAAGACAGCGTGGGTGGTAAAATGTTCAATGTTATTGAAAAAATGTGGAAAATGTTGGCATATACCCCGGAAAGGATCACACGTAAACGACAAAATTAGATTTGTTTTCTTTATCATATTCATTTCACTTTTTCACAATATCCAGTTAAAGTAATTCAGTATTAGTAAAAAGATTAGTCAATAAGAGGATCAAACTTCTAATGAAATGTATTTCTTGCATTTTCTAATTGACATTTTCAAATAACATGAAAATCTTCAATACGAAGCTTGTGTGGAAGGAGTAGGTTCGTTAACCATGGAATTCGGCCCTGTTGTATTTTTGAATGAAATTTTGTATGTTGAATAACTGATGTTTGCAGTTTCTAAAACTGCTTTCTATTTTGAAATATCTTATAAATTGACGAAAATATGTGAAATCGTTTAAGGCATGGTATATCGTATTGATCGACGTCAATGGAGTCGTCACATGACGTCCTCACGGTGTGTGTCGCCATAAGAAATTTATGAGCACTTGT
This sequence comes from Pinctada fucata, assembly GCA_028142955.1. NCBI lineage: Eukaryota > Metazoa > Mollusca > Bivalvia > Pterioida > Pteriidae > Pinctada > Pinctada fucata. The sequence goes on along the minus strand of AP027113.1, from coordinate 27,116,049 downwards.
TATAACGGAAAAAGTATATGAAAAACAAACCAAGAACAAAAGAAACTATTTACATTTGCGATTAGTAAGACGTTTTGAAGAGATACGGGCAGGTAGCATCAAGGAATCTTGAACCATTTGAACTACTCGTGTACACGCAGTCGGGACCGTATTTTTCACATATTGGATTTTTTTTCTGCAGGAGTTTAATTCATTATATAACAGTTATCACGTCGAAAGATCCTGCCATTATTTAAAAAGTCGCATAAAATTGTTTCACCAGTATACATGCAAAATCATGAACAGTTTTGGTATATCCCCTGTTATTTTTTACTTTTTTCTCTCATATTTTTTTTTACTCGTTGGGTTCTCTCATATTTTTTTTTACTCGTTGGGTAATTTATACGCTTGTGCATTCAAGGTATCCATAAAAGTATTTTTCATTTATTACAAGATCTTCGAATTGTGCTCAAACGTGCCTTACTTGTAGATTGTGCATGTACTATGGGGGATAAAAAAGGAGGGGGATTGGAGGGGTCGACCGCTACGATTTAAGTGACACTCGAAATAAACAAAGTGCATAAATATTACATAAATGAGATATAGATCCTGACGACATCTCGACATATATTATATGCAATTAATATGATGTTAAGAGTAATAGATTCTTTCATGAAGGGAAATAAAATCAATCAGATTAAATATTGGTCTTTCCTTTTGCAAACTAAATCGCAGCTTTCTGGAACATTCCTCAGGAAATTTCTAGGGTTTCGCCACAAGCTACATAGCACTTTATAAATCTTGAGTTCACTAAAGCAATGCAAATGCGATGTTTCGACTTTTTTTTAATTTAATTTCAAGCATTTTCGTCGTAAATTCAGAGGTTTTCTTGTAATTTGCGCTCGAGTGTATGGTGTGATTATTGGACAGTGCAGAAGGGCTCCAATTCTATACCTTCTTGAAGAAATTTCAAACCAATTTTCATGCATCAGAAACGTGTATCGAATATTAAATTCTCTTAGAGACTTGTGTAATGATAGTAAATTGTGGCTCTTTTCTCAGGACGCAAGCTTTCGTTTTGTCACAGGAGCCCGTTTATAGACTTTGAATGTCTCGGTTTCTTTGTGTAGCTGTGGCCTTTACATTTCCAAAATATTCCATAAACGTGAAAATTTAATATGATAACTCAATTTGATTATTAAACAATATTAAACCATGTTTTTCTTCTAAATAAAAGTTTTCAAATCTTATTTTGTATCATATTTCTCAATATGGTGAGCTGTACAGGTCCATACGAGACTAGAAAAGGTAAGTTTCATTTATGACCAGAAAGTATTTACTTTTAATCTATCTTTATCCTGCTACGTCTTTCGGTACATTTTGGACATTAAAAATTTCATACTTTTTGGTCATATTACATTGTTTAGATTTAGGATCACTGACGAGGGTCAAGCACCCGAAACGTGCATGTCTGGTCAAGGCTGGAAATCAACCTGTTCTTAAATGATGCTGTTGAATTTGAAGACGTTTAACATATATACGAGACAAGTGGAAAAATGGACGAAAACAAGGAGGAAAAGTTACATACTGACCAATAATTTTTTTTTCAACCAAGATGAGTGCCGCCATTTTGAAAATGCCCGGATGATGGATCGTATTTCCGAATTTCTAGGTGAACACGTTATTAAGAGACCATGACATATGATATACCCCTGAATATGACAGCATATAAAGCTAGGATTAAAAGTTTTAGGTTATATCTCTGTAACAGGACAATGTATATTTTTGAATCCTTAGTTTCGTATCTTATATGAAAATATTTTAATCCTTAGTTTCGTATCCTATATAAACACTGCAACGTGCGACATTCCCTGTAAATTTAGCCGGAATCTTCCCGCACCATCTTCGCTTCGCTTCAAGGGCGTTGCCATAATTCATATTATATGAAAGTATATGTTGCTTTTCTAGATGATTCTATATACAAGAACAGTTACTCTGTAGTAAATCTTTTTCCTACTGGTTTGTTTGTTCGTTTTGGTTTTTATTAAGATACACTGTCCCTGAAAATAAATTTCATTGAAAACGTAAAATTTATTCCTAAGGGTCTAGATATAGGAAAAAAGGAGCTATAAAAAGTTTTATTTGAAAATATGCAGTAACTACTATAATATTGCCGAATTTTAAAAATCAAATATCCATATACATGTACCTCATTAGTAAAAACGCAACACAATGTAGGTGTCGCCAGTGGAATGAATTAGAGCTGCGCTCCCCAAATTAAACATTTTAACTTTAACTGCGAATGTATGCGTTCGGTTCGCCTAAGAATTTGAATGTATATAAATGAGAATGTAAACTTTCATATGAAAGAAAAATTTTGCATAATAAAAATGTGTTTAAATTAATTATTTTCAGGGACATCATACCTTAAATTTTATTGACTATCGTAGAAAATGGTAAAGATGATATAGTCTGAATTACAAAAAAAACGCTATGATTTAGATTTTCATTAAGTTTATGCCCGGATTTATAACTTTTTTTATGGGTCTGGAAACATGTACAGGGACAGACACAGAAGCTACGTACATCCATGGTATTTTTAGCTCGACTGCACTTTAGTGCAAAAGAGCTATTGCAATACCCCCGGTGTCGAAGTCGGCGTCGGTTGAACAAGATGATAAGGTAAATGTTAAGACTCTCCTATATTTAATCATACTTTGTTTAATATTACCAGATAGGGATGTAGCCCCTGGGGTGGTGATTTTTAAAATAATATCAAATGATAAGGCAAATGAAAAGGCAAATGTTAAGATAGCAATATTGTTAATTTCCTCTCCTATATTCATATTTTGCTGGTTCTTTTTGTTGTTAATGTTTAATTATACTTTGTTTTTTACCAGATGGGGATGTAGCCCCTTGGGTGGGGATTTTAAAAGTTATTTCAAATGATAAGGCAAATGTTAAGATGATAAGGTAAATGGTAAGATAGCAATATTGCTAATTTTCTCTCCTATATTCATAATTTGTTGGTTCTTTTTGTTTATAATGTTTTATTATACTTTGTTTTATTACCAGGTGGGAATGTAGCTCCTGGGGTGGAGATTTTTTAAAGGAGCTATAAATATAAGGGCTTGATTTAGCCCTGAATTCACTCGATTATTTCTCTTGTGCCTTCCTTCCTTTGAAGGAAAAGGTTTTTAAGGAGAAAAATATATATTAGAAGATATCTCACAAGTATTTCATTTAAAAATTACGGCTTAAATAGGTAGGGGGTAACAATGTTTGAAAATGTCAAATAGCGAACGAAAATATACCAAAAAAATTGCAAATTTTAAGTGTTTTATGTTTTAATCCCCTCTTATTTTTCAAAATGAAAAAGAAAATGATAATATCGAAACCAGTACGTCAATGTTATCGGTAAAATACGTAAGTCGGAGACTTAAAAAACCGTTATATTTTGTACTAAACAGGCACATTGTAAGCTTTCAGGCGCGAAATACACACTATGTAGAAACAGGCATCTTTATATCGTTTATTTCATTCGTGTATGTTGTATATTTTATCGGAATCCATTAAGAATAGATCATTCCATTGTATAACCAGAAGAAATGGGCAATTTGTATCTATCTATCCGCTTTTAAGTCAGATTCTTTAAAAAATAGCCCATCCCCCCTTTTTTCGTTTTTCGTCTGTGGGACATTGTTCCACCCCGATTTACAGAACCCCAACTGGTCAAAAAGGAGCTAAGATAAGACGTGAAATCTGCCCTAAAAAGTGGAATTTTGAAAATGAAAATTTTAAGAAAAATCGTTCGTTAGATTAATACAAATACAGTATCCAATCAAACTCTGAAGTTATTTTAGATCTGTTATGCATAATATGGTTAATATTTGGGTCAAAACTTGTCATTTTCCCATAGAAATCAGTAGAAAACGGAAAAGTTTTTTTGAGCATTGTTTCCCCCGGAGATACAGAACGCCACTTATACTGGAGGTGTATATCCATGATGCAAATTTTCTGGAAAAGTGGGGTTCTGTATCTCCGGGGGGAACACTACCCCAGAGACGAAAAACCAAAAAAGGAAGGGGGTGTATTTGTTAAAGAATCGATCTTTAACATCATTAAATATGGAAAATTTGACTATTTTTCCTCCTTAATCCAACAAAAAATGTGTTCTAAATACGATGGAATGAAATGTACAACATTTAGGAACGAAATAAGCAGGAGCGATGTGGATTTCTCCGCTAATGTGTATTTCGCGCTAAAAAGCTTTTATTAAAGCCATTTCATACAAAATAAGACCGTATTTTGAGTTCCGGATTTCATTATTTACCGATTAGAGGAAATAGAACTTTCGAAATGTATTTCTGATATACAATGTAGATGTATTTGATATCTTTTAGTTAATATTTATCCATTTCAGGCGAAAAATTCTAAAATTTCTACGTTTATGGTCGTTATTATCAGTTTTATTACCCGAGTACCCCCTACCTCGTTGGACCTTCATTTTAGAATCTTGGGAGTATTTCATCGAAAAGTTAAACATACAAAATGTCTTCAAATACATTATATTTCAATAATGATTATCTTTTGTCTGCATATGTACCGTCATGTGAAAGAAATACGGCACGAAATTTAGGGCTAAAAACGGCCCTTATCAGCTCCTTTGGTATTAATAATACATACCTTTGGTAAAAGTGGCATTTTGTGACTCGGGATGGAACAATGTTGTAGAAAAATTTTCCGTTTTAAATTTTCCATTGATTTCTATAGAAAAAAAACGCAAATTTTAACCCAAATATCGCTATTGTTATTGACAATTTATTAAATCAGACATTACTGTCCTGTTCACTAAATCCAGAGCACCCTGTTTTGGTTATTTATTCTGTCATCTTAAGAATTTTCGTATTATTGTCTCCGAGTGTTGACCTCCTTTAGTCGCAACAGAAAATTAATGTCAACTTCATCTTGATGATCTGAAATGTTTCAATAATACTTCTAGGTATCTTCGAGACCTCTGGGTAATTGGAGAAGTGAGAGGGTTGTGTGCACGTAATCCAGGATAACCACACCATTTGCTACTTACGTGACAGATGGTCGTCCAAAGTCGGCACCGGTTACCCATTGGTCTCGTCGGTTTATGTGTAGTCTTTTGTGTTTGATGTTTACATGTCGTGTGTCTCTTTTCCGTCTCGTGCTGTACTCGTCTTTTGTGTTTTTGCATCGGGTGTTTTGGTGTTTTACTGTTGATGCTGCAACGGGGTCTTGTTGGAGATCTCCTCCCTTCTTTCTAGGTATCTGGATGATATTCTAACCATTGACAATCCTGCTTTTGAATTGTACAAGAATGAAATTTATCTACAGGAATTAACACTTAACAAGGCAAACGTTACAAATACAGAAACACCGTTTTTGGACCTAAATATCAAAATTGTTGTAAACGGAAAGATTCATACAAGTGTATATGACAAAAGGGATGATTATGGATTCAACATAGTAAATTTCCCCTCGTTTGACGGTGATGATCCAAGATTACCGTCATACGGCATTTACATATCTTAGTTCATCTGGTACGCTAGAGCATGTACTGATATTTTGGATTTTCACAGTAGAAATTTACAAATTACCAAGAAACTTTTAGGTCAAGGTTTCCGCTAGTCAAGACTTTCTGGAAATTTTACATAAATTACAGTCAACTTCTTTTAAAATTCGGATCTATACACGCAACAGAGTACATTACTTTGAGTATTACACAACCTGTCTTTTATAGTGATATGATAAACAAAAGTAGAAGGATCAAAGGTAGGCAGCATAACCATCGAAAATGCATCAGAAGCATCAAACGCCTTTTATACATGATCCTTATGTCACCAGACGGTCACTAGGCTTGGTACCTGACCAATCTACAGTCTTGTACAAGTGCATCCTTGAGACTTGGACTCTGACTGACTGTGACGACGGGACTCCATGACGAGCCCTGTCCAAACCTCTTTAGAGAAAACAGGGCCCCGACCACCTCTCTGAATGTCAGTCGGACTCCTCGGGTGATTACATACATGAGCTCGCTACAGCCGGCAGAGCAAGGACTGTATTACGCATGCCCTCTTTATATCCATTTACATATTCATCTGTGCTTCTGGGGCCTCTACGTTTCGCGGTCTTGTTTGTGTGAGGTCATCTTTCAGTCAGGAGGTTGTTTTACACTACAATGGTACGTTCTGCGAGACCTCTGGGTAACTGGAGAAGTGAGAGGGTTGTGCGCACGTAATCCAGGATAACCACACCATATGCTACTTGTGTGACAAATGGCCGTCCAAAGTCGGCACGTTGCCCATTGGTCTCGTCGGTTTAAGTGTTGTCTTTTGTGTTTGATGTTTACATGTCGTGTGTCTCTTTTCCGTCTCGTGCTGTACTCGTCTTTTGTGTTTTTGCATTGGGTGTTTTGCTGTTGATGCTGCAACGGGGTCTTGTTGGAGATCTCCTCCCTTCTTTTTCAACCGTCGTCAAACTGCTATATTGAAAATAAAAAGTCTACGGGAAAATCCCATGTTAATTTCAGGCCGACGCCATTTTCGTTCTCCGTGTCACTATGGAAAATCCCCGTAGACATTTTATTTATCGTCCTATTTCTAAACTAATTAACGTACAACCACAACAATGACATTTTCTTTTATGACTAAAAGATAACTATAGATTGGACAAGATGAGAAACTCATATTTTGGAGAAAATCGTCAAAATAGGGTGCTCTGGACCTAGTGACGCGGACAGTAGATTCAGATATGCATTTAGATAATTGATATTTCTACAAAAATTTTTCTTCAAATTTCCCATTTTTAAATTTCCACTTTTCAGGCAGATTTCACGTCTTATCGTTACAGCTCCTTATTTCAAATGATAAGGCAAATGTTAAGAAGATAAGGTAAATGTTAAAGATACAGTGTCCCTGAAATTAAATTTTATTGAAAACGTAAAATTTATTTCAAAGGGTTTAGATAGAGAAAACAAGAGCCCCAGGGGGCACAACGCTCACCTGATACCCATGCACGCACTAATTGACATACTGACATTGAATACTGATAGTGCCAGTACCAGGATTTTAGCCAACAACCTTTCTAAAAAGATTTTCGCCGGATGCAGAGAAGTGTTTTTTTTTTTTTCAGACAACCTTTAAAAGTACAAAAAAGAAAAAAATAGTCACATTTCAAAACAATAACTTTTTTACTGATTTGAAAAAAACGGATAAAGTGGTCCAACGTCATATGCCCAGCTAGTATAGTTCAATTATGCAACATCAAAAATAAAATCATATTGTAAAATTCCACATTAATGTGCAGCAGAAACAGAATAAAACAATGAAATGATTTCACAAATTAAGTTTATTTAAAATTGAACACAAAACCTTTCATTATTGATAGCTAGCATGCCAGAAATTATAAAGCCTGTGTTTGTGAAACGAGAATGCCCCCGGCGGCATCTTTGTTAGTATAAAGGCCGTTTTCTGTTAAGTATGTGAGAGGTCAGGGTCAGCGTAATATTGGTATCAATGGAAAGATCTTGTCACAAGGAATACACATGTACAATATGAAAGCCCTATCACTAACCATTCAAAAGTTATGCCCAATGTTAAAGTTTTTGAGAAGTACGTGAAAGGTCAAGGTTATGGTCATGAGGTCAAAAATTTTGGTAAATACACATGTGAAATATGAAACCTCTATCACCAGCTTCCATTCAAAAGTTATGCCCAATGTTAAAGTTTTTCGGAAAACAGACAGACAGACGGACAGGCCAAAAACTATATGCTCCCGTATCTTTTATTCCAGGGGCATAAAAAACAAAGATTTTTCGGTTTTGCCTTTATTCACTGAAAGCTATGAATTATGCTTTTGAATAGTATTGATTTAATCTCAAATACATGAAGCGTACAGTTAAAATCGTTTTGATCCAATATTCATCAATTCAAGTGAGTTGTGCAGAAATTGTGCCAGTTTGTTTTCCAAAAAAGCAGTGTATGTTGTATCATACCTCATGACCCAGTGAAGCCACTTGAACAAATAATTTTCAGTAAATATGCTGAAATGCGACGCTTCTTGCCTATGCATATTTCAACAGGCGAGAAGGAGCGTCGCATTTCAGCATACGCTGTTCAACAACTCAAGTGGTTTCTCTAGGTTTCGCAGTTTGAAACAAATTAAAAGGCCCATGAAATTGTTAAGCTTGTCCAACTAGCAGACCTACGACGTCGTTATTAACTGTTAACTAATTGTTTTACCTCATCATAGGTCTGTTACACGGACAAGTTGTTAGCGGAGAGAGTTCATGAAATGTACAGGATCCTGTCGTTTTATGAGAGAAAATGTTTTATTATTCACAACCTCAGGCCTCTGTGTTCCTCTTAGAAATATTATACATACAAGATGACGAACACAGTGGCTTAATGTTGTGAATAATAATTAATTTTCTCTATTAAAACAACAGCTTCTGTTGTCCAACATTTCATTGGAAGATTTCTGGAACTTTGAACGAAATTATTTATTTTCAAGAATTTCAGATATTAAATGTCCTATGCATTCTCAAAATCCAGAGGAAGAGATTACTCATTAGACGTTTCTTCAAGAAATCAGTCCGTAAATTACTTCATCTAAGAGAGTCTAAGACAGAGGAAATTCGAGCAAACTTTATACATGATAACAAGTATATGCAAGTGTTCCAAGTACATGAATGATAACCATTATGAAAGTGTTCCAAGTATAAAAATCTATTCCGTTTGCACTGTATCTCCTGAAATGTATCGCAGTACTACTTTGCGGTTTGTATTGCAATGAAGCGCCTAGCGGAATACGATGCGCCTTGGGGACGAAGATGAATTAATGCATATCTAGGTCATTGTCCTGTCAAATAGTTCCGATTATTTTCTTATTATTTTCAACAATTGGTGGAAAATACACACAATGTTTATCTTGAATTGTCTTCCCGTGATTATTAACTAGATAGATGAAATAAAATTTTGAATATAGTTTAAAAGTGTGTGAGACATCTACATGTGTGGAAGAATACGTGTGAAAATGGGTCCTCAGATCATAAAATTCGAATAATTCCGGTCCGGAACCAGGTGCATGGCTTTGAAAAAATATTAAAAAAAGTTGTGTACTTTTAATCTTTACGGCATTTTTTTTTTTTGTGTGATTCAAATAAAATTTCTTCATTCAAAAGTAGTATCAAATGTGTTTAACCCGGTGCGATTTGAGAATTTTTCTCCTATTTTTGGTAAGAAAACATACATTATACCTATGTACAATCTTAAAAAATATTCCTTAAAAATCCAAAAGTGGATATCTTGACAAAATTCTTTCACTTGAAGGGTACCATGAATGAGTACCTCATACCTACAAAATGTCATGACAATCTGAAGAGTGGTTATAGAAAAGAAGCAGAAAATGTATGAAAATCACCCCCCCCCCCCTTCCTTTTTACATATGAACAAAATTCATAAAAAAATTAAAAAATAAAATTTAAGCATAAAATACATATCAAAGCATTAAGTAAGTTATATATGATAAATATGCAGTAAATGAGTGTGTAAAATCATACACTTATTGAGTTATTTAAAGAAATAGTGCAAAAATTTGCATTTCTGACTAAGTCCGAAGAGACGTCAAAAAAGCGTCAAAAATTTGACTTCGGCTTGGAACCAAAAATAACAACACTTCTAAAGACATCTCTGTATATCATCCTGATGCTTTCGGTTTGTCGATACGTGCTTCCGTTCTGAAGAAGAAGTTTGTCAAGGGAGGGTACCCCCGTGACCTACTTTTGCCTGTGGTGGCGCCACCTGTTGAGGGATCCGGACGAAAAACAACACTTGTAGGGGATCATTAGTACTTTATACCTACCAAGTTTCATCAAAATCCCTTAAGCCATTCTTGAGAAGAAGTTGAAAATGTGAAGTTTACGACAGACAGACGACACACGACGGACGCCGGACGGATCGCTATGACAATAGCTCACTAGAGCCTTTGGCTCAGGTGAGCTAATAAGGGAAAAAAAATTGTTGGGTTCCTGCCGGGGTTTGGAGCCATTTCCCATTGGTCCATTGGGCATGGAAAACATACATTATACCTATGTACAATCTTAAAAAATATTCCTTAAAAATCCAAAAGTGGATATCTTGACAAAATTCTTTCACTTGAAGGGTACCATGCATGAGTACCTCATACCTACAAAATGTCATGACAATCTGAAGAGTGGTTATAGAAAAGAAGCAGAAAATGTATGAAAATCACTCCCCCCCCCCTTTCCTTTTTACATAAGAAAAAAATTCATAAAAAAATTTAAAAAATAAAATTTAAGCATAAAATACATATCAAAGCATTAAGTAAGTTATATATGATAAATATGCAGTAAATGAGTGTGTAAAATCATACACTTATTGAGTTATTTAAAGAAATAGTGCAAAAATTTGCATTTCTGACTAAGTCCGAAGAGACGTCAAAAAAGCGTCAAAAATTTGACTTCGGAGTGGAACCAAAAATAACAACATTTCTAAAGACATCTCTGTAGATCATCCTGTAGCGGAGTAGACGTCGTACGAGTTGACTTGTGCAAGTGAAACCGGAAGTCCCGTGACGTCGAGCGGCGCATTCAGTCTACAGTATCCAAACAGTGAACACCACCGAGACGAACTCTCATCTGTATATATTGTTGTATACTGTGCAGTTGCCACCTTCAGTCCTGTGACAGACTTCCAGAGCTGTTTGGTAAGTAACCTGCATGTTATTTACAATATTTGGCGTCGCCGAAAATCGAAACCTACTCTCAAGTCAAGAAATTAAAACTTCTTGGCGTGGCGAAAATTTTCCCGCGATACGCCATTTTTGCACGAGAATTTGTTGAAGTGTCCCTGTTAGGTGACTACTGAATTCTGAATTTCAAAGTGAAATTCATGTATTAAAGATTATAGAAGCTATATTTATTGATTATAACAATTATTTTGCTCATTTCTAATTTCAAACTTGCAACTTTGAGCAAAACTTAGAAAATTTCGCACGAGTAAATTTTACTCCGAAATTTTGGATCATACGACAATTTCCAAACAATTTGAGAAATTTGAGAAAATAAATAAACAACAGTTGTTTATTTTGGTGCACTAATTGACAATTTATTACAGCTTCCTTTGACTTAGTGTATCTATTCAGAAAAAATGTCAACTCAAGAGGCAAATACACAACAACAAAAGCAAATAAGAATAAATTTTGCCAAAAAAGATGAACTCATGGCCTTGCCTGGTGTTGGAAAGGCAACGGCGGATTCTATAGAAAATTTCAGAGTGACGGCTGGTAACGTTACTCAGGATAACATAGTCTTGGTCAAATATGTTAGAGTAAATCAAAACTTACATACCTGATTGACTTTGAACCAAATGACCAATTAAATGTATCAGGTGGTGATTTTGATGCAAATCAAAGTGACCTAAATTTGAGCAATACCTCTACTCTATCTGACACAGATCCTGCAAATACAAAAGGTACGAATGTTATGGATCCCACGGGCAAACTGATCAGTGACGTAAGTGATGTGATAAATCAGAAAAACATCCAGGCTAATCAAATGCATGGTGTCGGTAACGGTACTCATCAAATGCATGGTGCATGTAACGTCACTAAAAGTGATCCAGATGACTCCAAATACAACTTGGGTCAATATTTAAATCAAAATGCAGGGGCTAGTCAAAATGTTACTACGCCGGTTACATCGCCTAATCAAAATCAAGGTGGTGCGGGTATAAGTCAGCAACAGACATCGCCTAATCAAGGTGGTGCGGGTATAGATCAACAGTTGAATCAAGGTCAACAGTTGAACCAGGTAGGAGGTGCTCAACAAGGTCAACAGTTGAATCAAGGACAGCAGTTGAACCAGGGAATAAATGTGCAACAAGGTCAACCTGTAGGTCAAGGTCTACCTCAACCTCAAGGTATACCGCAAGTTCAAGGTCAAGGCCTACTTCAACCTCAAGGTGTACCTCCAGTTCAAGGAATGCCTCAAGGTCAATTTAATTTGCCATTTCAAGGACAACCTCAATTACAAGGGCAGCCTGAATTTGACCCATTTGGCAATTTAATTAACATAGGCCAAGGTCAGATGCCAAACATGGCACAAGGCCAATTTAATAATATGGGTCAAGGACAATTAAACATGGGACAAGGACAGCCAGGTCAAAACCAGATGAATATGCAAGGTATGTGGCCTAATCAGTTTATGCCTTACATGAACCCATGGATGCCATATTTTGGGATGCCTAATGGTATGATGCCACCAAATATGCCAGGTAACATGCAAATGGCAAATTATTTAGGTTATCTTCAAGGTAACCAGGTACAAGGCTACCCAGCTATGGGTAACCAGGTTAATGCAAATCAAGGGTACCCAGTTATGGGTAACCCAGATAATGTAATTCAAGGGAACCCAGCCATGGGTAACCCGGTAAATGTAAATCAAGGGTACCCAGTTATGGGTAACCAGGGACAACAAGGTTACCAAGGTCAACAAGGACTCGGTTTCCAAGGACAAAATCAAGGTAACCAGGGTAACCTAGGTCAAGGTAACCAGGGTAACCTAGGTCAAGGTAACCAAGGTCAAGGTAACCAGGGTAATCAAAATCAAGGTAACCAGGGTAACCTAGGTCAAGGTCAGCAACCTAATCAAGGTCAAGGAAACCAAGGTAACCAAGGTCAAGGTCAGCAACCTAATCAAGGTAAAGGAGGTAGGAGACAAAGAGGTCAAGGTCAACAAGGTCAAGGTCAAGTCAGAAATCAGGAAACGCTACCTAAAAGCCTCAAATATGATGGAAAAGAACACTGGCTAGGATTTAAGCATAAATTCTTGAGATACATGAATTTTAGACAGTGGAACAATGATGAGGCTAAGACACAGTTATGTTACTGCCTTGAAAACAAATCTAGCGATTATTTTGCTATTTTAATGGAAAGAAATCCACTAATTCCATTTAATGAAGTAATGATAAAGCTAGAAAAACGTTTTGGTAACATACCCCAACCAGACACAGCCCAAGATCAGTTGTCAAATTCAAAACAACGTCATGATGAACAAATTGAAGATTGGGCCGATAGGGTACAGCAGCTCGCAGCTCGAGCCTACCCTAACCTGCCTGAGGATCACATGACAAAACAAGCAATTAAAAGAATATGTCATGGTTGTTTAGATAAAGAGGCAGGGCAACATGTTGTTAACCTTAATTTGCAATCTGTTGAACTTGTGGTTGATAAGATAAAAAGTTACCAATACAACCACACAAGTATTTACTCAGGTCAACACCACTCCAAAAAGGATGTGCGTGAGATAAGTGTGTCGCCGATGGCCGATTCGGATTCGAGCGATTATGAAGATGAAGTTAAGGTTAGACAAACACGGTTCACACGTTCTAGTGGAAGAACCCAGGATCAGGGGCGTAGCCGAGAAAATGACTCAAGTAAGTCAAAGATAGACACATTAACTAAAGAAGTTAATGATTTGAAGGGTGACATTAAGTCTCTTGTCAAACATCTCGAGACACTACGATCTAGATCTCCTGTGATATCCAGTAGTCAAACCAGGAGCAGGTCACCTTCGCCTGTACAATGTTTCAAATGTCAAGGTCAAGGTCACTATGCAAGGGACTGTCCTACTAAAAGTGACAGTAATAGGCCAGCTAAACAGGTAAGCTTCTCGCCTACTTTAAACGAGAAAGGATCAGGGATGAAGACCTAAACCTGATCCAAGACGGCCTATATTACACAGAGAATCCCATTATTATTCGCCAACTCAAGTCATCATCAAATCTAAAAATAAACGTGCTGTTACATGGAAAAGAAGTCGAAGCAATTCTAGATACGGCTTCACAGGTAACTATTATATCTGATGAATTTTATAATACACTTTCCGACAAACCCGAGAAAGTGAAGGCGTTTACACTATGTACAGCCGGACGAAATATGGCGATGAAAGTTATTTACTAGAACCTATACAACTTGAAATAAATGGTAATGTGTACAATGAAAGCATCTATGTAGCACCATTAGAGGATGCAATGTTAATTGGTCTAGATTTCATGTCTAAATACCAAACAACACTAGATATGAAACAAGGCCATATGAGGATAAAAGGTCAAAACATACCATTTATAGAGGGAAGTAACTCTGTCCCAGCAGTCTCAAAGACCCAGATCAGGATAACAAGAAAGACACATATACCACCAAGGTCAGTAATAAGAATATCATGTGTTGCTGACAGTCCATTGCTACCAGGACTATACATCATAGAGCCAGACATTAATACAGTTTTAGCTCCTCGTGTGTGTTTCGAGGGTGCAGGTAATCCAATTATGTCATTTGTAAATAACTCAGATAATAAGGTGACATTGTTCAAAAACCAAAAAGTTGGGTTTGCCTACGAAGTAGACGAGATTCCACAAGTTTCCGAATTAACAGGAAAACTTGGTGTATATGTGTAAACGTCTTCAAATTGAATAGCATCATTTAAGAACAGATAAATTGGCAACGTGGACCAGACATGCACGTTTCGTGTACTTAACCCTCATCAGTGATCCTAAATCTAAACAATGTAATATGCCAAAAAGGTATGAAAGTTACTATGTCGAAAAAGTGTACCGAAAAGGTGAGCAAGAAGTACCTGAGCATCTAAAGGATTTGCATAACAGATAATGTTCCGAACTTGATGAAAATCAACAGGTAACATTGAGAGAATTACTAAATAGTTATGCAGATGTTTTTTCAGCTCATGAGTATGACATAGGCAGCTTCACAGCAATTGAACATGTTATTGACACTGGTGATGCACGACCCATAAAACAGAGATTTCGTCGCACACCTACGTGTTTTGCTGGTGAGGAGGAAAAACATCTAGAAAAGATGCTCAAAGCTGATGTCATAGAACCGTCCGTGTCAGAGTGGGCATCGTCACCGGTGCTAGTGAGAAAACGTGACGGTAGTGTAAGATGGTGCGTCGATTACCGAGCTCTAAACAAGGTAACAAAAAAGGACGTATTCCCTTTGCCACTAGTAGAGGAATGTATGGACACCCTTTCAGGTAATCTCTGGTATTCGAAATTGGATGCCACGTGGGGTTATTGGCAAATTAAAGTAAAGGATGAGGATAAATGTAAGACCGCCTTTACTACCAAATACGGCCTGTACCAATTTAAAAGGATGAGTTTCGGCTTGACGAACGCTCCAAGTACATTTTCGAGGGTAATGAACCTCGTACTTCGAGGTCTACATTGGAGAACAGTGTTGGCTTTCCTAGATGACGTATTAGTTCTTGGTCAGAATTTTGAAGATCATATTACGAATTTAGCAGAAGTCTTTGAAAGATTCCGGCAATACGGAATTAAGTTGAAAGCCAAAAAGTGTGACTTATTCAGGCAAGAAGTAGAGTACCTAGGTAGGACTGTAGGGCGCGAGGGCATGAAAGTAAGCCAAAGTTTCATTGACACAATGGACAAGTGGACCACACCTACCTGTACCAAGGATGTGGAAAGATTTTGCGGTTTCGCAAACTATCACAGAAACTTTATTAAGAATTTTGCAGAGATTGCCGCACCCTTATACGGTCTTACAGGTAAGAATAAGTTTTATTGGGAGGAACAGCATGAGTGCGCCTTTGAACAACTGAAATCAGCATTAAGTAGCGCACCGGTACTAACTGTACCAAACAAGAATGACTATTTCATTTTGGATACTGATGCCTCAGATATTGCCATTGGAGCAGAGCTTATTCAGATTCAAGATGGGGTGGAGAGAAGTATATCTTTTTGTAGTTTCTCGTTGACACCAGAACAGCGAAAATATTGTACAACAAAAAAGGAACTACTGGCAGTTGTAAGATTCACCAGACATTTTAGGCATTATTTATTAGGTCGCCAGTTTGATGTGCGTACGGACCATAGCAGCCTACAGTGGTTGATGAATTTTAAGAATCCAAATGGACAACTTGCGAGGTGGCTTGAAGAACTAAGCCAATATTGGATGGTAATTCGTCATCGCCCTGGAGTAAAACACCAGAATGCAGATGCACTATCCAGACTACCAGACAATGTCCTATCTTCCTGTCAGGAGTTCAAACATAATGTACAACCTGTAGATCTCCCGTGTGGAGGTTGTGATCATTGTCAACGTAAACACAGGGATTGGAGTCATTTTATTGACTCTGTAGACGAAGCAGTTCCGTTGGCGAGAACTGTTGTACAACAAGTTAAAAAACCGCTACCAACAACGTGGATGGAGAATTACACTTGGTCAGAGATTAAGGAATATCAACAAGATGATAGAGATTTGAAATTCATTTTGAATTGGTTATCTTCCAACCAAAATCCCTCAGACAGTGAAATATTCCTCAGTAACCCTACAGCGAAACATTATTGGGTCAACAAAGAGTTATTCTTCTTGTGCGAAGACGGAATATTGTGGAAAAAGAACCCAGAAGATAGCTCTGTCAAATTGCTGGTTATTCCTTCAACTCTAAAGGAAGAAATTATCAAACTTTGCCATGACCTTCCTTCTTCAGGTCACCAAGGTCAAGATAGAACACTTAGTAGGTGTAAGCAGAGGTTTTATTGGTATACCATGGCTAAAGATGTAAAATCGTATGTTGCCGAATGTTCGCGTTGCAACAGGAACAAGAAACCTGATCGGAAAGCGAGATGCAAGTTTACATCATACCACGCCTGTTCTCCGATGGAGCGTGTACATCTCGATTTCCTGGGACCACTACCTACTACACATAACAATAACAGTTACGTCTTGATGATGGTGGACCAGTTTACCAAGTGGGTTGAATGCATTCCATTGCCTAATCAGACAGCTGAGACAACAGCTCAAGCCGCGGTGGACCATTTCTTCTCGAGATTCGGGATACCGTTTCAGATTTTCACAGACAGAGGATCAAATTTTGAAAGTATACTCTTTAAACAACTCTGTGAGAGGTTAGCCATTCATAAAGCAAGAACAACAGCTTTTAGACCATCAGCAAATGGCCAAGTGGAGCGGTATAATAGAACATTAATGAATGCGGTGAGATGTTTTTCTAGTCGATCTCCAAAAACTGGGACATGTATTTACCACAATTAGCCAGTGCGATGAGGTCCGCTATAAACCGCAGTACAGGTTATACACCCAATATGTTAATGTTGGGTAGGGAAGTTACCATGCCAGTCGATCTAAAATTTCCTGGACCTGACCCTGAAGATTCAGAAAATTATGATGACTATATAAACAGTTTAGTTACGCATATTCATATGGCGCATGACATAGCTCGTGAGAAGCTTAAAGCAGGTCAGGCTACAGCTAAACGTGATTACGATCTAAAGGTTCACGAACATACTTACTTGGTAGGTGATGCTGTCTACATTCTAGATACAGCAGTCCCTAAAGGTAAGTGTGCAAAGCTAAGACCTCAGTGGAAGGGCCCAGGATTGGTAACAAAAAAGATCACTGATTACATATATCAAGTGATGCTTAGAAAAAGGTTTGAACTTATAAATCACGACAGAATGAAGCATTGCAAGGATAAGGAGCTGCCTGCATGGTTGACTAAACAAAGACAAAATATAGAGGATGGTTCTCCAGTGAATGCGAAACCAGACAATCCAAGTAAGTACTGTCTTTGTAGGGGTCCGGACACGGGAGAATTCATGATCCAATGTGATGAGTGCAGAGAATGGTATCATGAATCTTGTGTAGGTATAAACCAGAAGCAAGCAGAGGATATTGACATTTATCTTTGTCCTGATTGTAATGTTTAATTTGTAGATCCAAAGTCAAGATGTCAGAATCAAGCCCTGAAAAGAGAGCTTGGAGGAAAGAGACGAACAAGGGCATGGGCGAATCTAGCCAGT
The DNA here is from genome assembly GCA_028142955.1 of Pinctada fucata. Lineage (NCBI taxonomy): Eukaryota > Metazoa > Mollusca > Bivalvia > Pterioida > Pteriidae > Pinctada > Pinctada fucata. The sequence goes on along the minus strand of AP027113.1, from coordinate 27,098,164 downwards.
CCAAAGGAAAAGGCAAGGGGAAAGGCAAGTCAAAAGGAAAGGGTAAGGGAAAACAAAAGGCCTCCGGTCCATACGTGAAGGTCGAGGATTTCCGCGGTGAGGAAGAACCCTGGGTCGATACCCTGCGTCGCGCCAGTGACTTGGACGTGCTGTTAGAGCCAACTGGATTTTATAGGATCCTAATCCTTCTTGAGCATTCCCTTCGAGAGGAATGCGTGGTGAAGCAGTACGCCCTAGCTCAGAGACTAGGGAACTCGGCCTGGATTAATACCGTCAGGAGAGATGCCAGATTTGACTTCCCGGAAACGTGGATTGAGGACAACATCCCTTCTCTGGACGGATCCAAGTTGCCGCCCTTGAAATCAAAGACTAAGCCTTGCGCCGAATACGTGTCCGAACCTACTCGTGACATAAGGCTCAGTTTGGACCCAAGTTTGCCGGTTCTTCGGGCAAACGCTGCAGACGATAGCACAGCGCCTCCTGCTCCAATATTTCCCTTCGCAGCAGTCGAGCCGCCTCAGTTCGTATTTCTCGGGGAATCAGAACTTCCGGTTACGGAAGTTGGGCCTCAGACGGAGGAACAAGTCGAGGAACGAGCTGAAGAGCCAATGGAGTCGTCCAGCGCGGATACGGTCCAAAGTGTCCCAGAGAAGCCTCCTACCAGCAGTGAGCGCTTGGAGCTGTCTCCTGAAAGCGAGACACGCGTAACCCTAAAAGAGCCAGAAAATAAAAATGCACCGACTTCTAGTAAGCCAGCACCTCCTGCAAAGCCTGGTGTGTCAAAGGAGCCCATGAAACAGTCAAAGCCTCCTACAAAAATCCTGACACAGACCTTCCATTCCAGCAGGGTGGCTTCAAGCTCTAGACATTCCGACAGAGATAGAAGTAAGTCTCCTTATCAACATAAAGAGAGACGAGGACGTGACAGGGAACATCGCAGTCGTCACGAAGCTTCAAGAAGAGACATGGCTAGTTCCAGCCGCGACAGATATAGCAGAGATAGGGGACATAACCGGGAGTTTAGACACTCGCCGAATAGAACGACGTTCACGGTGACGATGGATGCAGAGCCTCCTTTTAAGAAGAGGGCCACAGGAAGCAGAGATAGACATTATGCAGGTAATAAGCCTATTACCTGTCCCATCCCTTCCTGCAACTCCACGGACAAACGGTTACGACGCCATGCAATAGAAAGGCACCTCCCGGAATGCTTCCGATATTTCTGTGCCACAGAGGCGGATATTGCAGTTCAGGTCGCAGCAATGAGATGGCTGGTTAGAGCTGTGCTTGGACCAGATGCATCCTTGGATGACGCTGTCGAATGGGTAAACCACCAGGGCCGGATTCCCTACTTCGCCTTTATAAGGCAGGATACTTACTACGTATACAAGACTGCATGTAGGATCCTTGGAATCTGGGCCCCCAGCCAATTTATTGCCCATCCAGTAAACTCTCCAGCAGCTCTATTGTTCTGGCGTTGTCTGCTGGCCTTGCTTATAGCAAGCACTCCAGACCAGTGGAGGGAATTAAAAAACTTTCCTGATGTTGACCAGCCAGAACCAAGCGAAAGCCGTGAAGACGTTGCTTTAGAGCCAGAGCAAGCTAGCCGTTTTGACGTTGCTATTGTTCAGGAACCATTAATTGTAGAACCCAACCGACCGCAGGCTGAGGCGGTTGAACCGGAACAGGTATCCAGCGACGAGTCAGACCCTTGAGACCTGATCATGCTGGAAGAAGCTAGTGGTTCAGGAGATGAAGAGGAACAGGTAGAAATGAGAGCGGGACTTCCGAACGTGTTCGACAGTCATTTCCACCTGGATCGTACTTCCAAAAAGATATGGAAACAGGAATCTGGATATACGGTGGAAGACCTCCTGAAGTACAGCTTTTCTAGAAACGTCGACCAAAAACCAGCATCAAAAGTCAATGTGGTCGGTGGAGTAATAATATATAGCGAACCAAAGACCTATCCCGATGTCAATTTCAGTATCGAGGGACCCTGGAAAGTTGCTGTTGGTGTCCATCCAAAGCATTTCGATACCTTGACGGTTGAGAGGTCAATTGTTCTGAAACAGTTGTTGCAGCACCCTAAAGTAGTGGCGCTCGGAGAATGCGGACTTGACCGGACCATTCCCGTGTCAAAGTGGTCGCGCCAAGATGAGGTGTTCAAACGCATGCTCCATCTTGCGAGAGCAGATCAACCCCTCGTCCTTCATCTACGCGGCCCCAATGGAGACATGTACGGTCAGGACGTTCATGCCAGATGCCGGGAATTGATGGAAATAATATGTAATCCTTCCCAGATGATCCATGTGCATTGTTTCAAGGGAACCGTGGAAATGGTGGAACTCTGGTTGAGGAAATTCCCGCGCACCTATTTTGGTGTAACCGCAGCGGTACAGTCCTTTGACGATGCCCAAATTGCCGGCTTACGAGCAATCCCGAGGGACAGGCTGCTCCTAGAGACAGACTCTCCATACTTCCCCCCGGGTAGAGCTGAAATTAACACTCCAGCATATATTGGAGATGTAGGAGCGTATGTCATATCGCATCTGGACCTGCGACCATCGGAACTTTACCAAATGACCCTGGAAAATGGGCTAGCGCTGTATGGTGCTAGGGATTAATGGACAATGGAGAGAGTTGCCGTTACACGCCAACTTGGAGAGATGGGCTATAGGCTGCCGTGACGACAGTCCTAGTGGTTGAAAATGGTTGTCGGCTATTCGACATTCCTGGACAACTTGTAAATATTGTATATATGTTAATTGTTGAGTTTTTGTTCAAGTTGCTGTTTAATTCTTGGTGAGCTGTTCTTAAAGGGGGAGGAATGTAGCGGAGTAGACGTCGTACGAGTTGACTTGTGCAAGTGAAACCGGAAGTCCCGTGACGTCGAGCGGCGCATTCAGTCTACAGTATCCAAACAGTGAACACCACCGAGACGAACTCTCATCTGTATATATTGTTGTATACTGTGCAGTTGCCACCTTCAGTCCTGTGACAGACTTCCAGAGTTGTTTGGTAAGTAACCTGCATGTTATTTACAATAATCCTGATGCTTTCGGTTTGTCGATACGTGCTTCCGTTCTAAAGAAGAAGTTTGTCAAGGGAGGGTACCCCCCGTGACCTACTTTTGCCTGTGGTGGCGCCACCTGTTGAGGGATCCGGACGAAAAACAACAACACTTGTAGGGGATTATTAGTACTTTATACCTACCAAGTTTCATCAAAATCCCTTAAGCCATTCTTGAGAAGAAGTTGAAAATGTGAAAAGTTTACGACAGACAGACGACGGACGCCGGACGGATCGCTATGACAATAGCTCACTAGAGCCTTTGGCTCAGGTGAGCTAAAAAGGAGCCATAGAAAGTTTTATTTGAAAATATGCAGTAACTACGCTAATATTGTCGATTTTGTAATAAATTAAACCTCCATATACCTCTATTGTAAAAACTCAATACATTGTAGGTGGCGCTTGTGGAATGAATTAGAGCTGCGCACCCCACATTCAAAATGGCGTTTGTAAGGATCAGTAACTGCGAATGAATGCGTTAGATTTGCTTGAAATGTGAATTTATACAAATAAGAAAGTATACTTTCATATGGAAAGAAAGATTTTGCGTGAAAAATTTTTTGTAAAATTAATTAATTTCCAGGGACACTGGCCAATGTTTAGCAAAGTATAAGTGCTACATGTTCCAAACTTACATGGGGGGTGGATCTTTGATAAAACTTTCATAAAATGATTTGACTTACTTTTTCTGCTTGAGTGATTTTGCCTTAAGGTGGCTCCCTACTCGAACCGTTATGGGTTTTTCCTTATATGCAGCAGTCTGCGTATAACGTTTTACAATGGCTGGTGAGGGACGAGCCAGCGCATTGAAAAACACAGACAGAAGATCTTAAATGCCAAAAGAAGCAAAAGATGGTGCAATCTATCAATGTCCACACCAATCATATAGTATAATTTCTTAGTTGAAAATTTGATGAAATTATAAGGGGGTACCCTTATGTTTGTAGCCATATCTTGATCATTTATAAAATTGTATACCTGTATGCGATTTTTTCACCATCTATATACATTATCGTATAAAATGTTCCATTTTGAAGGAAATTCCATCCGTTGTTTTTTGCACAAAAATGTGATATACTATATATTATTTGTCGAAAATATGATAACATTATAAGGGGGTACCCCTATGTTTGGAGCCATACCTTGATCATTTCAAAAACTGTGTACCTGTACGTGATTTTTTCTTCATCTACATACATAATTTTATGAAATATTACAAAATGAAAAAAATTCATCTGTTTTATTATGCAAAAAGTTGGATTTAGTACATGTTCTTGGTCAAAAATGTTATGAAATTATAAGGGGGTACCCTAATGTTTGGAGATATATCATACTTAGATTTATGTTAAAATATCATTTTATGTGTTGTATTTCTTCTATAAGACTTGTTATCATAAAATAAAACAAAACAAATAAACATATTCGTATCATCACTGAATTTGGAGGGTTCAAAAGCATATGATGGATATTTGATATTTCTCAATTTTTAAGTGTTAGGGTACCTTTCTTTAATGTACTGTATCTTTAATGAAAACAAAATTACCTATCTATGTCTGTGTTCATTATGTCATTTTGACTATTATGTATAGAAAATAACCTTAAAATACAAAATTCATCTGTTAAATTCACGAGTAGGGACCCACCTTAAGAAGGCAATATTGAGCAAAGTATAAGTGCTACATGTTCAAAACTTACATGGTGGATGTATCTTTGATCAAACTGTCCTAAAATGTCCTTGACCTACTTTTTCCGCTTGAGTGATTTTGCCTTTAGAAGCTAACATTGGGCAAAGTATAAGTGCTCCATGTTTCAAACTTACATGGTGGATGCGTCTTTAATCAAACTTTCATAATATTGCCTTTACCTACCTTTTTTTTCCGCTTGAGAAGCCAATAATGAGCAAAGTATAGGTGCTACATGAGTATACGATTGTGTATAAAGATATAAATTGGAGAAAAAGGTGAGCTTCAGAAATTGGCTGTCATGAAATGGAGAGGATGCTCCAGTGAAACCACCACAGGGCGAAGAAAAGGCAATGACAGGAACACCTAAAGGATAAGGTCGCTGGTTCTTTGCCATCCGAGGGGGGAAGAAATTGTACAGTTATTCAGTTGCGATTTAAGAAAAATCAATGATTTTTAAAAATTTTATTCCCTTTTCTTTTCATGTGTAAAACTAAATTAAGAAAAGTTCTCGAGATAGAAAAATCTTTGAGACAAAATACTCAAAACAAGGAGAAAATCTAAGAGGAGACCCCCCCTCTAAAAAAAAAGCCCAATAGGAAGCTCCCGAGAAACCGCCATAGGGCGAAAAGGCAATGGCAGGAATATCTAAGGGATGAGGTTGCTAATTCTTTGCCATCCGAGGTTCGAGAAAGTAAACCAAGAAATCTAAAAAAAGGAGAGAAAAAAAGGAAAGTCCGGTCATGAACTACATGTAGGTAAACAAAATCAGTTGGAATACAACAAATTCTTAACTGAAAAAAAAATCCAAAATTACTTAGGGCTTTTGGGCGTTAGTTCTAGTTGTGACAGAGAGTGAGATGGGATTCATATTATTTTTTGATTTTTCAAATGTATGTATTGAAAATAATTGAAACACCTGAGCGTTTTCTTTGTTTTACATTGATGCCACCCCTAAGTTTTGTAGTATAGACAGCCAGCGTTCTGCGTACGACAAAACTTGAACTGTCTACTAGTCAGTACTTTTTGAAATATGTTACACATATGATTTCTTCGTCTAATTTGGGAAAAAAGTACATTTCTATCGCAGAGAAGACAAAAGGTGTTGCGTATAATGTGACGATTTAGATTTGCGATTCCCTTCTACATGAAGGATACCGATTATTCAGACTGTTTATACAGTTCCCAAGCCCTAGGGAAAAGTAACTAGCGAAGAAATTGTATCTAATTGGCGTTCTTAAATCAAACAATATGTTGATTCCGGAGGAAATGAAAGATATAAAATGCTTGGAGAAAGTGTCAACCAGGGGAGACCTTCGATGACACACGATTTGTTTTTGCACAATGGAAAGCCTGCAAGGTTGTGACATTCATGTCACCGAAACACAAACGCTCAGAAACCACATGTCCACTCACCATGGAATCCAGGAACATATGGAAGAAGGGCTAAGTACAACCATAAATTGCGAAAAGACTACAGTTAAAACATGGGAGCTGTCGACTTGTCAAACCGATGACGAAGTGTCCAACTCTTTATCTTCTTGAAGAAAATTTCAAACCAATTTTCATGCACCGGACACGTGTTTCGAATATCATATTTCATAAGCAGCCCATATTAATTTCACTAGCGCCCTCTGGTGTTAGTTTTAGAATTTAAATTTCTGCATTTACTTTACAGAGCAGTAGCATATCCAAATATAATCTACGTTCATCAAAATAGCATTGGAGGGTTGCTACTAAGATGTTAACCTCCTTTAATTTCGAATATTTTTCGGTGACATCAGGACACAGCATCACTGATGGAAAGTTTTGTTCTTTCATTTATTAGACATTATGGTTGTAAACTCATTTATCCTTTTCCCGGAATTTCGTAAAAGTCATGTTATGCAATTTGATGGCATTAGTTCCACTCTTGGTTAGCTTGAGTACATGAAGTATTTGGCTATGTCTCTTATGAAACTTACGAAAAGAGTTTATGGGTCTGGAGTCCCCCAGAGTTCCTAGACAAGAGGAGGGACTATACTTACTGTAATGCTGAAGCAATTCTGTCGGAAAATAAAGTACCAAGTTACAAGACATCTGTATACTGTCCAACGTATGTCCAATGTATCTCTCTGTCTCACAAGTGAAAGAAATTGTTTTATGAAGTGGCACAGCAAAGATGGCGTAGACTACTAAATAATCCAGTCTCTCCGCTGCCGCTAAAAGAGACTGAACCCCACTATGGTTGTTACAGAACGAAATCGGACGACACTGTTGTCCAACGATTTTTCCATATTACAGACCTTTAATATCGATTTTCTTGCAGTTGACACATAAGGTATCCGTTGTACAAATAAATATCAAGTGTATTATATAGTTAGAATTACGGCATATCTTTACCTAAATATACCATCATGCAACATAAAATTTGGTTTCCAACATCATAGTTCAACATCCAAACCGCGTACTAAGCAACGGAAACTATCGAGACACTGCCGAAGATTACCGAGATAGTTTTAACACTGTTTAAATGGACGAGATGTCAGCGAGATCTCCATTTGTACAATGGATACGTTAAGTAAACATTAAACTAACTATCTCTACCCACCTCACGTTTTTTTTCTCGCTTCGTTGTTGCATTTTTGCCAATTTTTAACTCCCTACCTAACCGAACTTTTGACTTGCCTGTTTGGTTTGGTAGGGAGTTAAAAATTGGCAAAAATGCAACAACGAAGCGAGAAAAAAACGTGAGGTGGGTAGAGATACTTAGTTTAATGTTTACTTAAGTGTCAACTGCAAGAAAATCGATATTAAAGGTCTGTAATATGGAAAAATTGTTTGGCAACAGTTTCGTCCGACTTCGTTCTGTAACAACCATAGTTGGGTTCAGTCTCTTTTAGCGGCAGCGGAGAGACTGGATTATTTAGTCTAAGATGGCGAAGATGTAAGAAATTGTGCTTCTGTGTCTTGCTATCATTTTATGTTTGATGTTTCTATGTGATTTGGCATTCATTGTACTATTTCCGTCTCATTCTGTACGTGTCGTCTTTGTGTTTTTTGAAGGGGGGTTTAGCTGTTGGTGCTGAAACCGAGTGTTTTCGGACATCCCCTCCTTTCTTTTGTAAAAAGCGTAAAATGTGAATGCAGTACTTTCCTTATGAGATAAAAAGAAACATTGCAAGATGAACAAACGTCAGTGCTGATCATCCTTACGTTCATACTCTTGCATCGTCATCATCGTCATCATCGTCATCTTGCAAGTCAATGAGTGACTGTGGAAGTATCGGTCTGCATTACCGAAGAGGTTCTAATGAATGTGAAGACGTTTAACATGTGTACCACTTGGTGAGCGTCACTGCTGGTGGACCAGGAGTCCCCGAGGGCACATGTAGCCAAGTTCGATCAAATTCGGTTGGTCGTTTCTTCAAACGCATTTGAAAATTTCTGTTCACAAAATGTTCTCAAATTTCTAAAACCTGGGTCCTGTAGCATCATATCCCAGCCATTTTGCTACGTCTTTCGGTATATTCATGACATAAATGAGTTAAAGAAGTTCCTGACGATAATCTCAACAGCACTCACAATAGAGTACCAAATTGAGAATCGACGGACCCCTTGCAAGCTAGAGGTGGGACCAGGTGCCCACAGATTTTGGTCATATTACATTGTTTCGATTGAGGATCACTGAGGAGGGTTTATTACCGAAACATGCAAGTCTGGTCAATGCTGTAAATTTATCTGCTATAAACTGATGCTAATGAACTTGAAGACGTTAAATATTCTATCATACCATAATCCATTTTACCTAACCCCGATAATCATCCAACGGTCTTTAAAGATACAGTGTCCCTGAAAATATTTTTCATTGAAAATGTAATATTTATTCCAAAGGGTCTAGATAGGGGAAAGGGGGATCCATAAAACGTTTTATTTGAAAATATGCAGTAACGACCCTAATATTGTCGATTTTTAATAATTCCATATACTTCTATTGTAAAATCTCAATACATTGTAGGTGGCACTTGTGAAATGAATATTAGAGCTGCGCACCCCAAATTCCAAATGACGTTTATAAGGGTCTATTCTTGATGTCGGACTGGTCACATGACCAAATTTCCGCCATGTTTACAGGGGGATGTACCTCTAGATTTTCACTGCACCCTAAGAATCAAAGGACTGAAAGTCCTGCGAGTTGGCAAAGTCTAGTTGTACTGTGTCAGTCTTGTAATAATGAAGACAATATAACAGCTAGTTTAACCAATTTATCAGAGTCCATAAAATGATGACATCGAATGATGAGGCGTGATAAGGTGATGTGATGATGGTTAGACCTGAAAGTCATAATGAAACGTCCTTACAAAATGATTCACACTGTCATTACAAATCACAACAATCAATATTGATCAAATAAAATCATTACAAAATAAAATGTATTCAAACAATCAATTACCCTTGTACAAATGTGAACATTGCAACAATAATACAAGCTGTACTTTAGAATAGCCCTACATGGTATTTAAACCTGCCAAAACCTGTTCCATTTAAATCTACCTGAGCTGACAGAGAAAATCGATAATGACATGTACTTCTAAAAATAGACAAGAAACCGAAAGTTGTTACTTGGAAAAGAAGATATATTACAAAAATCATGAAAAATTATGAAAGAGCTATCTAGAAATGATAAAATATGTATATCATTCCATAAAATAGAAGTAATAGTAAACTTACACCATTGTGCAAAGCCATAAAACCTGAAGAAAGGTGAGCCGGAGCTCTAACAAACATGTCCGCCAACATCAAAACGTAATGCACTGATAAACCTATACCGGACACAACAAATCCGGATAACGTTACACCACACTCCCCGTCTTATATCTACTTGATATAACAAAATATTACACATTTACTTGCACAAATATGAAGGTCCTCTTATGCAATGAAATTTCGACATTAAGTGTCAAGGTCACTCATCTACCAATAAAATAAGGTCACTAATTGGCCTCGTATACGTTACACACTTGTTCTCACGATTTAGACGAATAACAGCCTTACGCACTAAGTCATCGTCACTTTCGATTGCCTGTTCCACGATACCTATAGGCCAGTCACTTCTTGGAACATTTTTGTCCTTGACAAGAACAACATCCCCGACCTTTATATTCGGTTTCTCTTGACACCACTTGCGTCTGGTCTGCAATTCACATAGGTAAGTCTCGTACCACTTTTTCCAAAATAAGTCAGCGAGAAACTGAACATGTTTCCAACTTGCAGTGTAAATGTCCTTGAGGTTAAATTTGCCAGCCATCGATGGAACCTCGCCCTGCTTTTGGGTTAACAGTATATTCGGACTGAGAATAGTCAGAGAATCCGGATCAATAGAAGTGATCGGTCTTGAATTCACTATAGCACTCACTTCCGCCATCAGAGTGCACAATATTTCATGCGTGAGTTCCTTTCCTTTCGCGTTCAGTAACATGCCATTAAGGATATTTCGGGTAACGCCAATCATACGTTCCCACACTCCTCCCATGTGGGAGGAATGGGGAGGGTTGAACTTCCACACTGAACTAGAATGACGTAGGTGGTCCTGAATGATGTCATCTTCCACGTTGATAGAATGAATTCCCAGCTGATCAGTAGCTCCCAATAAATTGGTGCCGCGATCGGACCTGTACACATTCACGGGGCCTCGTATAGCGGTAAAACGTCTTAAAGAATTGATGAAAGAGGAACTACTCATGTCCTCAACGACCTCTATATGTATTGCGCGCGTGGTCAAGCACGTAAAAAGAATTGCCCAACGCTTACTCTGCGCTGCACCTCCACGCGTTTTACGTGTAGTAATCTGCCATGGGCCAAACATGTCAACCCCAACTGCTGAAAATGGAGGACCAGGTGTTAATCTATCTTTAGGCAAATCGGCCATCTTCTGTTCCCGGACCTTACCGCGGAGTTTGCGACAAGGCACACAAGTGAAGATAAGCGAAGAAACAAGTCGCTTCGCACCGAGAATCCAGTATCCATTGGAGCGTAATTGTCCTTCAGTAAACTTTCTTCCTTGATGGTAACATCGTTCGTGATAATATCGCGCAAGTAGTAGAGATATGTGACCCTTCGGAACAATGACAGGGTTGACCGATGATAGTCCAAGCGTTTCAGTCATGTTGTTTAGCCTACCACCAACACGCAATAGGCCCTTATCGTCTATATATGGTGATAGAGAAATAATAGGACTGTTGCGCGGTAGGTCTGTCTTCTGTTTAAGACACTCTATCTCTTTATCGAAGTTCTGCCTCTGCACGACACGCAATATCAAGTTTTCAGCATCCTTGCGTGCATCTTTAGTCTTAGACTCCTTGCAAATATGCCATCCTTTGCATTGATGAGCGTTATCCTTGTGATAGGTGTGAGCAATATGTTGCAGCATAGCGATGGATTGAACGAGTCCATTCCAGGAAGAAGCCCTGTTGAAATACTCTGCGACCGATACATCTGTCGTACTAAGAGCTATTTTCATGCTCTGAACAGGTCGGATTTCGGTATCCTCTTCAAGATTCAAGAGAGGAAAGTCCTGACTCTCGCAAACATTATCCCTTTCATCAAGCAAATACAAAGGGCCCTGTAACCATTTCTGTAGAGCTGGTATGATCTCTGATGAAGATTCTCTTGTTGCTGCATCAGCAGGATTTTTGTGAGATGGTACATAATTCCACTGTTCCGGAAGCGAGATGTGATGTATCCTAGCAACCCTATTACAGACGTAAGTATAAAATCTGCGCTTTTTGTTCCGTATATATCCTAGCACCACCTTGCTGTCGGTGAAATACTTGATAGAAGTTGGTGCGATTTCTAGTTGCTCAGTAATAATCTGACCTAATTCGGTAGCTAAGAGTGCTGCGCATAACTCTAAACGTGGTATGCTGGTTCCACCTGGTGGAGCTAGCTTAGCCTTTCCCAAAACGAATCCAATCCGATCCTGTCCTGATGAGTCCTTTACTTGTACGCAGCGGCTGCCACAGCACTTTCTGATGCGTCCGAGTAAATGAGAAGAGAATGTTCCTTCGCCGAACTTAAGGATGAAGGCACATACATTCTGGGTATTTCGAAGCCGTTTAGTTTGTGTAAACTATCACACCAGGAAATCCATGAATCCTTATAGACACTAGGAAGTGTCTCGTCCCAAGAGATGCCTTCTGGGCAAGCGAGTCTCATCAATATCTTACCACTGACAGTCAGTGGCGACACAAATCCAATCGGATCAAATATGCTACTTATTGCCGAACGTAGTCCTCTCCTTGTAAAGGATTTCTCTGTAGAAGGTGCGTCAAATACAAACTGGTCTGTGTTAATGTTCCATGCCAGACCTAGGCTGCGCTGTAAAGGCAACAAGTCGGAACTTATATCTAAGTCCTTTAAGTCCTTGCCCAAGTCCTCCTTGGGAAATTGATCCACAAGTCCAACATCATTTGAAGCGATTTTGTGTAGACGGATTTTCCCTACATCCTGAAGTTCCTTCTGAGTTCGTTTCAATAAACTGACAGCTTGCTCACGAGTCGGAACAGAAGTGAGCGCATCATCCACGTAAAAGTCATGGTTAACAAAATCATGTACATCCTTGGCAGCATTCTCAACGGATTTTCGTAATCCGTACGTTGCAACGGCAGGAGACGGACGGTTGCCGAAAACGTGTACCCGCATGCGGTATTCGGTCAACGGTAGTGCAGGGTTATTGTCCTTGAACCAGAAAAATCGTAGGAAGTTACGATGTTCAGGATTGACATAAAATCTGTAGAACATCTGTTCTATATCAGCAGTCACTGCACATTCATCCCTTCGGAATCTCAGTAAAACTCCCAACAGACTATTAGTCAGATTAGGTCCTGTTAGCAATACGTTGTTGAGAGATAGCCCCTTGTACATAACCGATGAGTCGAACACTCCACGCAGCTGAGTAGGTTTTTTGGGGTGATACACCCCGAAGATAGGTAAGTACCATCGTTCCGCATCCGCATCAGTGATTTCTGGAGCTAATTCGGCTGCCCCACTGGATAAAATCTTGTCCATAAAAGTGACGAAATGTTCGAGCTTTGTCGGATTCTTCCGAAGACTAGATTCCAATAATTGCGCACGATGAAATGCCTGAGTTCGGTTATCAGGCAGACAAGGACGTGGAGACTTAAACGGTAAAGGGGCGGTCCATACCCCAGATGGATCCATAGTAATCTGAGAATCCATGATCTTGAGGAATTGACGATCCTCATACGAAGTTCCGATTCGCTCATCATCCGGAGTCCTCACAAATATCGACTTTCCAATGTCAGAATCCGACATAACTTCCTGAACAGAGACCTTCGCATCACAAGGCTTAAACAAGGACGCACGGTAATTTGTGACCAAGGTAGTTTTGAAAACATTCACTGTTTGTTCTCTATGCCACTTTCCTATACATACATCACCGATAATAACCCATCCCAAAGACATCTGCTGTGCAAAGGGCGATCCCTTCGGTCCCGTAAATTGTTTTTTTAACGTGATGTGCTTCAACGAGATCTCGGCCAATCAAAAGCTGTATACTTCTACCAGACTCAAGCGGAGGGATATGATCTGCAATATTCCTTAAGTGCGCATGTGCTCTAGCCACTTCCGGTGTTGGAATTTCACATAACTCGTTAGGAATTTCGCTACACTTAAGGACAGTTGGAAGCTGATACTGTACCGAACCATCATACGATCTGACAATTAAGTCTGAAACACGACGGCCTGTTATCTCGGATGAGCCAGAACATGAAACCAGCCTAAAACTCACAGAGGGACTGTTTACCCCAAGATCATCTAATAGTGCCGAATGAGCCAAAGTTTTATTACTTTGATCGTCCAAAATTGCGTATACTGTCACTGCCTTTTCAGGGTTAGACTCCTGGTACACTTGTACTAATACTGTCTTTGAGCAAGATCGGTTACCACGGTCTGAATCGCATAGTTGGGTGCATTTATTTACGACACCAGACGATTCCTTCTGCTCCCCGCCATGATCTGACTTGTCCTGAGATAGTGATCCCTTTTCCTCCAATTTCACTTGAATTTGCTGCTTACCAGTATCTCCTTGTTTACACGAGGTCCCACGATCAATATGCATAGCAGTTGCATGTTTGTTACTATTACACACAGCACAAGGTTCATTTTGTGTACAATCTTTAGACAGGTGCTGACTTGTCATACAGCACTTAAAACAAATGCCCTTTGATCGCAATAGGTCTTTGCGCTTGTTGAAATCCCAGCTACGAAACTCACGACACTTGTTCAACGAATGGGATGTGCCATGTACGGGGCATTTCTCTGAGTTATCAGGTGACTTCTGTGGAGTACTAGTCTTGTCGGATTTAAGATCGGTTTTCCGCACATGAATGGTTGAATTAGGCGTTTGACGAGTACCGGTACCAGGCTTAGCAGTCGGTTGGTTGAATAAAAACGAGAAGCCTGGGTCATTGCGCATTTTTGCAAACTCCTTTACAAAATCCAACAGATATGAGAATGGGGGAAATAATACTCCATGCTGTCTCTTATAGGTTGATGCCCTTAAAGCCCACTTCTCCTGAATATTGTACGGTACTTTGCTAATAATTGGCAAAATTCCAGATGAAGTGTTGAAATACGCAAATAAAGCGGCATAACGTGGATTGTTCATGAGAGAATATATTTCCAACATGACGTCAACAAGGTCATATAACTTCTTGTTGTCATGGTTACCAATTTTCGGAAAGTTTGTGAGTTTCTGAGTAATAGATGCCTCGACTACTTCTGGGGCTCCATATCTTTCTTCGAGTCTTTCCCATACCTTAGTAAGACCCCATGTTGGATCGGTTGCATTAGACACTCGTACGGTTTTCGCATGTTTTGAAGATTCCGGTCCTAACCAACGAACTAATAAGTCAAGTTCCTCTGATGCCGTCACTGATAATTCCCTGGTTACGCACTTGAAACTTGCTTTCCAGGCACAGAACATTTCTGGTTTCTCATCAAATACTGTGAGTCTTTGCATCAGCAAGTCTTTCTTTAGAAGAAAACGTGTAAGGCCCATTGCCAAAGAGTCATCACCGGGCTGCCGTATGTCTCCATGATCGTAAGCAGTAGCGTCATACGGATTTCTAAAATGGTGCACATGTTCACGTACATATTGTTCTGTTCTATACATATTATCATCCGTCTGAGCGGGTAACTCCTGACCCTGTTCCTTGAACAATTCACCTTGACCTTGTGTAAGTTCATCTCCCTTAACAACAGCTTCTTTTTTCATACGAAGCAACCTTAACTCCATGTCAATTTCTGCATCCTTACGTTCGTGTGCTAACTTTAGTTTCATTTTTTCCAATTCCATTTCTCGTTCACTTTTCTGTAATTGTTCATTAATCCTAGCCTGCGATTTACGCTTTACAGTAGCCTGTGACTGCGTGTCTAATTTTTCAAGAAATTTCAACTGTCCAATAGCTGCTTGCATAATGCTATCAGATGCAATACGTCGCTGTTTAGCTGAACTCAGGTCAACTGCTGCAAGTTCGTGTCGAGCCCGAGAGAGAAATTCCACAAAGCTATCCAGTTCTCCAGAAAATACACCATAAGTAGTATCGAGTTCTGATCTCAGTGTTTCATAATCCAACTGTTCACTACTCAGTTTATTCAATATGACCTGAACGTTGTTCCATAGTGAGTCCAACTTTTTAAGTAATTTGTCACGATTGCTACAGTAAAGTTCCATTCCCTTTTCATTCAGGGTCACAATGCGTTCCTCTTGATCTGACACTGTATTCTCTGTAGTGGACATGTGTATATAAGGATCCAAATATGCCGTAATCCAAAAAACGAAATGGTGTCTAACTGTACTGTGTCAGTCTTGTAATAATGAAGACAATATAACAGCTAGTTTAACCAATTTATGAGAGTCCATAAAATGATGACATCGAATGATGAGGCGTGATAAGGTGATGTGATGATGGTTAGACCTGAAAGTCATAATGAAACGTCCTTACAAAATGTTTCACACTGTCATTACAAATCACAACAATCAATATTGATCAAATAAAATCATTACAAAATAAAATGTATTCAAACAATCAATTACCCTTGTACAAATGTAAACATTGCAACAATAATACAAGCTGTACTTTAGAATAGCCCTACATGGTATTTAAACCTGCCAAAACCTGTTCCATTTAAATCTACCTGAGCTTACAGAGAAAATCGATAATGACATGTACTTCTAAAAATAGACGAGAAACCGAAAGTTGTTACTTGGAAAAGAAGATATATTACAAAAATCATGAAAAATTATGAAAGAGCTATCTAGAAATGATAAAATATGTATATCATTCCATAAAATAGAAGTAATAGTAAACTTACACCATTGTGCAAAGCCATAAAACCTTAAGAAAGGTGAGCCGGAGCTCTAACAAACATGTCCGCCAACATCAAAACGTAATACATTGATAAACCTATACCGGACACAACAAATCCGGATAACGTTACACCACACTAGTATTGAATAAGGCCTGTGTTTGTGAAACACGAATGCTCCAGGCGGCATCATTGTTAGTATAAACATCATTTTCTGTTAAGTATGTGAAAGGTCAGGTTTATAAGGGTCTAGTATTGAATATGGCCTGTGTTTGTGAAACACGAATGCTCCAGGCGGCATCTTTGTTAGTATAAACATCATTTTCTGTTAAGTATGTGAAAGGTCAGGTTTATAAGGGTCTATTCTTGATGTCGGACTGGTCACATGACCAAATTTCCGCCATGTTTACAGGGGGATGTACCTCTAGATTTTCACTGCACCCTAAGAATCAAAGGACTGAAAGTCCTGCGAGTTGGCAAAGTCTAGTATTGAATAAGGCCTGTGTTTGTGAAACACGAATGCTCCAGGCGGCATCTTTGTTAGTATAAACATCATTTTCTGTTAAGTATGTGAAAGGTCAGGTCAGGGTCACTGGGCTTAAAAATGTTGGTATCAATGGAAAAATCATGTAACAAGGAATACACATGTGAAATATCAAAGCCATATAACTTACAGTATTTGTAAAGTAGGTCAAAGGTCAAAGTCAAGGTAAAAACTTTTGTTCTCAAACGAGAGGCCTTGTCATAACGAATACACTTGTGTAATATGAAAATCCTATCACATACCAATCAAGTTACGCCAAATGTTAAAGTTTTTGAAAAGTAGGTCAAGGTCACATATTTTTGTAGCAATGGAAAGGTCTTGTCAAAATAAATTCTCATGTGAAATATGAAAGTCCTATCAATTACCATTCAAAAGTTATGTCCAATGTTAAAGTTTTTTTGGCCAAACAGACAGACCAACAGACGGACAGGCCAAAAACTGTATGCCCAGAATCTTAAGTTCCGGGGGCATAAAAAAGTGGGGTTCTTTTTATCTCTATACGATATTAGTCCCCTAAGTACCAGCATAAATCTAAGTCACAACTTTTATAGTATGTCTTACATTTTCTCTTGTCTAAAAGCGCTTGAAATAAAATTTTATGTATTCTATTTTGATCAGCCAACCGAGCATTCATGAATGACGTCACAATTGTCTTAATGTCAAAAGGCACGTGAAAATGTTATCTTACCCCATAGGGTTAAGATTAATTGAATCTATCACTTGGTGTTTGAGCATTGACAAGGAAATGCACTTCGGATGTCCAGAATCTGCTTGTACCCACAGGCACCAGATTCCTAAAGAGAAAATTATAACCCATCTAACACGTTCTTTCTCTTCTCTTTATCCTTTTACAAGGCATGACAGCTCCCATATTTTAAATCGAGTCGAAACCTACACTTTACCATTAGCGGCAAGGATGACAACTCGAATGAGTTAAAGAAGATCCTGACGATAATCTCAACAGCACTCACAATAGAGCGCAAAATTAAACATCGACGGACCTCTAGCAAGCTAGAGGTGGGACCAGGTGCCCGGGAGGAGTAAGCATCCCCTGTTGGCTAGCCGCACCCGCCGTCGATGTTTATGAAACATGAAATGAAAATATAAAAACTTCATGCACTGTCTGACGTTATGTCTATATAGAAAGTGCTATGGCGACAATGTCAGGGAAGTATATTCAAAACACTTACTGTCAAACCCCTCGCGGGGAACTTTTTTACGAGCTCCACACGGCAAAGGGCATAAGTGTGACACAAATGAGTTAAAGAAGATCCTGACGATAATCTCAACAGCACTCACAATAGAGGGCAAAATTAAACATCGACGGACCTCTAGCAAGCTAGAGGTGGGACCAGGTGCCCGGGAGGAGTAAGCATCCCCTGTTGGCTAGCCGCACCCGCCGTCGATGTTTATGAAACATGAAATGAAAATATAAAAACTTCATGCACTGTCTGACGTTATGTCTATATAGAAAGTGCTATGGCGACAATGTCAGGGAAGTATATTCAAAACACTTACTGTCAAACCCCTCGCGGGGAACTTTTTTACGAGCTCCACACGGCAAAGGGCATAAGTGTGACACAAATGAGTTAAAGAAGATCCTGACGATAATCTCAACAGCACTCACAATAGAGCGCAAAATTAAACATCGACGGACCTCTAGCAAGCTAGAGGTGGGACCAGGTGCCCGGGAGGAGTAAGCATCCCCTGTTGGCTAGCCGCACCCGCCGTCGATGTTTATGAAACATGAAATGAAAATATAAAAACTTCATGCACTGTCTGACGTTATGTCTATATAGAAAGTGCTATGGCGACAATGTCAGGGAAGTATATTCAAAACACTTACTGTCAAACCCCTCGCGGGGAACTTTTTTACGAGCTCCACACGGCAAAGGGCATAAGTGTGACACAAATGAGTTAAAGAAGATCCTGACGATAATCTCAACAGCACTCACAATAGAGGGCAAAATTAAACATCGACGGACCTCTAGCAAGCTAGAGGTGGGACCAGGTGCCCGGGAGGAGTAAGCATCCCCTGTTGGCTAGCCGCACCCGCCGTCGATGTTTATGAAACATGAAATGAAAATATAAAAACTTCATGCACTGTCTGACGTTATGTCTATATAGAAAGTGCTATGGCGACAATGTCAGGGAAGTATATTCAAAACACTTACTGTCAAACCCCTCGCGGGGAACTTTTTTACGAGCTCCACACGGCAAAGGGCATAAGTGTGACACAAATGAGTTAAATTCTTAGCATACTGCGCATGCTAAGAATAACGTAAAGCGTAGGTTTCGACTCCATTTAATGTATTTGGATTAATTGCGGCTAAATGCAAGTAAAATCAATGATAAATAGGTTACAATGTTAAACGTCTTTAAATTCAATAGCGTCATTTAAAACCTGATAAATTTACAGCATGGACCAGACATGCACGTTTCGGGTACTAAACCCTCGTCAGTGATCCTCAGTCTAAACAATGTAACATGACCGAAAAGTATGAAAATTATTATGTCCAAAAATGAACCAAAAGACGTAGTAGAATGGGTGGGATATGATGCTACAGGACCCACGTTTTAGAAATTTCAACCTTGAAGAAAAATATCTGTAGAAAATAATGATATGTAGCTTTATGCTGAAATCGTGTTGAAAGTTACGATATTAAGGAGGCAAAAAGGGGGTGGTGGTATTTAAACATGGATGCTGTAGTGCCTTAAGGAGAGAGTAAAGAAAAGAGAAACGGGAGTTTAAAGTTGTGTTTTAATTTTCTTATATAGGAATCTGGCGCCTGTACTTGTACCATGACAAGGCTTGCCGAGTCATGGACAAAAGCAAATCCAGGACAAGAGCGATGGATTTCCTTGTGACGTTGTCAATTATCACACCTAGGCGATCGATGTCTGATAAGTTTCCTATACTTTTATGTCATCTTTTGATCAAGAATGTAGCGACGCAGTGCGTCGATTTTTTTTTCTCCATATGTGCATAAAACGTCAAAAATAGTACTTTTCCTACGCTTTCTACCATCTTTTTATTAGGGCTGTCATGGTTCAGCCTCTAGTTGTTCGGTTCGGTTCAGGAAAATGAAGCGCGGTTCTCGTTTTTTAAGGTTTGTTTAATTCCATAAAAGAGTGAAATAATGGTAAGAATAATAAATCATCAAATAATTCTGCTTTGAAAGCATTTTTCTTCGAGATTATATCAACATTCTACAGAATAACCAAACTAGAACACTTAGAAGACTTCTTAGACTCCACCTGTCCACTTGTCAAACAAACAGGTGCACATTTATGATTTACAATCAAGAAGTGAAACAACCAATTTCATTGGGTGAAATACGACAAAGTACCCAATCACAGTCTGCGTATCATACAAAATTGATAAACGACTGATTACTAGATAGAAAAAAAGAACCGAACCGAAATCCGTAAAGTACAATCCGAATCGAACTGACCAAGCTTGAACCGCGGTTCACCGAATTTTTGGTTAACCATGACAGTCCTACTTTTTATCAAGACTAAACGTCATAGTCAACGTGGATGATCGATTTGGCATTTTGCACTTTTTACGAGTACAACTCTGTGTATATGGGAGAGAATGCTATCTTTCCTCAGCGTTTCCATGAATATCCAAGTCCAAGGTAATAACACATGTGATACTACAAGTACATGGTATTGCATTGTAATCTCGATGATAATGCTCTTGTTATCACATGAACTATCATGGAAGTATATTATTCCTTTACCTAATCAAACACAACACGCCCCCCCCCCCCCCGAGTCCCAAAATATGGAACTTCGACATTCAGTAAATAGACGATCTAGTCTAAGACTTTCGAATTGTGGTTTTCCATAATCCTTTCTACAACAAAAATATTCAAATATTTCATCAGTTATTTTCAAAACTTACTCTTCTGATTCAGACAAATCCAGTTCATCGTATTACCTTCCGAGTGTCCTCTGATCTTAGACGCAAGAACCATAGCGATTTATAATGACATCAACAGACTATTTTAAATCTATCTTTTCATCAATGAAATATAAATCGCCACGGTTATAACAACTTTTACCAGATATGTTTCATTAAACTCTGGTATCCTCCCCCGGAAACAAAAAAACACATGGCTATGCGATGCAGTGCTTCTTTGGACTACTTGAGGGTTGAATTCCTACGCGATACGAGAACTATATTCCGAATCTTCATTACAAACAGCTCTCTAAGCCATTTTTTTCACTCCAATAATTGCATTGGATTCATCATGTACAGCTTGCACTTAAACATGTGTCGTTTAAAATGTTTTTGTCAAAAATGATAGTGGTACTATTTCTTAGTTCGTACAGATTTTCTGCGTTGTGTGGTTCATACTACAGAAGTCACCGAAGTCCCAAACTGATCCCAATGTAGTTGGCAAAGCTTTGCCAACTCAAAAATCCGTAATTTTGTTTGCTCCTTCTTCAAATCTCGTTTTATATTGGGATTTGAGAAGCTAAGAGCTAATACATGAGTTTCGAGATCCTGGTACGGACCGGAATTTTTCGACTTTTACGTGCGCCATTGTCAAAAGGTGGGATCTAGGGAATTTCACAAAAAGTGCAAAATCGTGTGATACCAACAGTAGAAATGAATTTAGATATCAGACTTAAAGAATTCTACAGCATCAGAAGATCATATTATGATAAATAATCGCCGATATTAGGATTTGAAAATCGACCGTAATCAAGTACAGCTCACTTCGAATCACTTGATCTCAATCTAAAACTTAAAATAAATGCAAATAAAGTGTCAATCCTTACTTTAGTAACATTCAGAAAGGCAGCAAGCTTGTCCTGGAAGCTCATATATTTTTACTCTTAAACTTATTACAATTCAAAACAGGCGGCCCATCAACTTGCCATACTGCGAAATGTAAACAGTCCCACTTTTGTACCACGTGACCTGAAATCCGCGTTCGTTTAAAAACCAAATAATTGCGGTCCGTATTCAGGATCTCAAAACCGACGTATTCATCAATGGTTCCTTCAGTGAATTCTAGTAGTTTTATCCTTGATATAAACGTTAGATTCTAGATATAAAGCAATTTCCATACACTATGCTCTATAATAAACACCGAGTTTATCCCCCAACTATTTCGGAACCCCTCTGTGCTTATCTCTAATTTGACATTTGTGTGACATCACGCCGACATAGAGAATAACTGCGAATTTATGCGTGCATTCGCCTGAAAATTTGAATTTGTACAAATGAGAATGTATAGAAAGATTTTGCATTCAAAAATTTTGTAAAATTAATTAATTTTCAGGGACATCGTCCCTTTAATAAAAGGATTGGTTAGCCATTTTGTAGAAGACCAGTTCACCCTAAAGATATGTGGCACAAAATTCGTCATACAGGGTGACATTTTTTATTTGGTTGTAAAGTTATCATCATTGCTGATCATTTTCTTCAGCATGAGCGTTCTCACTTTATCCAAACATGAAGCATGTGAACGCCTAGAACTGTCGTCAGAATAATAATTATAATGATGATAAATTCTTTATTTTAGGAAGGTTACTCAATTAGTTCAAGACTACTCTCCCTTGATGCCTTCTCATGCACGAATCAACATTAACATATAAGCACTATATATATACATGAATATAAATAAAGATATTTATCATTGCATCGTGAAAAAGTGAGAAAAGCAATTCGATTTAAGAGAATCTAGAGAATTTGAGCATCTGACCAGTTGGGGAATTGCATTCCATAGAGTAGAACCTGAGTATTGCAAGGATTTGAAAAAAAATCTTTGCTTGGCTTTGGAACTTCAAGAAGAGTTTGTGTTTCAGAACGTAGTTGGTAAAAGTCACTTGAAGCTTGATGAAATAGATCTTGAAGACATGAGGGCGAAATGCCATTTATACATCAAAACACTTTTCTGGTAATTGACTCTATTTTCATATTTTAGCCAATTTAGTTCTTTAAAAAGAGGTTCGCTTGGAGAGTCATAGGTCTTGTCTAATATGATTCTTGCAATTCTTTTTTGTAACTTTGTTAGACGTTTGATGTTTTGTTTCGAACAATTTCCCCATACAGCCACACAATAATCGAATAATGGCTGTATATATGCATTGAAGTATAAAATTCGGGTTTCTTTTGGAATGTACTTCTTTATTGTTGAAAATAAGCTTTGGAGTTTACCCCTTTAACAATATAGTCAATTTGATCATTCCATAAAATGACAAAAATGGATAATGACAATATCCCTGTTTACAGCACAAAATCGATTACCCAGAAAATCAGAAACCGAAGGCATACAAAATCAGGATAAAACAGGAACCAAAGCAAACAAACAAAAACCTCCATCATATGAAAAGAAGCGAACTCCCGATATGAGAGTGAGACCAGGTGCCCAGGAAGAGTAAGCATCTCCTGCTTGCATGCAACACCCGTCGCTTCAATTCGGTAGAACTGTCACATCCGGTTACTTCCATTTTGGAAGATATAGAGTACAATCATTGGTTGGATGGTTCAAATGGTCTATGACAGAATATCATCCACCATTCTGGAAAGTGGGACATCATAGTGTATGACGAGTTCCCCATATCGACCGTAGAACTTTCTCAGTGACGATGTTATTCGGTCACAAACATATCCCTGACTGAGAAGCTTATCTGAAAGACGCCTAGCGCTCGGAACAAAATCCGTATATTTGGTACTTGCTCCGGCATAGCGTATCAACTGAGATATGAACACGCCATAAGCAGGCGATGAAGGGATGTTGCTACTCAGAAAAGGAAAGTTTGTAATGCTGAAATTGAAGTCGTCACGTTTGTCATAGAGTGAGGTGTTCATGTGACCATCAGTGTCGAAGGACAACATTATGTCCAAATAGGATACTGAATTATTTGTCTCTGTAGTTTCTTTGACTTCAAGCTCCGAAGGATAGATACTGCTCAGGTAATCCGCGAATTTTGGATTATTGATGGACAACACATCGTCTATGTATCTGTAAGTGAAGTTGAAGTCAGAAGCTAAGTATCTTTTCCCTTCAGAGACCAAAGAAGTGAGCTATCAATATGGACACCTAAAACTTTGTGAAAATTTACATTTTCAATTTTTTCATTGTTTTTGAATAAATTAATATATTTTTCCGGAAATTTATAGAGTTTCTGATAGTTACCTACTAACATACATTTTGTTTTGGAGACATTAAGGAGCATGTTATTATCTTCACACCATTCTGATATTTTACGTAAATCTGAGTTTAGGTTTTTCTTCAATAGTAGCTGTATTTGTGGAATGAGAACGGAAGTGTTGCATCATCTGCAAATAGGTCTGTTTCTTATTTTCCGAAACAAGAGGAAGGTCATTTATAAAAATCAAGAATAAAAGTGGCCCCAAGACAGAGCCTTGCGGTACGCCAGCAGTGACTTTTTCAGAATTTGAGGACATATTCCCTGCATTAATTTTTTGTGTTCTTTCTTGAAGATATGATTCAAACCACTCTATTGCGTTTCCATGAAAGTTATAACATTTTAGTTTCTTTAATAATATATCATGGATGACAAGGTCGAAAGCTTCTGCGAAGTCTAAATAAACTACTCCTGTAAGGTCTCCATTGTTCATATTTTTCATTAAAGACTCTGCAATATTCGTAATTGCTGTCTGGCATAGGTGAGATTGCCTAAAACCTGATTGTTCCTTATGAATTAAATTATTTGAATTAAGATAACCATAAACTGAGTTTGCAACTTGCCTTTCAATGGTTTTAGAAATAGTAGGAAGGACTGAGATAGGTCTATAGTTTTCAGGGATGTTTCGGTCACCTTTTTTAAACGCTGGAGTTACTTTTTCTTCTTAAAGTAAAGATGGAAAAGTGTTTGATACTATACTTGTGTTAATGATTTGAGTGACTACTTTAGTAATAATGGGCGCTGAGACTTTGAGAATTTTTGGCCCCAAGCCATCTAAATGTTCAAAACTAATGCAGTGCCTCCCTCCCCCTTTTTATAATTTCACCCCATATGGCTTGTGGTCTTACAGTAGAGGTGGTCTCTCCTAGAGGGACAGTAAGAATGAACAAAATTTGACGAGTTAAATAATAATACGCAAGTGTTCCAAAATATATACCTTCATGAAGAACATTTAAAATGAATTTTTCTGCACCAGACATGTGTTTCGAATGTTAAATGCTCATCAGTGATGCTTCCTGCGGAGTCACCAAAATTCATTTGAGTAGCGCCCTCTTTTATTTTTGAATTAAGATTTGAAAATTTACTTCACAGAGAGTGCGTGGCTCCAAATTTCCTGTAGGGTCGACTCAATAACATGTCCAAATAAAATATATGTTCAAAATAGCATTGGAGGGATGGTGCTCAGAACTGATCCTCCTTTAATTTCGATGATAGTTTTGAATGGAATGAGTTTTCGAAATAGTAAAATAATATTTATGATGTCAAATCGAAAAAGGGCCTAAACGAAGCTTCTTTCAGGCGACAGCGCAAACTTTGAGCATGAACCGGAGAAATTATAATTGAAACATTTCTGATTGGAGTTTGGGGCCTGCGGCCTAGAAGTCATATATAAAAGCCACAGTTCGGCATCAACTGAACCCCAGTCCAAACTAGGGTTTTTGACATTTTGAGTCTAAACAGCTGATCATACTCAAGCCATGATCCAGTAGGATTCCTGGCAGCCCCTAGTCGTATCGTGTGCATATATTTTTAGATGCAATTCATACGTGTATCTACAGTGTGCCTAGTCAGATAAATACTGGAAAAGATGAGAAAGGCATCAGTCCAGGCCTCAATTGTTGTGATCTTTTTAGTCATCAATTTGGTCATCAATTATGTTAAACTTTTGATCTTTCTCAATATTATTCAAGTTTTCTGACTTAGTCACTTTAACTAAGTCAATATAATCTTTAGCCCAGATTTGATCTTTAACAGATTGGCTAACAACAGGGACAGGGGTGGGGAAGTTAATAGACGTAACTATGTCAGTTATACCTTGCCCTGTAGCTTGAGCCAAGGTGGTGTCCCCAGCGACACTTTGTGACGAAGGCTCTGGTGGTGACATGGTGACTGAAGTGGGCTGTAATGGGCCTGTTGTGCTTCCAGGAACAGGATTATCCAGAGGCGGAGCCATTGATGCTGTGGATATAGGATCCCCATGAGTGGTAGCTGTATAAGACCCAGAGACAGATATAGTTCTTGAGGCAGCAGCAGCCTTTTTGGCCCTGGGAGGACGGGTGGAGGCATAGGGGGACGACGATATCCGTGTCGACTTACTCCGGAGCATAGTTTCTCTGAAATAAATCTCAAAGTGAGTTAGAATGTATATAAATGGTTTAGGTCGAATAAATGATAGCTGATAAAATGTTTAGGCTAGGTCGACCTATTGATATGGTAGGGTACCCTAACCATACACGTTTTAACTTCAGATCAGATCTGATCGGTTGAAATGAGAAAATTCCTCTTGTTAACTAAAATTAGACGATATAAAAACTCTGAATAAGCTTGCCAGTGTTTAAAGATAATTTTTACCTGTCCTAAAATAGAGCAAAGTAGGAGATGGCGGCAGATGGACTAGACAACCACGAGAGACCAAACGATGAATGTCGATTTGCCTCCACAACCATTAGAAAGGAAGTTGCCTCATTAATATTCATGAGTTATTTATTCGTATGACCTTTGACACAAGTGAGTTGATCATATAAGGGATGTATGATAGAGTTATCTTTCTTAGCCCAGGCATTTCGCTTCAATAACTGGACTTATGTCACAGTACGTTCCATAAGTCTGTTTAATACGCTTCTAAACATAGAGTCACGGGGACCTTTTTTCATCGCTCCACACTGCAACAAGAAATAAAGGTTTATTATAATTTTACGCAAGTGTTCCAACTCTATACCTTCGTGAAGAAAATTAAAAAAAAAAAATTCCTGCACTAGACACGTGTTTTGAATATTACATTCTCATCAGTAATGCTTCCAGCGGAGCCACCAAAATTTAAATGTTAAAATATGTTGAACAATATATATTTATTCATTTCATACATGTATGCTTTGAAATTTTGATTCAATTGTAAAAGTCTTCAAATTGAATAGCATCATTTAAGAACAGGTAAATTGGCAACGTGGACCAGACATGCACGTTTCGGGTATTTAACCCTCATCAGTGATCCTAAATCTAAACAATGTAATATGCCAAAAAGTATGAACGTTACTATGTCGAAAAAGTATACCGAAAGACGTAGCAGGATGGGTGGGATATGATGCTACAGGACCCACTTTTTAGAAATTTCAAGAAATTTTGATACAAGAAATTTAAAATGCGTTGAAGAAACGATCAACCGAAATTGATCGAACTTGGCTACATGTGCCCTCGGGGACTCCTGGTCCACCAGCAGTGACACTCACCAAGTGGTATAAATGTAAAAGTCTTCAAATTGAATAGCATCATTTAAGAACAGGTAAATTGGCAACGTGGACCAGACATGCACGTTTCGGGTATTTAACCCTCATCAGTGATCCTAAATCTAAACAATGTAATATGTCAAAAAGTATGAACGTTACTATGTCGAAAAAATATACCGAAAGACGTAGCAGGATGGGTGGGATATGATGCTACAGGACCCACTTTTTAGAAATTTCAAGAAATTTTGATACCAGAAATTTAAAATGCGTTGAAGAAACGATCAACCGAAATTGATCGAACTTGGCTACATGTGCCCTCGGGGACTCCTGGTCCACCAGCAGTGACACTCACCAAGTGGTATAAATGTAAAAGTCTTCAAATTGAATAGCATCATTTAAGAACAGGTAAATTGGCAACGTGGACCAGACATGCACGTTTCGGGTATTTAACCCTCATCAGTGATCCTAAATCTAAACAATGTAATATGCCAAAAAGTATGAACGTTACTATGTCGAAAAAGTATACCGAAAGACGTAGCAGGATGGGTGAGATATGATGCTACAGGACCCACTTTTTAGAAATTTCAAGAAATTTTGATACCAGAAATTTAAAATGCGTTGAAGAAACGATCAACCGAAATTGATCGAACTTGGCTACATGTGCCCTCGGGGACTCCTGGTCCACCAGCAGTGACACTCACCAAGTGGTATAAATGTAAAAGTCTTCAAATTGAATAGCATCATTTAAGAACAGGTAAATTGGCAACGTGGACCAGACATGCACGTTTCGGGTATTTAACCCTCATCAGTGATCCTAAATCTAAACAATGTAATATGCCAAAAAGTATGAACGTTACTATGTCGAAAAAGTATACCGAAAGACGTAGCAGGATAGGTGGGATATGATGCTACAGGACCCACTTTTTAGAAATTTCAAGAAATTTTGATACCAGAAATTTAAAATGCGTTGAAGAAACGATCAACCGAAATTGATCGAACTTGGCTACATGTGCCCTCGGGGACTCCTGGTCCACCAGCAGTGACACTCACCAAGTGGTATAAATGTAAAAGTCTTCAAATTGAATAGCATCATTTAAGAACAGGTAAATTGGCAACGTGGACCAGACATGCACGTTTCGGGTATTTAACCCTCATCAGTGATCCTAAATCTAAACAATGTAATATGTCAAAAAGTATGAACGTTACTATGTCGAAAAAATATACCGAAAGACGTAGCAGGATGGGTGGGATATGATGCTACAGGACCCACTTTTTAGAAATTTCAAGAAATTTTGATACCAGAAATTTAAAATGCGTTGAAGAAACGATCAACCGAAATTGATCGAACTTGGCTACATGTGCCCTCGGGGACTCCTGGTCCACCAGCAGTGACACTCACCAAGTGGTATAAATGTAAAAGTCTTCAAATTGAATAGCATCATTTAAGAACAGGTAAATTGGCAACGTGGACCAGACATGCACGTTTCGGGTATTTAACCCTCATCAGTGATCCTAAATCTAAACAATGTAATATGCCAAAAAGTATGAACGTTACTATGTCGAAAAAGTATACCGAAAGACGTAGCAGGATGGGTGAGATATGATGCTACAGGACCCACTTTTTAGAAATTTCAAGAAATTTTGATACCAGATATTTAAAATGCGTTGAAGAAACGATCAACCGAAATTGATCGAACTTGGCTACATGTGCCCTCGGGGACTCCTGGTCCACCAGCAGTGACACTCACCAAGTGGTATAAATGTAAAAGTCTTCAATTTGAATAGCATCATTTAAGAACAGGTAAATTGGCAACGTGGACCAGACATGCACGTTTCGGGTATTTAACCCTCATCAGTGATCCTAAATCTAAACAATGTAATATGCCAAAAAGTATGAACGTTACTATGTCGAAAAAGTATACCGAAAGACGTAGCAGGATGGGTGGGATATGATGCTACAGGACCCACTTTTTAGAAATTTCAAGAAATTTTGATACCAGAAATTTAAAATGCGTTGAAGAAACGATCAACCGAAATTGATCGAACTTGGCTACATGTGCCCTCGGGGACTCCTGGTCCACCAATATGTATTTTGAATAATGCAGATTGAAAGACAAAAAGGTTGAACAATTGTTTATCACAGTTAAATGTATCAA
Source organism: Pinctada fucata (assembly GCA_028142955.1). Lineage (NCBI taxonomy): Eukaryota > Metazoa > Mollusca > Bivalvia > Pterioida > Pteriidae > Pinctada > Pinctada fucata. The sequence goes on along the minus strand of AP027113.1, from coordinate 27,068,943 downwards.
TGTTTAACGTCTTCAAATTCATTAGCATCATTTTAGAGCAGATATATTTACAGCATGGACCAGACATGCACGTTTCGGGTATTTAACCCTCGTCAGTGATCCCCAATTTAAACAATGAAGTGTGGCCAAAATCTGTGAAAATTATGTCTTTAATACACCGAGAGACGTAGCAAGGTAGTTGGGATATGATGCTACAGAACCCAGGTAATAATTAATCAATAAAATCAATGTTGAATGCGACAATATGTAAATTTAGTCAATAAAAATGTATAGATGTACAATTAATAAAACATAAAAAAATTGAATGGCTTTACAACATTATTTTGATTAAAAGTGATTAGAAAGTTTGGTTTGTTTCAGGCTTTTTAAATTGGTTGTTTTTATTTCTTGGATAATTGTTTGTGATTTCGACTGTTTTGCACATTGAATCTAAACGTTCAATGAAACAGTTATTGTAGAGCAAATTGCTTTACATGTGTTTAATGTCTTCAAATTCAATAGCATCATTTAAGAACAGATAACATTTGCAGCATGTTCCAGACATGCACGTTTCGGGTAGTACTTAATCTTCGTCATTGATCCTCAATCATGACAATGTAATATGGCCAAAGAGTATGAAAGTTATGTCCTAAACATCTAACGAATGACGTAGCAGGATGGTTGCGATATGATAATACAGGACCCACGTTTTAGAAATTTCATGACATTTTGATAAGAGATTTTCGAATGCGTTTAAGAAACGATCAACTGAAGTAGTTCGAACTTGGCGTTAAAGAAGATCCTGACGATAATCTCAACAGCACAAACAAAAGAGCACCAAATTGAGAATCGACGGACCCCTAGCAAGCTAGAGGTGGGACCAGGTGCCCGGGAGTAGTAAGCATCCCCTGTTGGCTAGCCGCACCCGCCATCGATGTTCGTGCAGAAAACAATATATAATACATGCACTGCACTGTCTGAGGCTATGTCTATATAGAAAGTGTTATGGTGACCATGTCGGGGAAAATATTCAAAATACTTACAGTCAAACCCCTCGCGGGGAACTTTTTCACGAGCTCCACACGGCAAAGGGCATAAGTGTGACACAAACGAGTTAAAGAAGATCATGACGACAATCTCAACAGCATTAACAATAGAGCACCAAATTGAGAATCGACGGACCCCTAGCAAGCTAGAGGTGGAACCAGGTGCCCGGGAGGAGTAAGCATCTCCTGTTGGCTAGCCGCACCCGCCATCGATGTTCATGCATGAAAATGAAAATATAAAATACATGTACTGCACTGTCTGAGGCTATGTCTATATAGAAAGTGTTATGGCGACCATGTCAGGGAAAATATTCAAAACACTTACAGTAAAACATGTGCCAGAAATTTTCGAATGCGTTGAAGAAACGATCAACTAAGACTATATGTGCCCTGTGTCAGCCTATGCATTCTCTACAGTTATCGGTGTGTCTGCTTGATTGTCATAATCATCTTCCTCGTCATCACTATTATCTTGGTCAATTAGTTCTTTTTTGTTTCTGGCTTCACTTAAAAATACCAAATCATCAAGATTTCCAAAATGAAGATGGAAATCATGGGAAATGTGTTATCCATCAATAATCTATCAAGACGATGTGTTGTCCATCAATAATCCAAACTTCACGGATTACCTCAGCAGAATCTTTCCTTCGGAGCTTGAAATCAAACAAACTACAAAGCCAAAAAATTCAACATCTTATTCGGTCATAATGTTGTCCTACGATGTCCATGGTCACATGAAGACCTTACTCTATGACAAGCGTTACGACTTCAATTTCATCATCACAAACTTTCCTGTTCTGAGTAGCAACATCCCTTCATCGCCTGCTTATGGCGTGTTCATGTCTCAGTTGATACGCTATGCCAGAGCAAGTACCAAATATACAGATTTTATTCTGAGAGCTAGGCGTCTTTAATATAAGCGTCTCTGTTAGGGATACGTTTGTGACCGACTAACATCGTCACTGAGGAAGTTCTACGGTCGATATGTAGAACTCGTTATACACTATGATGTCCCTATCTCCAAAATGGTGGATGGTATTCTGTCAGACCATTTGTACCGTCCAACCAAATATTATGCTTTATATCTTCCAAAATGGAAGTAACCGGATGTGACAATTCTACCGAATGTTGCATGCAAGCAGGAGATGCTGACTCTTCTTGGGAACCTGGTCTCACTCCCATTTCGGGAATTCGCTTCTTTTCGTGTGCTGGATGTTTTTGTTTGTTTCCTTTGGTTCCTGTTTTTTTCTGATTTTGTATGCCTTTGGTTTATGATTTTCTGAATTATGGAATTTGTGCTGTATATAGGGATATGGTAATTATCCATATTTGTCATGTATGCATCAGGCTGATAAAGAAAAAACAGAGGTCATTGGTGATACATCTTTTAAAAATTAAGCATGTACACGCCTCCTTAAATGTTTCATGATAGTTTGGTTTGAATCTGTAGCTTCTTTTGTGGTCCAACTACCCTTACCATCACTCACGCTTGGGGTCCGTCGATGCTCGACATGGTGCTCTATTGTGAGTGCTGTTGAGATTATCGTCAGGATCTTCTTTTACTCATGACATCTTCAGAGAAAACATACTGCCCAAGAAGACATGAGTAGACATTAACTTCCAAGGAATTTGGCTAATTCACCAGGTTTACAATTTGTCAATGTTATCAGTAAAGACGGATAAGAAACGGAATTGTATTTATGAAAATTTATGATATTTTTGTATCCGGTTTAACATATTTCGGAATATTCTGCAATAAGAAAATCAAAGAAGTGAAGGAAAGAAATTACAATAAAACATCGTTTCCATCATAATCATTGAGGTTTTCTCGAATATTACTGTTAAGAAATTCTTGAAAGCTAGATTCCAAGCTGTCTCTAAGAATGAAGTTCTTACTGTCAAACCCCCGCGAGGGGTTTGACAGTAAGTGTTTTGAATATACTTCCCTGACATGGTCGCCATAGCACTTTCTATATAGACATAACGTCAGACAGTGCATGCATTTTATATACTGTGTTCTTTATCGTGCATTAACATCGACGGCGGATGCGGCTAGCCAACAGGGGATGCTTACTCCTCCCGGGCACCTGATCCCACCTCTAGCTTGCTAGGGGTCCGTCGACGCTCAACATAGTGCTCTATTGTGAGTGCTGTTGAGATTATCGTCAGGATCTTCTTTAACTCATTAATCAATTCAAACTTTACATTATCTCCATATATTTCATGTTCGATGCTTCGGGGGGGGGGGGGGGGGGGGTGGCAGTGTAAAGGTATTCAATATTTCATCTATAATAGAGAATATTTCCCCGCCTATTCTGCCTTTCCAGTTTGCTTAATATCGTTCCTCCTCCCGTAATCGATCTTGCAATACATATCTTTCACTTTCTCATATTCGTCCAGTGCCCTTTGGTCTCCAAACTGACCTTTGATAGTTCAGCAACGCCATGGCATTTATTTCCTTCACTTCCTTGATTCTCTTATTGTATATTTCTATATTATCTATCTATAATCTAATACATAGTTTTTGTAGGAGGTGAAGACACATCTTTTATCGTTTTTTCTGAAGGCACGAAATCTTACTTATAACAAAAGCACATTCAATAGCTTTTTACATGTCATTTTACATGCCCTTGCTTTACCATGGTTTAACACAAAGTCAACTAAAATCAGAACTTTTATTAGTCATTGCAGCAGCCTTCTGACCAAATAATAGTACCTCAAATACAAGCGTCTGTTCAACGCTGGAATAGGGGGATAGTTTTGTGAAAAGATGCTTTATAAGTATGCCTCGAGGTGACACAATCTTATACCTGATCTCTTGTGCACTTTATCTTCATTCTTTCTCAAAATATAAAATCTAGATAAATAAATCTATGATGACAGTTTTGTAGAGGAATATACTTTTTCTGTCAACATCATTCCCCCTGTCCCAAAAGTAATCTAAAAATACGATACACTGATACTCAAGGGTACAGCCATTGTTATAGTTCACGGAGTGCGTTTGTGCTATATGAATTATCTACCGATCACCTTATCATAAGTTATTTTAACATTTTTTACTTTTTTTTTTACAATTTCCAAAACCATTCGGAGAGAGAGAGTATTTCAATTCATGCTCCTTCTTAAATCCTTTTTTCTAAGTGTGATCAATAAAACTACTTCTCTAAATTCAAGTAACCTATCTCTTGGTAGTATTGTCATAGAAATTGAACATGTTAACTTGGTTCCAGTTCCAATTTTTTATATTTATCCTTATATCTAAGTATAAATGTTTTATAAGACATGACCTAAGCAGAAATGTCGAGTTATAACAACAGTCCTGTTCATTGAGGCTAGAGCATCCTGTTTTGGTGACTTTTTCTCATAATTTGTCATCTTATAAACTGATGCCTTGTCTATAGAACTCTCGAAGTAAAAGAATGCCACCCTTTTGGTTGTGCGTAACTTAGTTTCAAAAGTAAAGTAGAAAATTAATGTCGTAGGATTTCCTATTGCAAAAAAAAAAAAAGACTAAAATATGTGAAGTCGGAAACCACAATGTCACTGTTTACCGATGTCGATATGGAGAACAATGTGGTGGCGGTCTGAAATTAAGATGGGGTTTTCCCATGTAGACATTTTATTTTCCTTACAGCAGGATAAATACAATTGAAAATTTAGTTTATGCACATTTCCCATTACAATTAATCTCATTTGTGTCACACTTATGCCCTTTGTCATGTGAAAAGGTTCCCCGCGGCGTTGGACAGTGCATGTTTTGTAGATATTGTTATAATTTTCGTGCGTGAAGGTGCGGCTAGCCAACAGGGGATGCTTACTCCTCCCGGGCACCTGATCCCACATCTGGCTTGCTAGGGGTCCGTCGATGGTCACTTTTGTGCTCTATTGTGAGTGCTGTTGAGATTGTTGTCAGGATCTTCTTTAACTGATTTGCTCCTCCAGGGCACCTGGTCCCACCTCTCTAATCAGAGGGTTACTTTTATCTAGAATTAACCGATTAAAATCAACTGTGAACACCAGATGCGTGTCTATATTTAAAGACCCTGATGTTATCACAGAGCTCACCTACCTCCAAGAACATTATGTCATCACACCAGCGGACAAAGCCTCAAATAATTACACATTTACTTGCAAAAAGTACTATTTCGACAGTCTAGTTAAAGAGTTGGGTTTAAATTCGACACCTGGAAATCCCACTTACACCCCAACAAACCTTTCTGCCTCTGAAATAATAGATAACCACAAATCAGCTCTTACTTCCTTTGGCTTCGACACTACCAATTTAGATTTAGATTTACCATACTTGTACTGCATACCTAAAATGCATAAGAATCCGTACAAACAACGTTTCATCGCTGGTTCCTCAAAATGTTCTACCAAATCTGTATCGATCTTACTCACCAAAAATTGATCTGAAATCAAATCTGGGCTTCAAAAATATTGTTCGACAGTGTATTCTCGCAGTGGTATCAACCAGATGTGGATTTTAAAGAATTCGAAGGAACTTTTAGAACATCTGAAATCCACTCATTTTAGTAGAGTCCATTCGATCAAAGCCTTTGATTTTTCGACACTTTACACTACAATTCCACGTTCTAAATTGAAAGAAAGACTCGCAAAAATTATAAGCAATGCGTTTACAAGTAAGAACGGTAATCGCAAATACAAATTTATTGTTGTGAACTATGACAAAACCTACTTTGTAAAAGAAAAGTCCGATTCTGAAAATAAGTACACTGAAACAGACATTATTCAGATGTTAAACTTTCTGATCGACAACATTTTTGTGGTGTTTGGAGGAAAGGTCTTCCAGCAAATTGTCGGAATTCCAATGGGGACCAATTGTGCCCCACTCCTTGCCGACATTTTCCTTTACTCGTACGAAGCTGAATTCATTCAATCTTTGGTCTCTGAAGGGAAAAGATACTTAGCTTCTGACTTTAACTTAACTTACAGATACATAGACGATGTGTTGTCCATCAATAATCCAAAATTCGCGGATTACCTGAGCAGTATCTATCCTTCGGAGCTTGAAGTCAAAGAAACCACAGAGACAAATAATTCAGCATCCTATTTGGACATAATGTTGTCCTACGACACTGATGGTCACATGAACACCTCACTCTATGACAAACGTGACGACTTCAATTTCAGCATTACAAACTTTCCTTTTCTGAGTAGCAACATCCCTTCATCGCCTGCTTATGGCGCGTTCATATCTCAGTTGATACGCTATGCCAGAGCAAGTACCAAATATACGGATTTTGTTCTGAGAGCTAGGCGTCTTTCAGACAAGCTTCGCAGTCAGGGATATGTTTGTGACCGACTAACATCGTCACTGAGGAAGTTCTACGGTCGATATGGGGAACTCGTCATACACTATGATGTTCCACTCTCAAGAATGGTGGATGATATTCTGTCATAGACCATTTGAACCATCCAACCAAAGATTGTACTCTATATCTTCCAAAATGGAAGTAACCGGATGTGACAGTTCTACCGAATTGAAGCGACGGGTGTTGCATGCAAGCAGGAGATGCTTACTCTTCCTGGGCACCTGGTCTCACTCCCATATCGGGAGTTCGCTTCTTTTCATATGGTGGAGGTTTTTGTTTGTTTGCTTTGGTTCCTGTTTTGTCCTGATTTTGTATGCCTTCGGTTTCTGATTTTTGAATTATCGATTTTGTGCTGTATGCAGGGATATGGTCATTATCCATATTTGTCATTGCTAGGGGTCCGTCGATGCTCAATTTGACTATGAGTGTTGTTGAGATTGTCTTCAGGATCTTCTTTCACTCATTTATGTTCAAAATAGCATTGAGGGGGTTGGTGCTAAGATGTAAACCTCCTTTAATTTCGAGGATATTTTTCGATGAAATGGCAAGTTTCCGAAATAGCAAAATAAAAATCCAACGATGTATAAATTGATGAAGGGCCAAAACTTTCAGGCGAAAGAGCTGGAAAGAATTGATTAATGAGTTAAAGAAGATCCTGACGATAATCCCAACAGCACTCACAATAGAGCACCAAATGAAGCATCGACGGACCCCTAGCAAGCTAGAGGTGGGACCAGGTGCCCGGGAGGAGTAAGTAAACACTTAACAAATATCAACAATACGGAAGTGTTCTAACTCCTTTAAATACCTTCTGGAAGAAAATTTCAAACCAATTTTCATGCACCAGAGACGAGTTTCGAATATTAAATTTTCTTCAGTGATGCTTCCAGCCAAAGTGCTTTTCACAAGCCGCCAAAATTGATTTCATTAGCGCCCTCTGGTTTTTTTACAATTTAAATTTTTGAATTGACTTTACAGAGAGTGCGCGGCTCTAAATCTCCTGTAGGGTCGATTCAGTGGCATATCCAAATAAAAGTTATGTACAAAATAGCATTGGGGGATGGAGGAATTTCCAAAGGCGTAGCTCTGCCTGAAAAAGTGGAGGGGCACAACATCCCCAAAATTTCTAACAAGCAAAAAAAAGGGGGTAGGAAAAGATATAAAAATATATGGGGGTTCCATGTTCGGTATGCAAAAATTTTAACATTTCTGATGCAATTCTAAATTTTAAGTACATGAATAAATGTTTGGCGAGCGGTAGCGATCCAGGAATATTTTTTAGCAAAATATTGACTTATCAGAAAATACTTTCTATACCCTCTATCATTAAGAAGTACATGTAATAATACTCTATATAATTTGAGTTTAATGTCTTCATGTGCATTAATAAAGTAATATGTATAAAGGAACTATCAGAATAATTATTCAGAAAGTCTATAAAGAACTGGCCAGCGGTAGCGAGCCAAAGAAATTTTTGAAAATTGACCGAAAAATTGAAGATTTATGATACAAAATGTTGCTATTTTAAAAGTGAGGGGGCAAACACATGGTTGTGGCCCCACTCCCCAACTTTTCAAAGTGGGGAGCATGTGACCCCGCTGCCCCTCCCTTATCCTACGCCCTTGATTTCAATCAATTTCGATGAAATGATAAGTTTCCGAAATAGCAAAAAAGTATATGTGACGTCAAATTGATAAAGGACCAAAACGAAACTTCTTTCAGGCGATAGAACTTGATATATTAATACACTTAATAAACATCAGGTCACGGGGAACGATTTTAACTGCTCCACACTGCATTAAGTCACGGGGAACGAGTTTAACTCCTTCACACTGCAACATGAAATAAATGTTTATATTGAGGCCTTTCAACGAACGCTAGGTGTCGACTAAGAGTAACTACAACTCGTACACAAATTGTCAGAATCGGAACCTTTCGCGCTTTTTCATAAAAATATTGCGCAAAAATCACTTCAAACCATGAATTCTCTCATTTATTTACCTCTTCTGGGTTCTTGGTAGGATTCAGTATAATATTTAAATTTGTTTCATGTTCTAAAGACAATAAAAGGACAAAGAAAGATAGCACAATTTTGCACATCCGATGCTTAGACCAAGTTACAAATTTTCATGTGGCAATATATTTGAAGGGAAATAACTCCTTTAAAATATCTGTAAATTTCGAGATTCTTTAACCTAATGACTTAAAGAGATCCTGACGATAATCTCAACAGCACTCACAATACAGCACAAAAGTGAGCATCGACGGACCCCTAGCAAGCTAGAAATGGGACCAGGTGCCCGGGAGGAGTAAGCGAGTTGGCTAACCGCATCCGCCGTCGATGTTCATGCACGAAAATGAAAAAAAATATATATAAAATGCATGCACTGTCAGAGTGTTTGTCTATACAGAAAGTGTTATGGCGACTATGTCAGGGAAAATATTCAAAACACTTACTGTCAAACCCCTCGCGGGGAACTTTTTTACGAGCTCCACACGACAAAGGACGTAAGTACGACACACATGAGTTAAAGAAGATCCTGACGATAATCTCAACAGCACTCACAATAAGAAACGATGTGAAAAGTAACAAAATGAAACGAAAAATAAAATTACAAATTTTTACCATAAAATCATTCGTTTACTATCTATTATAGTTATTGTGTTGATTTTTCCCGTGCATGCCCTCTCACATGTGCCGCTGGAACTGCAAGTCAAAGATCGGTACGTATTATACATGTAAAAGTATCTACATTTCAGATCTGTAAAAGACCATCTAATAGCTGGGAAGTTTTAATATAGGCATAGATGTAACCGACTTTGTTAAAATTCAACGTGTAACTCTGCTCATATAAAGGTGGAAAAGGGGCCATAGGTATTCACTAAAAATGGTATCCTGGACTTCTCAGTTTGAAATAAATATCAAAAATAAAAATTTGCGGATATACATGCATGTATTAAGATAAATGTCATGAGTATTATCTCTCATAAAACTCCAAAACAATAATAGAGGAAATATGTCGATAAGTAGGCATAACGAAGACGGCATCAATAGTTGTCGGAAATAAGAGAGAGAAAGAGCGCAGTAACATTGAAATATAATTTCAATATTACGCAAAAATAGACGACAATTACCCCACCCTATAAAAGACGTATAAATAAAATTAATATAGATTTCAGCTGTACTGCTCAGGCATGTCGAACTTATGCAATTACCCCTCGTCCACAATCTGTAAAACAAATCATATCTGCATGATGTGCATTTAGAGGGGTGGGAGAAAGAGAGGGGCCGCATTCCCCCTTTCAATCCAGAGTTATTGATTCGGATAGGGCCAATGGGAACTTTCGCGCATCCGATTCAAATTTTAGAATGCATTCTGCTGTCTTTTCTTTTATGTTCTTTTTTTTGCTATTATGATTGAATTGATCGCTGCAATATCTATAGGGGGTAAAGGGGGATTGTAAATTTCAAATTTTGATTTTGAATATATTATGCGATGGAAATCGTAATTGATAAAATTTGACCATGTTTTGAAACGATTTTTGAACATTTACTGGCTCGCCAGTTTTTACCACTTAAATGTATATGATCAATTTATATATGAAAATACGGCTTTTCGATGTACCCTTTCTCCCTAAAAAGTAATAGATGGTAGAATGATACAGAAATTTTCTGACATTTTTACTCAAGACGCAGCAAAATCTCTCTCCCCTATATCACTTTATAAAGCATAAATAGAATTCATTTGAAGGTCCCATTATAATGAACTCCAAGGGGAGAATATGTGTATGTCAATCCCCTCTTTAACCCCCCCCCCTTTTTTTTTATCTTGTCAGTTTTTCTTTGAACAAAATTTTCTTTCAAGTTGGACCGAAACCAACCCCACCCAACCCCGGTCCTTTTTATCTTGTCAGATTTTCGGTGAACAATATTTTCTTCGCCCAACCCCCCTTTCTAAAATCCTGAAATCCTAGATCCGCCACTGGTCCATTTCTAATGGTGTTAGCACAGGGCTATGCACTACATCTATTTTTCAATATTTAAGTCCGAACCCCCCTCCCCATTTCAATTTACAAACATGGAAGATTTTTTTTCCAGCTTTTAATTCTTTTTTCAAAGTCATAAATGATGATGAACGGCAGAGCCTTCATAGTAAATCGTTTGGCCATCCGATGCCAATTTATCTATTATTAGTAGGTTACGCAGATTTGTTCCATTTACTCTCGGTCTGAAAGATATATTTTTTCAAGACAATGATTACTGCAGCACTTCATATGTGTTGATATTAATATATTTGATCGATTGACAAAAAGGCACTTAAAAAAGAGAGTCAGGTTTAACTTATACATATTTTACTTTATTTAGGCACAAGGTTACAGTACCTCTCCTTTTCTAAAATAAAAAAGAGAGAACAGTTTACTTTCTTTAAAGTCGACTGATGGGCTTTTTTTTTTGCAGTTCAGCTTTGTTAACTAATTTTACCGCAGAGCAACCTTGAAATAGAAGACTACTCTGTGCATAGCCGTTTAGTTGTTCGTTTAATTTGTTTATGCGAGGGGCTGGGCGCCTGTTATTTGACATAATTTTAGACAATTCAATTTGAAACCTTTTTCTAAAGATTCGTTCTTTAAATCACGTCGCTATATAATCGATTATTGAGAGCCATAATCGATTATCGGAATCAACTATCAAGGATAATCAATTATTTGCGATAATCGGTACATGTACCCGCTTTTGGACACAAACCATGGATGTAAAAAAAACCCCTCGTTTTCCAGTACCTATTTTCGATCAAATTCCATTTTGAGTCAATAACCTTACTTATCTGAATCAGAATGTTCTGTGACTCTATGCTTAAGTTCAATTTTCTTCTTGTTTCTTTTTTTCAAAATCATATGTTGGATAGGCTGGATCCCCCCCCCCCCCTGTAAAAAAGTTTTCCCGGAGAAGAAAGAAAAACATTTCTTACATCAATAAAAAATCTTTTGAAGAAAGAACTACATACGTAATCGATGTTTTGAGCAAATTTTGGTAGGCTTTTAAACTAACAAAATAAGAAAATCATAATTAGTTCACTGATGTCGACCAGTAATTGTTCAATGAAATATAAGATTGGAAAAACCCTCCCCTCCTCCTCCTTCTAGTTATCCCTGCTTGTAGCTGTATTATAGATACTAGAGTTTGTTTTCTATTTTTGTCACTTGTTTTATTTACAACTTGCGTTAATAACGTTTGATTATAAAGTTTTCGTAAATTTCGATTAAGTAAGTTCAATGATTACAAGAACCTGAAGTTTAATTTTTCAGGGTTTTTTTTTTCTATGATGTCTGCGTCGTTTACCATTACGTTTTTTAAAAATTCTTAAAACATAATAATTATAAATTTATTTCGTTTCGTTACATTTCATATTTTAAAGGACCTGTAAAACTCGGTTACCCAAGATTAGTCCCGGGAATCAAATGTTTGTCAAATTCTATAGTTTTAATTGCCTCCCTTCTTAAGCAGATTTCATTTGAAATTCGGTAATAGAAATTAATTATATTTCAATGATTATCATGTCTTATTCAATTTAAAGTTCCTTATTGATATTCAGACACAGATTCAAAAGTTGTGAAGCACTTTCAAAAGAAATTTCTTGCATTTTAAGATTTAGTTGAAAGGCCTATTACATTAATAATACAAGTGAAGGAAAAGAGATGCATTGTTTTTATGAAAATATAGTCTTTTCCATTTCGAAATCTTCTCTTGTTTATTGATCAATCGTATTTGGTCCCCGCTGACTGTATGATACTGGGTTTTTACTTGCACGATTACATTGTTAATGACCATGACGAATACGTCGAATCGAAAAAGAAACTAAAGGCAGTGGTTTCGTTTTAAAAAACCCAGTATGCATTGTGTCTTTTGTGACAACTGAGTTTTCGAAACGCAGAAAAGAAACTTTTTTCTTTTGACTTCATCAGAGTTGTAGCAGTAACAGGTTTTTGCATAATGATTTGGATCAATGTTACCGTTTTAAGTTCTTTTATTCTCATTTTTGCTTATGTTGTACAGCAGGTGCACAAGAGGATAGATAATCTTGAAACAAACATGACTTCTGTCGTTCTTCAATTAAACGAATCAATGGACGGCATCAAATCTTCGATTCAACATCTCGGTGAAATTGAAGAAATGATGAAGATTGAGATGCTAAATGTGAAGAGAGAAATCGATGAAATGAAAGAATTACATCGCGGAGAAAAAAGCAGGGTAGACAGCGTTCTTAATTCATTGGAAGAAGATATCAATGGTAATGTTAAAACATTGCAAGAGCAGGGCGCGCTAATTGATAACATTTCGTATAGAATTAAGGGAATCGTGGCATCTCTTGAAGAATCGATGTCACGACTAGATAGAAATATGCTTAATCAACAAACAGTGGAAGAAAATCTTGCGCAAATAAAGTCAGATGTCGATGCCTTACGTAACCTCTACAATCGCATTAATCAACAGGTTGTAGAGAGTCAGGATGATCGTATCCACTTGAAACTTACAGAGTCTAAAGTCCGTGAACTAACCACAGAAGTCTCGAAGCAAGGACATGACATAGCGTTGCTGAACTATCAAATGTCTAAGGTTCAGTTGGGAAACCAAAGGGCACAGGACGAATATGAAAAAATGAAAGATATGTTGTCGGACTTAAAAGATCGGATACGGAAGGAGGAACGAAATTCATCAAACTGGAAAAACAGCGTAGGCGGGAAAATATTATCTGTTATAGATGGAATATTGAACATGTTTACCTCGTTCCCCAAAAGAATTGGACCTTAAATTTCATATACATTGATATGATGTGAAATTTGAAGTGACCAATTTCATTCTCAGAGACAGCTTGGAATCTAGCTTGCAAGTATTTCTTAACAGTAATATTCGTGAAAACCTCAAATAAATGTAATTATTGTACAATGATAATCAGGGAAATGTTTTTATTGTCATTTCTTTCCTTCACTTCCTGAAAAAGTCAATTTGAAGACGTTTACACCTAATTATATATTTCCATAATACATATCTATAATCTGACACAAACTGTTTGTTGCAGGAGCAGACACATTGTTTATCTTTTTCTGAAGGTATGTGATCTCACTTATAACAAATGCAAATTAAGTAAATATTACATTAATATTTGTTTCTAGATTGTCTCTCCTCCTGTCAAACTGCTGTACTACATTAGCCAAAATGAGAATAACTTGAAACGGTTACACTGATCCCAACTATTATGCAACAACCTGTTACTGCTTCAACTTTGTTGGATAAAGTCAAGAGAGAACTGTTCCTTTGAAAGACAAAAATGGACAATGACCATATCCCAATCCTCAATACAAACTCGACAATTCAGAAAATCATAAACCAAAGGCTTACAAAAATCAGGATTAAAGAGGAACCAAAGCAAACAAACAAAAACCTCCACCACATGAAAAGAAGCGAACTCCCAATATTGGAGCGATACCAGATGCCTAGTAAAAGTCAGCATCTCTTGTTCTCATGAAAGACTCGCCGCTTCAATTCGGCTGAAATATCAAATCTGGTACAAGATACAGGTATATTTTGTGTTTGGATGGTTCAAATGGTCTAAGACAGAATATTATTAACCATTCTGGACCATGGGACATCATAATGTATGACGAGTTCCCCATATCGACCGTAGAACTTCCACTACGTTTCAAAAATTAAGTTGTCATCAGAGAAACATTGCATTCTTGAATGGATTTTAAAACGAAATCAATGCCCTTTAGTTTCTTTTTCGATTCGCCGTATTCGTCATGATCAATAACAATGTAATTGAACCAGTTAAAATCCAATATCATAAAGATAGCGAAGACTCAATTCGATTGAGCAATAAACAAAAGATTTTACAATTTTCACGCCTCTGGTTTACCATGGTTTAACACAAAGTCAACTAGAATCAAGTTTACTAAGTTTGACTTGAATAAGTCATTACAGCAGCCTTCTGAGCAAATAATAGTACCTCAAATATATTTGTCTATTTTTATCATTCAACGCCGGAATAAGAGGAGATAATCTAGTGAAAAGATGCTTTATAAGAATGCCTCAAGGTGAAAATTTTTTATACCCTAACTCATGTGCACTTTATCTTAAACATCTAAAACGATAAATCTATAATATCAACAGTTTTGCAGAATATACTTTTTTCTGTCATGATCGCCCCAGTCTTAATAGCAATGTAAAATAAAATACACTGTTACTTAATAAGAATACAGCCAATGTAAGAATTCATTTTAAAAAGCGAGTGAATGTGTTTTATCTTATCTACCGATCACCTAAATTATTTTTAAAATCGCACTTATCGACATATCTGTATTGATTTTTTCTATCTTCTCGATACAAGTGTACGTTATACCTTACTCCCCATTGTACGATGTCATACACAAAGCTGTGTCTCCGGTGAGATTTCTTTCGGAGACTTATCAGTCCAATAAGCCGAATAAATTATTAGCAAAAGTGTTTTTTAATGTGTTTGAATGATTTTACTCTCATTGGTCTGAATTCGGCGTATATACTCTCCGAGCGAAACTCACCGGAGACGCAGTTTGTGTATGGCTTCCGACAAGGAGGAGGGGGGGGAGGGGGTAAGGTATAACGTACACTTATCTCGAGACGATAATTTATTTGGGTTTACAATTTTCAAAAACATTCAAGGAGGGAGAGATGTCAATGTATGCAGACGTGCCTACTTTTACGATTTTTGCTTATTTTTTACGATTTTCGACTTTTGATTACGTCCTACGCTTTCGCCTTCCAATTTTACGCCTAGACCTCAATTTAACAGTAAAATTAATTCTCCAATTTTTTGAATACTTGATCATGTTGATTGAGCGAATACCTTCCATAGCCATATTGTTAAGGCAAACACATTTATGGTAAATATTTACAACAATTGTTGATGTCGATAAAAAAGACGGATGTTTTTTTTCTCAAAATTTCAATAAGCGGTTTATATTACGCTTTAGTTCCCAAAATCACACCTTTTTAAAGCAAAGTATTACACTTTTGGAAAGAAACAGGCAGGCAGGCAAGCCTGTACATGTTTCTTCTTAACTTCTGTCTCGAAATGTGCCCAATAATACTACTTCCCTAAATCCAATGAGTTAAAGAAGAGTAACCAATCGCTTGGTAGTGTTGGCATAAAAATGTAATGAGTTAAAGAATATCCCGACAATAATTTGAAAAGCATACACAACAGAGCACAAAAGTGACCATCGACTGACCCCCAGCAAACTAGAGGTGGGACCAGGTGCCCGGGAGGAGTAAGCATTCTCTGTTGGCTAGCCGCAGCCGCCGTCGATGTTCACGCACGAAAATGACACAAATGTAGAAAACATGCACTATCTGAGGTAATGTTTATAAAGAAAGTTCTATGGCGACATTGTCAGTGAAAAATATTCAAAACACTTACTGTCAAACCTCTCGCGGGCTAGCCAACGGGGGATGCTTACTCCTTCAGGGCACCTGGTACCACCTCTAGCTTGCTAGGGGTCCGTCGATGCTCAAATTGGTGCTCTATTGTGAGTGCTGTTGAGGTTATCGTCAGGATCTTCTTTAACTCGTTTGTTTACTTTGTTTCAAATTAAAATTTGTTCATTTATGCTTATATCTAGGGATTAATGTTGTATAAGTGACAAATATGGATAATGACCATATCCCTGTATACTACACAAAATTGATAATTCAGAAAATCAGAAACCGAAGGCATACAAAATCAGGATAAAACAGGAACCAAAGCAAACAAACAAAAACCTCCACCACATGAGAAGAAGCGAACCCCCGATATGGGAGTGAGACCAGGTGCCCGCTTCAATTCGGTTACTTCCATTTCGGAAGACATAGAGTACAATTTTTGGCTGGATGGTTCAAATGGTCTATGACAGAATATCATCCACCATTCTGGAGAGTGGGACATCAAAATGTATGACGAGTTTCCCATATCGACCGTAGAACTTCCTCAGTGACGATGTTAGTCGTTCACAAACATATACCTGAATCTTATCTGAAAGACGCCTAGCTCTCAGAACAAAATCCGTATATTTGGTACTTGCTCTGGCATAGTGCATCAACTGAGATATGAACACGCCATAAGCAGGCGATGAAGGGATGTTGCTACTCAGAAAAGGAAAGTTTGTATGCTGAAATTGAAGTCGTCACGTTTGTCATAGAGTGAGGTGTTCAAGTGACCATCAGTGTCGTAGGAGAACATTATGTCCAAATAGGATGTTGAATTATTTGTCTCTGTAGTTTCTTTGACTTCAAGCTCAGAAGGATAGATACTGCTCAGGTTATTCGCGAATTTTGGATTATTGATGGACAACACATCGTCTATGTATCTGTAAGTGAAGTTGAAGTCAGAAGCCAAGTATCTTTTCCCTTCAAAGACCAAAGATTGAATGAATTCAGCTTCGTACGAGTAAAGGAAATTGTCGGCAAGGAGTGGGGCACAATTGGTCCCCACTGGAATTCCGACAATTTGCTGGAAGACCTTTCCTCCAAACACCACAAAATGTTCTCGATCAGAAAATTTAACATCTGAATAAAATCTGTTTCAGTGTACTTACTCAGATATGATCTGAGCAGAAATGTCGAGTTGTAATTGATGTCCTATTCAATAAGACCACAAAGCACCCTGTTTTGGAGATTTTATCTTATAAAGTTTGTCATCTGAAAAACTGATACCCAGTCTCAGTCATAAAAGAAAATGCCACCCTTTTGATTGTTCATAGCTTAGTTCGAAAATACGATACAAAATGAAATATCTAAAAGATTTTCTATAGGAAATATGACTAAATACGTGACGTCGGAAACCATGACGTCACTGTTTACAAATGTTGATACAGAGAACAATATGGCGACGGTCTGAAAAATTACTGATTTTCCCATGTAGACATTATTTTCCGTATAGCATGTTAAATACAGTTGAAAAGTTTAGTTCATGCACAATTTCTATGACGATTAAAGATCAGTTGAAGGACACGATAAAATTTCTAAGAATCTGATAAAATCACCAGAATAGGGTGCTCTGGATTTAGTGAACAGGAAAGTACCTTCGATGGTATCAGTTTACACGACTTTTAGAAGAGAACTCTTTGATGAATTATTTGTTAAACTCATGGTTGACTGTTAGAAGTGGAATTTGGTTGGATTCTTTACTAATTCTCTGTAAGGACCAAACAATTTCCATAGGACCGTGGCAAGGCAAGTCACCGATTTTAAAGATATTTGGTAAAGGACCTAGGTATGACTAAGTATGATGAAATTGGCTTCATTTTTGCAATTTAAGTTCCCATTGCCATGGTAACCATGTCTGAATTTTTCAGAATTTAGAAAATATTGAAAGCAAAGCGTTTTCAAATTTAAAGACTCGTTTCCATGGAAACTAGTATAGCAGTCAACTGTTAATTTCTATATTAGATCATCGTATCCTCTGAATATGTAAAAAGAATTGCGCTCCATCAATCTATACTCTTCGTATAAGTGGTCTAGAAGAGGGTTAAAACAAGCTCAGAAAGGGGCATTTTTGACTTGAAAAGTGCCTATTTCTGCCTAAATATGCTTAGTTTACAGCATGTAATATTGAATCAGCAAGTTTACCTCAAGTTAGGGTGCATTTCATCTAAAAAATTTCACCCTTAGACTTAAAAATATGAAAAAATTAGAGTGGGGAAATTTTTCATTTTAACAGAAAAGAACATCAAAAATAGTTACTGTGGCAACATTTCATTCTATATTACTATAAATGGAGTATATTTTTCCATCAAAAAATTGATTAGTGTGTCTGTAATAGACTTTTCAATAAGCATTGACCTTGAAAATATTTCAGGTAATTCGACCTTGTGTCGAGGTCCAATTTTACAAAAATAATGTGATTTTGATGAAAATAGAAATCAGATGATATCATATCAAAATTGTTTTATACGATATAATATTTGATATATCTCTAATTAATAGGGGTAAATTGCACAGAAACTCTGCAATACTCAATCCAATGCATAAAATCGAATGGAAAAAGGGTGTAAAATATATCAATTTCTTACTTTTTGATCAATTATTTTTTTTCTATCAGAAAATTGACAGTAATTTAAATTGTAAGTTTTTCCCTTCTTATAAGTTAAAACTGTTTAAACATTTACCGTAATCATCATTACCCTAAAAACGCAAATAGAAAATTGACACACACAAAAAATTGCAGATTGCAGTGACATTTTAGCGTTGAAATTAAAATGATCTTGACCTTGATGTCAGTGACCTTGAAAAAGTCTAAGGTTATAAGAAAAAGGGAGAGTATGTTTGATGCCAATTCATAGAAATTTACTATGAGGGGAAATAACCTTGTATTCCGCAAAGACTCAATAGAACGTAGTAAATTGGTTGAATGCAACGAAAGGTGACAGTAACATGGGTATATAAATCGGTATAAAAGGCGTTTGATGATTCTGACGCATTTTCGATGGTTATGTTGCCTACCTTTGATCCTTTTTATTTTGTTTATCATATCACCATAAAAGACAGGTTGTGTAATACCCATGTTATTTTGTACTCTGTTGCATGTATAGATCTGAATTTTAAAAGAAGTTGACTGTAATTTTTGTAAAATTTTAGAAAACAAATATTAGCAAAGGAAAAAGTAGTTCATTTAAAATTATTTTCACCTTTTGTGGGCATTATGATAATTGATTCCGGAATTTTCGCTGTATAACAGGACAGCTCAGACATATTTTCTTTCAAGGAGGAAAAAGAAAAACTGATTGAGC
Organism: Pinctada fucata; assembly: GCA_028142955.1. Taxonomy (NCBI): domain Eukaryota; kingdom Metazoa; phylum Mollusca; class Bivalvia; order Pterioida; family Pteriidae; genus Pinctada; species Pinctada fucata. The sequence goes on along the minus strand of AP027113.1, from coordinate 27,049,781 downwards.
AAGGCAAAAGCAACGATACTGGTAAGAAGGATACCACTGAGGAAACATTGTATTTACATAACAAGGTGACTAGCATTTATACTTTTGCTTCATCACCTACAACTGACGTATGTTCTATTTTTACCCTACACAATCAAAGGTATCTGATAAGTTCCTCCTTGGTTTACAGCCAGAAGAAACAAATATTTAAGTATTAAGGAGAATGCTTCATAAAATCGTATTAATGCGGAAGGGTTCCAACTCTATACCTTCAGAAAACTTCAAACAAATTTTCACGCACCAGACACGTGTTTCGAATATTAAATTCTCATCAGTGATGCTTTCAGCCCAAGTGCTTTTCATGAGCAGTCCGTAAGAAATATAGGACTTCTTTAACATTCTTTGCTCATTTTAAGTGTGTGGACCAAGTAAGCTACAAGCTAAGCTAAAATACCAAGTCGAACAATAAACTATTGACTGAGAGGAGTGTCTGAAATGTATTGCAGAGGATCACTGACGAGGGTTTAGTACCCGAAACGTGCAAGTCTGGTCCATGCTGTAAATTTATCAGGTTTTAAATAATGCTATTGAATTTAAAGACGTTTAACATTCTAAAGAGTACGCGCAAAACTGAAGAAAGACTATTTTTCGGTTGTTCTTTAGTAGACTACTTAAGAACAACCGAAAAATAGTCTTTCATCAGTTTTGCGCGTACCCTTTAGAATGTTAAACGTCTTAAAATTCAATAGCATCATTTAAAACCTGATGAATTTACAGCATGGACCATACTTAGATTACTAGTTTACTACCCTTTCCTACTGACGTGCCAGATGGTCATCCACCATTGCTTTCGTTGGTTAATGTGTAGTCTTTGTGTTTGGTGTTTTGATATCGTTTTTGGTGTTCTGTCTTTTTGCGGCTCTTGTTATGTATGTCTATTTAGGAAATAACTAGCTTCTGACTTTATGTTTGCGGAAGGTAAATGCTGATTTTACGGTCGCAAACTTAGTTTTTTGGCGACGCAATAACAGAGTCAGAAAAAAGGTAAAATCAGCATTTACCGCCAGCAAACATAACGTCACTATCTAGTTATCAAAAGACAATGCAATAGCACCACACATCCGTGATAATTAATATGTATTTCTTTGTGTTGATGACTGATTAGAGTAACGATTAACTACATCTTTTAATCTCAGCAAGTTATCATTTGACTTTCGGTACAGACGGTTAGCTATGATATAATGCCGATGAAACACACCATTTGCATGTAGCAGTTGGTTACACTTTGATACCGGAAAACCACACTATGTGTTCAGTCACTCATTACTAACCAACTTGTCAAGAATGATGTATTGGTCCTCTTTTAATATATAAAAAAGATCCTTCACTTCTAACCCAATTTATTTCATGTAGGATATTTTGGCTTTTACGGCCGCAGCTGAAACAAGAAAAGGAGCCAAAACCAGCATGTCTTATTGGCATCCTTGGTTGGAACTCGGAGGTCCGACGTTCCAAATTAACTTATTTATGATGCTCAATACTTCAAATACAGTCAATCGACTAGCACTGGTAGCGAAATAGGCGATTCATAGTCCTTAGGTTAGCCAAGTTCGATTCAACGTATTCGAAAAATTCTGTTATCAAAATTTCTTGAAATTTCTAAAACATGGATCCTTTAGCATCATATCCACCCATCCTGTTACATCGTTCGGTACATTTAAACATAATTAGTACGTTCATACTTTTGGCTATATTACATTGAGGATCACTGACGAGGGTTAAGTATCCGAAACGTGCATGTCTGGTCCATGCTGCAAAATTATCTGATCTTAAAAAATGCTATATTGAGGAATGCTCCGAAAGTTCATGGAAAACGCATTTTAAGGAAAAATAAAGAGAATGTGATAAACTCAATATTTGGTTTCCTTATAATACGGATAATATTCATATCTCTATTAAAAACTTCAGTATAAATTCTACATAATTATGACGCAATTTAGTCTGATTCAAAATCATAACTTCAAGTTCAAGGTTAACTCCAGTACCAGAAATCAGTTCCATTAACAATGACTTTCCTCTTTGGCAAGTTTTTATAATTGGTACCTTACTATCATATGGTCAAGGTACAACTTGTGTCTTCAAGTTCAAGGTCAAATGACCAAGTCAAGGTAAATACCTGACACAAAGTCAACTCATTATATCCTATCTCTATGCAAAGTTTGAATGTAAAATTCCATATACTATTTGTACAATAGAGACTATCTCTAACTTACCTCCCGGGCACCTTGTCCCTAGAGGTCCGTCGATGCTCAATTTTGTGCTCTATTATTAGTACTGTTTAGATTATCGTCAGGATCCTCTTAACTCATTTGTGTCACACTTATGCCCTTTGTCGTGTGGAGCTCGTAAAAATATCCTCGCGAGGGGTTTGACCGTAAGTGTTTTGAATATTTGTCCCCGGCATGGTCGTCATAGCACTTTTAATTAGCTCACCTGAGCGAAGCTCAAGTGAGCTATTGTCATAGCGCGGCGTCCGTCCGTCCGGCGTAAACTTACAAGACAAGACAAGACAATGTTTATTTACTAACTCAGGCACACAAAGGTGCTACAAACGCAATAAATAATACAATTGCAGCAAACGTTAAGGCAAACAACTTTTAATATTTTCGACATCATCTCTGCAACCGCTGCACGGAATTTCATAAAACCTTACTCAAGGTTCTCTACCAAGTTTGTGTTTTTCGTGCCGATCGGTGAAAAAAATATGGCTGCTGTGGGCTCTGATTTGCTGACACATTTTCGACATTTCCTATGCAACCGCTGCACGGAATTTCATAAAACCTTACAGGAAGCAAGCACTCAAGGTCCTCTGCCAAGTTTGTGTTTTTCGTAGCGATCGCTCGACAAATATGGCCGCCGAGGACTTTGATTGGCTGAAATCTTTTCGACATCTCTCTACTGCTGCAAAGAATATCATGAAACCTTACAGGAAGCAAGAACTCAAGGTCCTCTACAAAATTTGTGTTTTTCGTACTAATCGTTTCAGAATATAATATGGCCGCCGAGGGCTCTGATTTGCTGACACACTTTTGACTTCTCTGCTTTCGCTTCACGCACGGAATTTTATAAAATCTGACAGTAAGCAAGTACCCAAGGTCAAGTTTGTGTTTTTCATGCCGATCAGTCAACAAATATGGCCGCCGAGGGCTCTGATTGGCTGACCCATTTTCGACATCTCCCCTGCAACCGCTGCACGGAATTTCATAAAACCTTACAGTTAGCGATTACTCAAGGTCCTCTACCAAGTTTGTGTTTTTCGTGCCGATCAGTAAACAAATATGGCCGCCAAGGGCTCTGATTGGCTGACACATTTTTGACTTCACCTCTGCAACTGCTGCACAGAATTTCATAAAACCTCACAGGAAGCAAGTACTCAAGGTCCTCTACCAAGTTTGTGTTTTTTTCATGCTGACCGGTAAAAAAATATGGCCGCCCATGGCTTTGATTTGATGACATATTTTCGACATATCCTCTGAAACTGCTACACAGAATTTAACGAAACCTTACTGGAAGTAAGTACTCTACCAAATTGTCCCCTATCCTTCTTTTGTTTGCAACTCATGTGAGCGATGTGGCCCCCTTGGGCCTCTTGTATAGACATAACCTCAGTGCTTGTATTTAAGATATTGTTTTTGTTTTCGTGCGTCAGCATAGACGGCGGGTGGGGCTACCCAAGCAGGGGATAATTACTCCTCCCGGGCACCTGGTCCCATCTCTGGTTTGCTTTGAGGACGTTAGACATTGCTAGGGTCCGTCGATGCTCAATTTTGTGCTCAATTGTGAGTGCTGTTGAGATTATCATCAGGATCTTCTTTTAACTCTTACACAGTTCAAGACCTCGAAGTCATGGCACTCGTACATATAATAGGCCTGAGATACATAGTTTCCCCTTCGATGACTTGGTTCCATTTTCGAATGAGCCTCTAGGCCTGCATCATATTCGTACTAAATTATACTCTATTCCATTACGGAAGTAATACACGAAATCTACGAATATACTATGGACCTCACATTTACGTTCTCCAGAATACAGACTACAAGTCATCATGGATATTTCTACTTATCGTTTATTTCAAGCATTTAGATCAGATAATTTAGAAGAGAAAACAAACCGCCCTCTCATTAAAGTACGATTTGCAAACAAAGTTATTGATAACTTGAATCTTGGTCAAATTTTGAATCACAAAACTATCACGGAAAAACTCCCACCATATATCAAACGAAAAAACTCCTTGTATTTCCTTTAGCTACATACCAACAGTTGCATCTAAAATCTACAATTAAAAACGATTCCTGCAGTGTATTGATTTAAGTAATCCCTCACTACATCCACTTCCTTGCAAATGTTCTACATCGGATTTCAACTACAGTCAATATTGTATTAAACGTCAATTCGAGGAAAAGAACAAAAGTGGTCGTTACAAACAGATGGTCGTTTAAAAGAAAACTCTCACAAAAAGGAATCCAGTTTTAATGTATGAATAAGATAAAAAATATTCGCCGGTTTATCGAACTAATAAACAGACTACGTATGAAATAGTTCTGAAGTAGCGTTCACGAACTCCTCCGTGAAGCATCAAATCAAAATCGTACAAAAAATTCTGATTTCCGTGTACGACTGCATACAACATTTTTTTCATATCATGATGGTTAAATAAATCCACATTGTCGTTGATAATTCGACCGCGTCATCGCCGTCATCAATGTCACCATTGCACCCGTCGTGAAGTGTGACCGGTACTTTCATCGGATTTCAACTACACAAAAATGTACTCTCCTTGTAGACACGTTATTACTGGTGACCTTAGTAGAGTCAAAAACGACAAGTTGAGAGACATGTTACATGTAAAAAAGGGTCCCAAATACAGAGAAAGTATGTCCTTTACATGGAACCAAAATTTCAAAATTATCATGGACTCTTGTGAGGAATATGCAAGACGTTAGGCAAAGAAAGAGGATGTACAGATCGACACCCTTTCCGAATGGATAAAATCCATCAGAGAGTTACTTTCATCCAGAATTTACCGATTAAAATGAACACCAGATTCGAGTCTATCTTTAAAGACCCCGAGGTTATCACAGTTTACCTACCTCCAAGAACATTATGTCATGCAACACCCGCCGCTTCAATTCGGTAGAAATGTCACATCCGGTTACTTACATTTCGGAAGACAAAGAGTTCAATTTTTGGTTGGATGGTTCAAATGGTCTATGACAGAATAACTTCCTTCATTCTGGAGAGTGGGACATCGTAGTGTTCTAAAAAAACATGTACGTATAAAATGAAGAAAGCGTATGTAAGAGTCTACGAAAATATACAATTTTTAGAAAAAACGGTATTTTGGAGACAGAAAAGTGTTCTTTTGGGAACAGAGATGTATATTAGTAAAGATCTAGACAGGTTTTGAGATCTGTTTTTATTTCATCCGCTCATAGATACTCTACTTTTCATAATTTCCTAAATTAGACTTTTGACCTTGAAGGAGTAAAATTCATAGGCATGATCTTATTTAAATCCTTTACCATTGCATGAAATTATGAAACTTGACCTTGGGTTATAGTTTCAGAGCCAAAGTCATGATATTTTGTCAAGATATGCTTTTTACCTTAGAGGATCAAATTGTATACATGTAAAGGCCTGTGTCTCATGATTTATGCTTATGGAATATGAAAGCTGTACTTAAAAATTTGAGGTATCGCGTCAAAGTCTAGATATGATATTTTATCAAGATTTGCCTATGTTTAACCTTTGCTCGTTCAGTCTCTGATGATCCTTTATGTGTGTTATGAAACCTGTAACTTGAAAAATACTTGAGTTTTTGCGTCAGAACTAAAGTGTTGACGGACGGATTGACAGTCAGGCGGAATACATTGTGAAAGGCGGGACTATTATTGTTCCGCCTGTTGAGGTGTAAAATTGGTAAAGAAAACCAAAATGCTGGGCAAAAAGTGCCTACAGATTTAAAAAAAAAAGATCAAACTTCTTGTGACCCAAGGTCACTAATAAATAAATAATGAGGTACAGTTCGAGCTCAACAATTCCTTTACTATCACCTTATAACTCTTAGACGGATCATCGTGATGCGTTTTGAAACCCTAATAAAGACAGTTGTGATGTGTTTTGCTACTCTATAAAGGTTGTGTTGTTTGAAATAACCTTTTACAGGAACCGTCAAACTAGAAACTGTTCTCAAAATGGTGTACTTCCTGGTCCATTTACTTTCTGAGGTCCTGGTTGGACCTTGAACTTTAAATAACCTTCACCGAATTCCAAATATAGATTTCCAAATTCTCAAAATTCTGAATGAATAGTCAGTTTAAAGTTTTAACATTTTAATCAACAATAACATGAGTAGAGTGGTATATAAATATGCAAAATAACAGTAGTAAATGGTATCAAAATTGAGCAGAGAAAAATAGTTAGACTTTCACAAAAATATCCCTGACAGCGCTGTGTTTTAAAACTATATGTACAAGTATAGTACTCTTCAAAAATTACCCCCATGGGGAATGCTGATGACAGAGTTCTTAGCTAAACCTACATAATATGGTGTTAAATTTTGATCTAAGAGCCAAATAAACAGGACACAGAGAAATACAGATGACTAACATCTACTGGATCTCCGGGCATTGAAGCAAATTAACCTGGTTCTAACAAAACGTTCTAGTTAAAAGTTATACTAAAGATTATCAGGTGACAGAATACTGTAAAAGTGATAAGACAAAAATACTTTACAGAACCTTCAAAAATTTGCATGGAATGATATTTGTAATACTTACATTAGATAAAAAAATGTATACCAAACAGTGTAAAGTGCTGAGTAATACGCACGTAATACAATAAATGTTGATACAAATGTGTCTGTGTGTATTATTTACTTTCAAGAGAGGTAACTCTAAGATAACTGATATTTAGACTTGGAGTTAAAGGTGCCAAAACGAATCTACTACTGCAGTGATATATGATAAAAATAGGAATGTAAAAACCGACTCTGTCACACTCCCCCAACCTCAAGACCGAAGCCATGAGGATCAAAAATCAAAATATTTCATTATTAAATATATAGAAAACTGACGTACTAAAACGTGAAATATCATAAGTATGAATTAGACCATAACACGAGTTGACCAGAAAATTAAAGGAAAAATGGTGGCAAAATGGAGTGAAACAAAAGAGACCAAGAGTAAGTATTTGATAAAGATAAAGGCATAAAAAAATCGCCATTATATTTTCATATAGAATATAAACAAAATGTCAAAACACGGTACATCGGTGAAATGTTTTTTTAAATGAAGAACAAGAGAAGAAAAAAAAATACTGGAGAATGAAGCTGACTGTTCCGAAAATTAAAAGTTAAGTTTTGTCATCTAAAGCTATATTTTCTGAAAAAAAAATGAAGCACAGATATTTCACATGAAAATTTATCAATACACGTGAAAGTTATTTCTTTTTCGATCTTCTGTCCACGATGTGCAATTTATTGTCTTTAATTACAGCCACCTGGTCTCTGGCCACAGTGTGTGTATTGTCGTCAACGTTATCAAACTTAATGTTTTTTATGGAATGTCTACGTTTCTCTGTCGCCTCCTCTCTCGCCGTATTGTCCACCACTTGTTTGAGGTTGATTATTCGGGGAAGAATGCCAGAAGGATCGCGAAAGTTTTTATTTTCTTCCCTGGATTTGATGGGTGAATCCTGTGAATTCCCATGTCTCGAACGCAAATGTTGCACCACTTTAAATCGCTTGGGACTTCTAAATGAACATAAGGAACACTTAAAAATGGTTACAAATGGTTGGTGAAAAGCAGTCCAATGTTCCCTATATTTTCTGAAGTGCCTTATGGTAGGGTCGCACCCAGGCACGTCGCATGGCATCCCTTCATCAGGCCAAATAGGGCGCAGATAATCGTCAATGAATGGATTTATATCATCCAACTCCAAAATATCGTGTGGACCCCAAGGAGGAAGTGACATCTTTAGGCTACCGAAATATACTGATTGAACAACAAGGTAAGTACATGTATAAAGAAAATCTCTAGTCACTGAAATCCCGATAAAAGTATAGTGCTATGAAACTAATTAACTAAATAATTAAATCTAATTAAGTCCAATTATCTGGAAATTAAAACAAACTAACTTAATTAATTGAATAATATATGTACAATATTTTAGGATTGTTTCAGGTGGTGTTCTTTATTCCTTGGGCATAATGGAGGCTAAATTAAAGTTTAATCAAGGAAGTACATTATATAAGTACTATGATAATCTTTTAAGATTATCATAGTACATTATATAAGTACTATGATAATCTTTTAAGCCACTTTGCTGAAGGACATATTATTTATTAAAATAAATAATATGTCCTTCAGCAAAGTGGCTTAAACACTAACAATTTAGATTTACCATACTTATACTGCATACCTAAAATGCATAAGAATCCGTACAAACAATGTTTCATCACTGGTTCCTCAAAATGTTCTACCAAATCTGTATTGATCTTACTCACCAAAGTTTTATCTGAAATTAAATCCGGGCTTCAAAAATATTGTTCGACATTATATTCTCGCAGTGGTATCAACCAGATGTGGATTTTAAAGAATTCAAAGGAACTTTAAGAACATCTGAAATCCACTCATTTTAGTAGATCTCCATTCGATCAAAGCCTTTGATTTTTCGACACTTTACACTACAATCCCACATTCAAAATTGAAAGGAAGACTCGCAAAAATGATAAGTAATGCGTTTACAAGTAAGAACGGCAATTATAAATACAAATTTATTGTTTTTAACTATGACAAAACCTACTTTGTAAAAGAAAAGTCCGATTCTGAAAATAAGTTCGCTGAAACAGATATCATTCAGATGTTAAACTTTCTGATCGACAACATTTTTGTGGTGTTTGGAGGAAAGGTCTTCAAGCAAATTGTCGGAATTCCAATGGGGACCAATTGTGCCCCACTCCTTGCCGACATTTTCCTTTACTCGTACGAAACTGAATTCATTCAATCTTTGGTCTCTGAAGGGAAAAGATACTTAGCTTCTGACTTCAACTTCACTTACAGATACATAGACGATATGTTGTTCAATAATCCAAAATTTGCGGATTACCTCAGCAGAATCTATCCTTCTGAGCTTGAAATAAAAAACTACAGAGACGAATAATTCAGCATTCTATTTGGACATAATGTTGCCCTACGACACTGATGGTAACATGAACACCTCACTCTATGACGAACGTGACGACTTCAATTTCAGCATCACAAACTTTTCTGAGTAGCAACATCCCTTTATCGCCTTCTTATGGCGTGTTATATTTCATTTGATAAGCTAATCCAGAGCGAGTACCAAATATATAGGTTTTATTCTGAGAGCTAGGTGTCTTTCAGATAAGCTTCTCAGTCAGGGATACGTTTGTGACCGACTTACATCGTCACTGCGGAAGTTCTACGGTCGGTATGGGGAACTCGTCATACACTACCGGGTATGATGTCCCACTCTCCAGAATGATGGATGATATTCTGTCGTAGACTATTTGTACCGTCCGACCAAAGATTTTACTTTATATCTTCCAGAACGGAAGTAACCGGATGTGACAATTCTACCGAATTGAAGCGACGGGTGTTGCATGCAGTTGCAAGGGATTACTGATTATGTCTCACTCGAATAAAGTGAATGTTGCATTGTGAGTGCTGTTGAGATTATCGTTAGGATCTTCTTTAACTCATTTGTGTTACACTTATGCCCTTTGCCGTGTGGAGCTTGTAAAAAAAAAGTCCCGTGAGGGGTTTGACAGTAAGTGTTTTGAATATTTTTCCCTGACATGGTCGCCATAGCAATTACTATATAGTCATAATCTCAGACAGTGCATATATTTTATTATATTTCTATTTTTATTTATTTCGAATTCAAGCGCCATGTTGTAAGTTTACGATCATGCGTCAGGTCAAACATGTGACATTTCGACCCATATGTATGGACGTTGTTATGGAAACAACCTCGCGGTGTCACATGTTTGATCTGACGCACGAGTGTAAACTTACAACATGGCGCTTGAATTTGAAGAGACGAAGCGGAGGCAAGTAGAATTCCGGCGGTATCATTTATAGTAAAGCTTAACAAGGTAAAATTTGATTGTCGATCTTTAAGTTTTCCTTTAATCGAGTGAGAAAAAGTCAGTAATCCCTTGGAAATTTTGTCGTTTCGTGACGGCTGTATCTTGAATTTGGGTCCCGGATTTGTTACATGTAAACGTCTTCAAATTGAATAGCATCATTTCAGAACAGATAAATTGGCAACATGGACCAGACATGCACGTTTCGGGTACTTAACCCTCGTCAGTGATCCTCAAATCTAAACAATGTAATATGCCAAAAAGTATGAAAGTTACTATGTCGAAAAAGAGTATCGAAAGATGTAGCAGGATGGGTGGGATATGATGCTACAAGCTCCACACGGCAAAGGGCATAAGTGTAACACAAATGTAGATTCCCGCGGCTAACACATCCCAACCAACCAAATGTCCTAGTATGTTGGCCGTTTCCGCGGCTAACAGACGGACAGACAGACATCGCTTTTGCATAAGCCGGATTTTGCTTTGCAATCCCCCTAAATATTAATCTAAGTACAAAAGTGTATGTAAATAAAAAAAAATAAATCTGTAAAACCTGTCAAAGGAGTGCTGCTTTTATTTTTTGATGTCTTGTCCAGTGTTGTAGCTGCTTATGCCTTGTCCGGCGTTGTACAGTACTGCAACCCATTTGTTTGACAATTCTATCCTATCCTATCCACCATCCTACATCCACCTCCTATCCACTCTATCATATCCTATCCCGTCTTATCCTAATCCATCCTATCCTATCCACCTCATTCCAATCCCATTCGATGCTAAATCCCATCCTACATCCTATCATACATCCTATCATACATCCTATCCTATCCTTCATCCTATCCTATCCACCTATTAACTACTTCTCATCATCTTAATTAAGCGAGATTATAATTAAAACTAAATGACTTGATACAAATTCATGCATAAGTAGTAAACAGTAAATTATCTGTAATTATCGCTGATTTTGGAGTTTATTTAGATATAACGAAACAAAATATCACAACAGACCTCCAAGTTTGTTTTTAATTCAGTTAAAATTTATATTACCCATTATGTCAAGTAAGAAATTTCAATGGATCGAATTTAATCAAATGATTATGTTTGTCTGCGAATAACTTAAAAATTAAAAATGCAATGATCGCTGTGCGATATAAGTCCCCTACCGGTGGCATAAATTTATGACTTGCATCTCTGTTCATCAGTTCATCTCCCGCAACAACAGCCAAGAAAAGGCTGGGAAACTGAATTCACGAAATTTGCTAAGTCCAAGGGCCATAACTCTTGTGAAAATTAGTCAATCTAAATTAAACTCAAATCTGCAACACACTATAATGTATTCACATACAAAAAATCAGCTCATTATCTGCAATAACAGGCATGAAAAAAATCCGGGAAACTAAAAATTTCATGAAATTTGCTAAGTCCAAGGGCCATAACTCTTGTAAAAATAGGCCAATGGAAACCAAACTCAAGCATGGTCTGTATCACACTGAGATGTATTCATTTACCAAAAATCAGTGCATTATTTGCAATAGAACCAAAGAAAAGTCCGGAAACTGAAATTTTCATAAAATTTGCTAAGTCCAAGGGCCATAACTCTTGTAAAAATAGGTGAATCTGAAGCAAACTCAAACTTGATCTGTATCCCATTGAGATATATCCACATACCAAAAAGGAGTTCAATTTATCCAACAACAGCGGACAAAAGTCCGGAAAACTGAAATTTTCATAAAATTTGCTAAGTCCAAGGGCCATAACTCTTGTAAAATTTGGTCAATCGAAAGCAAACTCAAAATTGATCTGTATCACATTGAGATATATCCACATACCTAAAATGAGTTCAATATATGCAACAACAGCGGACAAAAGTCCGGAAAACTGAAATTTTCATAAAATATGCTAAGTCCAAGGGCCATAACTCTTGTAAAATTAGGTCAATCGAAAGCAAACTCAAACTTGATCTGTATCACATTGAGATATATCCACATACCAAAAATGAGTTCAATATATGCAACAACAGCGAAAAAAAGTCCGGAAAACTGAAAATGAGACAGACGGACAGACGGACAGACAGACGGACGGACGGACAGACAGACAGTCAGTCAGACAGACAGACAGACAGACAGACCGAGAGGAAACTAAGAGTCCCCTTCGGCGTTGCCGGTAGGGAACTAAAAAAAGAAAGATTGCATTGAAGAATGAAATGGATAGGATGTAGGATAGAATAGGATGTAGGATAGGATGTAGGATAGAAATGGTTAGGATTGAGGTGGAAAGGATCAGATTATATCCACTTTCTATCCTACATCCTGAATCTTATCCACTTTTTTGTCAAACAAGTTGGTTGCAGGACTGTAGCTGTCGATGCCTTGTCCGGTGTTTTTTTCAGTTGATAGCGTTGCAGCTGTTAATGCCTTGTCCGGCGTTGTAGCTGTTGATGCCTTGTCCAACGTTGTAGCTGTTGATGTCTTGTCCAAAGTTGTAGCTGTTGATGCCTTTCGGGCGTTGTAGCTGTTGATGTCTTGTCCAAAGTTGTAGCTGTTGATGCCTTTCGGGCGTTGTAGCTGTTGATGTCTTGTCCAAAGTTGTAGCTGTTGATGCCTTTCGGGCGTTGTAGCTGTTGATGTCTTGTCCAACGTTGTAGCTGTTGATGTCTTGTCCAAAGTTGTAGCTGTTGATGCCTTTCGGGCGTTGTAGCTGTTGATGTCTTGTCCAAAGTTGTAGCTGTTGATGCCTTTCGGGCGTTGTAGCTGTTGATGTCTTGTCCAACGTTGTAGCTGATGATGTCTTGTCCAAAGTTGTAGCTGTTGATGCCTTTCGGGCGTTGTAGCTGTTGATGTCTTGTCCAAAGTTGTAGCTGTTGATGCCTTTCGGGCGTTGTAGCTGTTGATGTCTTGTCCGGCATTGTAGCTGTTGATGCCTTGTCCGAGGTTGTAGCTGTGATGTCTTGTCCAGCGTTATAGCTGTTGTTGTCTTGTCCAGCGTTGTAGCTGTTGATGCCTTGTCCGGTGTTGTAGCTGTTGATGCCTTGTCCGGCGTTGTAGCTGTTGATGCCTTGTCCAGAGTTGTAGCTGTTGGTGCCTTGTCCAACGTTGTAGCTATTGATGCCTTGTCTGGCGTTTAAGCTGTTGATGCCTTGTCCGGCGTTGTAGCTGTTGAGATGCCTTGTCCAGCGTTGTAGCTGTTTGTGCTTTGTCCGGCGTTGTAGCTGTTGGTGCCTTGTTCAGCGTTGTAGCTGTTGTTGTCTTGTCCAGCGTTGTAGCTGTTGATGCCTTGTCCGGTGTTGTAGCTGTTGATGTCTCGTCCGGCGTTGTAGCTGTTAATGCCTTGTCCGGCTTTGTAGCTGTTGATGCCGTGTCCGGCGTTGTAGCTGTTGATGCCTTGTCCAGAGTTGTAGCTGTTGATGCCGTGTCCGGCGTTGTAGCTGTTGATGCCTTGTCTGGCGTTTAAGCTGTTGATGCCTTGTCCGGCGTTGTAGCTGTTGAGATGCCTTGTCCAGCGTTGTAGCTGTTTGTGCTTTGTCCGGCGTTGTAGCTGTTGGTGCCTTGTTCAGCGTTGTAGCTGTTGATGCCTTGTCCAACGTTGTAGCTATTGATGCCTTGTCTGGCGTTTGAGCTGTTGATGCCTTGTCCGGCGTTTTAGCTGTTGATGCCTTGTCCGGCGTTGTAGCTGTTGAGATGCCTTGTCCAGCGTTGTAGCTGTTGATGCTTTGTCCGGCGTTATAGCTGTTGGTGCCTTGTTCAGCGTTGTAGCTCTTGATGCCTTCTCCGGCGTTTTAGCTCTTGATGCCTTGTCCGGCGTTTTAGCTGTTGATGCTTTCCCAGCGTTGTAGCTGTTGATGTCTTTTCTTGCGTTGTTGATTTCTTGTCCAGCGTTGTAGTCGTTGATGTCTTTTCTTGCGTTGTATTTGTTGATCGCTTCTCCTGCGTTGTATTTATCGATGCATTGTCATGAGTCCGAACAGAGTTTCCTCTTTGTGGAGATGGCAGCCTTGAAATGTTGATGACTTCTACAGCGTTGTAGCTGTTGATGCCTTGTCGTACTTTGTAGCTGTTGATGCCTTGTCCGGCGTTATAGCTGTTGATGCTTTGTCCCGCGTTGTAGCTGTCGATTCCTTGTTCAGCGTTGTAGTTGTGGATGCCTTGTCCAGCGTTGTAGCTGTTGATGCCTTGCTCAGCGTTATAGCTGTTGATGCTTTGTCCGGCGTTGTAGCTGTTGATGCCTTGTCCGGCGTTGTAGCTGTTGAGATGCCTTGTCCAGCGTTGTAGCTGTTGATGCTTTGTCTAGCGTTGTAGCTATTTATGTCTTTTCTTGCGTTGTATTTGTTGATCTCTGCTCCTGTGTTGTATTTATCGATGCATTGTCATGAGTCCGAGCAGAGTTTCCTCTTGGTGGAAGTGGCAACCTCACAATGCCTATCTGTGTATTTGATTTTGTCGGTCCTGATATATCTCTGGAAATGATGCATGAGCAGCATAGGTTGTACCTATAAACCGCGACCTTGATCTTTACAGAATTCGGTCATGACGTCACTAAATTCGGTCAGGTGTAAAACTCGGTCAGGTCACCTTTAAAAATCTTCCGAGTGTAAAACAGGTCAGGTCACCTGTTAGAATTCTGTTAAGTATAATTTCGGAACCAACGGGATTAGATGTTGACTTGAGACCTATATATTTTTATATGTCATACGGTATAGTTAGCATGTTATAACCTGTCCATTTACAGCTGACTCCTGATGATCAACGTATTAGGCCAAATGAATGTCAAAGTAATCACAACCTCCTCCTCATCGTCGTCCTCCTCTGTTACATCTTCTTCCTCCTCTTTCCCCTTCTCCTCCCCTGCTTTAGCTGGATATTGAAACATGGCATTGGCGTTAATTGCAGTGTTGGAGAAGGATGTCGGGGAGGAGGAGGAGGATATGCTTCGGTGACCACGGAACCAACTGGATTAGATGTTGACTTGAGACCTATTTTTATATGTCATACGGTATAGGTAGCATGTTATAACCTGTCCATTTACAGCCGACTCCTCATGATCAACGTATCAGGCCAAATGTATTTCAAAATAATTAAAACCAATGAAATTACAAATATTGAGATTTCATGGAACATACTGATATTTACGAAAAAAAAAAGAAAAGAAAAAAAGATCAGTATACGATGATGATGATATTGAATCAGAGTACAGTATTAACAACGAGGATAATACATCAGGATTCGATATGTTGATCAATAAGATTTGGGAAGCACACGATTCAATCTTTCATGAAAAAATGACTTACTTGGTAAATAAAGCATGAAGGAGGCAGAGGTGCGAAATCTTGTCAGAGAGGACATGATGGAAATGGACAGAAAATTGTTAATAAAACTTTACAGTGATTTTTAAACATGTAAATATTATTAATGAAAAGTTCTTTACACAATAGGAGAGGACAGCAAAATATCACTTCTCCGTTGCGCTGTAACTAGCTTCTTAGGGGATCGAGAAGTGTCGTGTTAACATGTGGCCGTATTGTTCTATTGCACCAACCCCCCCCCCCCCCCTTCCGAAATTCGTAATAGATGGCGCTGCAAAATCTAGAACTACTGTGTCCTCTAGCCTTTTTTGCTGATTAGATCGGTCAAGTCTGCCCGATTTTTAAAATATTTTACCTACAGGTACTTTATATGTGTACCTGTGCATCAGAATGAAAAGTAAAGAATTATGAAATTTTGATTATTTCTGGCGGACCATGCTTCAACGACTCCAACCCGAACAGTAAGTTAGTCGAAACTTTTGGTTTCAATCAGTTCTTTACTATGTAGCCCTTTGTCTTGATTGTAATGTCAGATTAACGACAGTACGTATTGGAATAATTCTGTTATCTCGAAAAATTGGAGGGTTGCGTGCATTTTTATAATCTGGATAACTACACCGTTGCTAAGAACAGAATTCTTCGCCTTTTAAGTGAAACAGACAGTTACACAGCTGCGAAGAATTGTTTTTCATATTTTGCGTTTGCATTGGTGTGTGCAAAACATTTGGTCATGGTAAAAATTCTGTGCAGTGACTTCTTTGCGATAAAGTATTGTAAAAGTAGTTAACTGCAATTGAGATATTATGAGTCTATTATAGTAAATATGAAAAAGATTGAACAAATACGTAAAAATATTATAGATACTAGTTGCCTTATCTTAAATTTCCTCGAAATAATCCGGACTGTACACCAAGAAAAAAGATTAGTCCATGGTGTAACAAACGCCTTATCAATCATATATTGTCGTACATTCGTTTCACGTCAGTAGTGTTACGTTAAACTTTATTTTTATCAATTGTATAATACTTAGCATGGTGTACTTTTTCCTTGCAAACGTTGATAAAACAAAATGTTTATGGATAGTATTACAAAGACCAGGGACAACACTTTATGGAGGTTATTATAAATTAATGATGAATACATCATTGGTGAAACGGTCAGTGGTGCTATAGTTACACTATTTACAATTTTCGTTACACCAGTAACAAAAACAGTCTGAATATGATTGCATCTTCATTGTATTTTGGAAATGAAGTATTCAAAGGATATAAATCTCCTAATGTTTTGTTTAGCATTAAACGTATGTAGGTTATGTCTATTTAAAGACAGCCAATTGCACGATAATGCTAGTTATGCCCTTTGCCGTGTGGAGCTCGTAAAAAAGTTCCCCGCGAGGGGTTTGACAGTAAGTGTTTTGAATATACTTCCCTGACATTGTCGCCATAGCACTTTCTATAAAGACATAACGTCAGACAGTGCATGAATTTTATATATTTTCATTTCTATGCTTCATGAACATCAACGGCGGGTGCGGCTAGCCAACAGGGGATGCTTACTCCTCCCGGGCACCTGGTCCCACCTCTAGCTTGCTAAGGGTCCGTCGATGTTTAATTTTGCGCTCTATTGTGAGTGCTGTTGAGATTATCGTCAGGATCTTCTTTAACTCATTTGTGTCACACTTATGCCCTTTGTCGTGTGGAGCTCGTATAAAAGTTCCCCGCGAGGGGTTTGACAGTAAGTGTTTTGAATATACTTCCCTGACATTGTCGCCATAGCACTTTCTATATAGACATAACGTCAGAAAGTGCATGAATTTTATATATTTTCATTTCCATGCTTCATGAACATCGACGGCGGGTGCGGCTAGCCAACATGGGATGCTTACTCCTCCCAGGCACCTGGTCCCACCTCTAGCTTGCTAGGGGTCCGTCGATGTTTAATTTTGCGCTCTATTGTGAGTGCTGTTGAGTTATCGTCAGGATCTTCTTTAACTCATTTTTGTAACACCACTGACAGACCGAGTAACACCACTGACATATTGCCATTTTTTCTGGATTTTGTCTTCTTTGTCATAAATATAATTTAAGTGAAATACGATCAGTAGTATGTAATATATTCATCAAAGTATCAGTATCAAAGTTTCCGAGAATTTCACTTCTAAATAGCATTGTGTTTTGAATCCTGTTACACCAATGACTATCACATCATACGAGGACAAGAAATGATTGTGAGATGGACGTGATGGATGGAATGAAATCGCGGAAAGAATTATATATATTTAGGGAGAAGGTGCTCTTCACAAGACCAGTTGTAACATCCACAAAAAATAAACTCTTAAATTTGACGGCCACAAGGGACAAACACCTACAGAAATTATGAAAATAGAAGGAATAGAAAGACAAATAATTCATGAACCTAAACATCAATAAAATAAAGAGGTTTCATGTTGACTGAAGTGGCAATATCACACATATCAAACATACATGAAAATGACCGTGGTGGGCACCAAAAGCATGTTCCAGTTAATTGGGTGGCACCGGTGTTATACACGTGACGTGGCGTTGTACGAATAAAGAATGTTGTTACAAAATGTACGTGTGGTTTTCATATATTCCTTAGTAATCTAAATTCAACGAAAGTAATATGACAGAATAGGTATGAGAGCAGCGAACAGAACGATTATAATCTACTCAACAAAAACACCTTATTTTCCCTCATAGGAGTCTGAAGTTTATTACCATTTTTGACTCTTTGGATCTTTCTTACTGTTAACAGAAGAAAAATAAAAGACCAGATAGTAACTCCTATGACCTCAGTAATCAAATTTAGTGCAAAAGACGTGCACGTCCAGAAAATCAAATACTTGTCAGTGTTACGCTCAATTCAAATAATTCCAGACATATTTTGTTTCCGTTATTTTTGAAGATAATTCTATGTTCTCGAGCCAAGTAAATAACTGACATGAAAATGCATAAAAAAACCAACCCCAAAACAAATAAACATTATATTCTATATTGCAGCAAAAAAAACTTTGTATTGGGGTAATTACTTTGCCAAAAGTGGTGACGACACTTACGTCCTACTAAAACTTCAAGTGTACCTACCAAAAACGAAAACAAGTACTTGTTTTATACTTTTGCTCATTATCTTAGTCCATTGCAGAAAAAAAGTATTGAAAACTTGGCTAAAACGATAGCCAGACGGACATACAGACGGACATACAGACTGACATACAGAGAGTAAGCTAATAGTCCCTCTCGGGTTTATCAGTAGGAGGTTAATAAATTAAAACTGTTTCCTAATTGGAATTGTTACATTTAAAATTTATAATTGAAAATATCAGGAAAACAATTTTGGTAATACACCTATACATCATTGGTGTCATAAATTCTAGTATTTGAAAATTTATTGTCTCATGAAGACATTACTTAGGATTTAAAAAATACAACAATTGAATTGTTTCTTTTTCCTCATACCAACACTTTATTTTTTGTCATTTCCTTTCTTTAACTCGAATATATTTCATCTTTAATATGATTTTGTCAGTGGTGTTATATTTCTTGTAATTGGCGTTACACTGCTTGCAGAAAATAAAAAGATCACTTTCATCCATTTTACTGCAACTAATCTTAAAAATGGACATTTTTTACTTTATGAACAAGTGTGATATGTCCCTTTTGTATTTAAAGGCATGAAAAACATTTGATAAATTTCGATGTCAGTGGAGTAACAAAATTGTCATTGGTGTTATCGTCAGAATCACTGGTGTAACGGGGGTTATATTTTGAATAACTTTCGTAAAAATTATTATATCTAATTTATTTTTGTTCTTGAGGAAAGAATTTAATTCATTTTATACAAAATGAGGAACACCAATTCTAAGGGATATATCGCTTCCAATTTAAACTCATTAGATATCTCGTAGCTTCATGCATTTGTCCATATTTTGAGTGTGTATGAGCATGGAAAATTAAACTGATCATAAAAAAACTAGTAAAAGAAATGGATAGATTTATAAGCCGTTCACTCGATTACAAAGTTCCTTTTGTGCTGTTTGCATCGGAAGTCGAAATAATGGTATTAAAGCATGCGTTACACTACTGACAAGTTTTTCTTAGTTGACATACTTTAAGATTCTTAAAACTCTATTTTTCATGCTTATTTGTTTGCAAATTATATTGATTTGAAGTTGTAGATTTAAAAATGAGACGATGTTTTTCTAATTTTACATGCTTCAGATTTGGCTGCAATTTTTGATAATAACTCAACTGGAAAGTTGGAAAGACTTATCAAGTTCATAAATTTCAAGATTTGCTTACGTTTGACCTTTGCTCGTTCAGTCTCTGATGATCTTTTTTCTGTGTTATGAAACCTGTAACCAGAAAAATACTTGGGTTTTTGCGTAAGAACTAACGTGTCCAAGGGCGTAGGAGAAAGGGGGGGGGCAGTGGGGGCACATACTCCCACTTTTCAAAGTGTGGGGGGACACAACCATGTTTGTGCCCCCCCCCCCCCCCTTTTCGATCACAAAATTTTATGATGCATTAACATTCATTGGAAATACGTAAGAAATAATAATTCATCATGGTTCAGAAAGTCGCTTTAGAGATAAATTTTAAAATAGCAACATTTTGTACCATAAATCTACAATTTTCAAAATTTTCCTTTGGCTCGCTACCGCTCGCCAGTTCTTTATAGACTTTCTGAATAATTTAGCTATTCTGATCCATCCTATATACATATTATTTTATCAGTGTACATGAAGACATTTAACTCAAATGATATAGAATATTGATACATGTACTTGTTAATGATAGAGGGTATAGAAAGTATTTTCTGATAAGTCAATATTTTGCTGAAAAAAATTCATGGATCGCTACCGCTCGCCAGACATTTATTCATGTACTTAAAATTTAGAATTGCACCAGATGCATACAGAACATGACACCCACATATATTTTTTAAACCTCTTCGCCCCCCCCCCCCCTTTTTTTTTGCTTGTTAGAATTTTTTAAGAAATTGTGCCCCTTCACTTTTTTCAGGCAGAGCTACGCCATTGAAGTGTTGATGGACAGTCAGTCGGAATACACGATTCCAATAGGGCGTCCGCATTATAATTTTTTAACGAAGGTTCTAAAATCATTAAGTGGGTCCTGTAGCATCATATCCCACCCATTCTGCTACGTCTTTCGGTACGTTTTTTCGACATAGTAACTTTCATACTTTTTGGCATATTACATAGTTTAGATCTTAGGATCACTGATGAGGGTTAAGTACCCGAAACGTGCATGTCTGATCCACGTTGCCAATTTATCTGTTCTTAAATTATGCTATTCAATTTGAAGACGTTTACATTTATACCACTTGGTGAGTGTCACTGCTGATGGACCAGGAGTCCCCAAGGGCACATGTAGCCAAGTTCGATCAATTTCGGTTGATCGTTTCTTCAACGCATTCTAAATTTCTGTTATCAAAATTTCTTGAAATTTCTAAAAAGTGGGTCCTGTAGCATCATATCCCACCCATCCTGCTACGTCTTTCGGGACGTTTTTTCGACATAGTAACTTTCATACTTTTTTGGCATATTACATAGTTTAGATTTTAGGATCACTGATGAGGGTTAAGTACCCGAAACGTGCATGTCTGATCCACGTTGCCAATTTATCTGTTCTTAAATGATGCTATTCAATTTGAAGACGTTTACATTTCACTAAAAACTTAACTGGAAAATTGGAAAGACTTATCAAGTTGATAAATTTCAATCCAAAAAAAAGAGGGTCATATCCCGATACTGTTTTGTGATATTTACATGCACGCCGATGTGTGAGAAAAAAAAAAAAATGTTATGATCGCTGATTGAGCC
This sequence comes from Pinctada fucata, assembly GCA_028142955.1. Taxonomy (NCBI): domain Eukaryota; kingdom Metazoa; phylum Mollusca; class Bivalvia; order Pterioida; family Pteriidae; genus Pinctada; species Pinctada fucata. The sequence goes on along the minus strand of AP027113.1, from coordinate 27,028,471 downwards.
GAGTTTACAAAGTACATATATGAATTATATCTGAAAAAAATAAATTTAATTTATTCGGATCTAGTCAACGCTAATGGAAAAAAATGAGCGTAAACAAAACTGTTACGTAGATATCATGTTGAAAATTAGATGAATAATACCCTATATTATAAAGCAATTAATGTTCTCAAATAATTTTTTTTTGTTTCGATATAGTGCCAGTTATATTGTATCAATAGTATGAACACAACTGATATGCTTAACTCCAAAAATAATTTTTCGTCTTATTCCATCTTCCATTTGCACCTTATTCCTGAGAATCAGTGATAAGTCCCCTACCGGCGGCATATATTTATGTCCTGCAACTCTGCCTATGAATTACTTTCCAATTTAAGATCTGATGAGTTTTAATTAAACGTACCGTCCGTGCAGCTCAGTCTGAGGTTTTATCTGCTTTATCGATTCGAAAAAGAGGTCAAGCGTGACGAAATTTGAACTTGCCCTGTAACTATCCAAGACTCAGCTGAGTATCAAATTTTACCTGAATATCTCTATTTTTTTGCAGAAAAAAAGGTCTGGAAAACTGACAAAAACTGAATTGTGCAAATCAAGGGGCATAAATCCTCCAAAAATAGCTCAAGCGTGACAAAAGTCGAATTTGCCATGTAACTATCCGAGACTAAGCTGAGTATCAAATTTCAACTGAATATCCCTCTTGGTTGCAGGAAAAAGTCCGGAAAACTGACAAAACCTGAATTTTCCACGTCATCAAGGGGCATGACTCCTCAAAAAATAAGTCAAGCGTGACGAAAATTGACTCGCTCTGTAACTATCCAAGAGTAAGCTGTGTATCAAATTTCACCTGAATATCTCTATTTGTTGCAGAAAAAAGTCCGGAAAACTGACAAAAAAAATGAATTTTCCAATTCATCATGGGGCATAACTCTTCGAAAAATAGGTCAAGCCTGACGAAAGTCGAAGTTGCTCTGTAACTATCCAAGACCAAGCTGTGTATCAAATGTCACCTTAATGTCTCTATTTGTTGCAGAAAAACGTTCGGAAAACTGACAAAAACTGAATTTTCCAAGTCATCAAGGGGCATAACTCCTCGAAAAATAGGTCAAGCGTGACGAAAGTCGAACTTGCTCTGTAACTATCCAAGACCAAGCTGTGTATCAAATTTCATCGGAATATTTCCATCCGTTGCAGAAAAAAGTCCGGAAAACTGACATTCGGACAGACAGATGGACAGACAGACAGACCGAGAGGAAACTAAGAGTCCCCTTCGGCGTTGCCGGTAGGAGACTAAAAAAAATTCTCATCCGATTAGGAATAGTGACATAACGCAGTGGTAAGGGGTATTTGAATTTTTAGAGAGAGCCTTTTATGGAGTCTCTTCCTGAGAATTTATTGTAGGTCGTTGTGCAACCTTAAGTGCCTCATTTCTGGTAAGTTTGATTTGCAAAAGTATTCCTCTTGTGCCGGGGCGTTCCAATCAAGATAAAGATTAAAATCTGAAGAGGACACCTGATTTTCTTCTCGTCATACCTATGCTGTACTTCCTGATTTATGTGTAATATTTCTTATCTTTGATAATACAAGACTGCGTGACAAAGGTCTATACTTACTGACGAGGGTTGAACTACGGACAGTCTTAGGTCAGTATGCCTTGATGTTTTATACCTTTTATGATAAAATAGAGGTTTATAGGTCACTTATATTTGTTTGTCTCGACTTATTGGTTATATCGATCATCTTATTTTGGTTGCTGAGCATCTGTCTGTCTGATCGTCGGTGTTTGCATTTGTTGAATTACGGACAGTTTTAAGGTCGATCAGTATATGTTTATGGGCCAATTTTGACTTTCCTGTCTTGTTCTATCTCATAATAGAGGGGTTGACAGGGTGAAAAGGAGGGGGAGGAGGGGCGGGAAGGGTGAAAGAGAAGGGGGAGGAAGGGGCGGGAGGGGAGAGAGATACCCCCTCCCCCCAAAATAGGTGCATATCCCTTCCTTTTACCATTTGATCATCTGTCTGTCTGTTCGTCCGTGTATGTATTTGTCTATGTCTGAAGGCACATCGCGTCTTAGGCATACATGTAATCATATTATGAATAAGATTGCACAATATTCTGACCCATTGAATGACTTCTAATTGGAACCGTGTTCTTGTTGCTCAAGTGAGTTGCACAGACCTGTCGTCATCTCTATTCATTTAAAGTCGGTTCCATTTACATGTTCGCCGACTTATGTCGCTAAGGGTATAAGTTGTACTTCTAATTTGACCTTATAGCTAACTCTCAACAAAAGACAAACATCAATGCATCAGCTGTTGCAAATACCCCACAGAGACCTCAATCGCAATAGGGTCCTTTCTTCTGCAACAGCAAACAACGTGGCAAGTTTGAACTTCCATACTACATGTATTCGGTTTCTTGTTTAGTCTGAGTATCCTGCCCACACGGTCTACATGTACTTTCAACAGGGTTCTATCTCTTGCTAATTTTATCCTTATCAGTGGCGGATTCAGGGGGGGGGGATTTGTAAATCATTGGTAAAACGATAATTTTCCATATAAAAAAGAGTAAATATTAGTAAATATTAACTACCTGTTAGTTAATCTGCATCATTTTCATTTCATTAATCAATTTCAGTCATGAAAATGGGTCCGAAAAAGCTGAAATTCGTAAGCTTCCGGGGGCTCCGCCGTAGACATTTTTGTGTATGATTCCATGAATAATCACATTATACATATTCTTTCCCATTTAGAAAACTATGTTTGGTGTTGTTCTTACCAGCGCTATCCTTGTTGCCGTGGCACGTGCAGATTTCTGTCTTGAGCATGCGCCGGCTGGAGCAGTAGACGGATGTAGCATACCTCTGGATCTACCATTCTTCTTCAAGGACTACTTCACGTCAGCATGCAATAAACATGACGTCTGCTATGACTGCGTGAGATTTTACTTAAATTGCCTCCTTTTTAAATTCAAAAGTTCTCTTACCAAGCATATCTCACACTTATGGGAAAATACTGAAATCGTACTATATTGTAGCAATGCAAAATTTGGGCAAAAGCAATATTTCATGAATAAGGGTCATGCTATCTTTGACTGAGGTTTGGAAAGAATCACTTTTACTGAAATAAGTATATGTACAGTCAGTAAAATGGAGTGTTGAAAATACGTTAATTGCTCAAAGCAACCCTGGCAGAGTTTGGTCAAGGTCATTGTTCATTTGAGGTAAAAAATTATACTTTTGGAGAAAATGTCAAAAGAAGCAATAATAATTTGTGCACCTTCACAAACTTGAGTTCACCGATTTAAAAAAAAAATAATTCAAATTCTACAATCTAGATTTTTTAAAGACCAAGCTATCAAACCTAAAGAACTCTGTAATTAATTTTCCTTATACATGTATATGCAGGCTTCACATTTTGGACATGACCGTTCATACTGTGACCACACGTTCCATAATAACCTGAATACCATGTGTAACCACATGTCCAAACGATTTCTATTTTCTGCTGCGTCCGTGAACAAAGTGGAGTGTAAGGCGGCAGCGTTGACGTACTATGAAGCCGTTCACCTCGGTGCAGCATCACACTTCAGGAACCAGTCTGTTAGCTACTGTAGAGAATCCTGGGTCAGATCCTGTGTCTGAGATATATTGTGCAGTAAATCATGAACAAAATAAACAACATTGAGTTGATTTTTCTGTCATATTTCCGAATCGAAAATAATACTATTCACTTGAATGTCTGATGTTGTGAGATGGGACATATTTTAAAAGTTTGACACAGGGAATAAGTGATTGCAAAGTGTGGCTACGCTTCACAGGCAACACAAAAAGTTGATAAAGTGTATGTGTCATGTATACGTTAAACTCAATGTGAAAAGAATAAAATACATTGTAGCTGAAACTTCATTCACTCTGCTGTTCTTAAACTTGACCTTGCCAAAAGGTAATTAAAATAGACAATATACAATGTAGGTCAGATGCAGCATCTCATACATGCTATACCAAAAATCCTACACCCAAACATTCATTTATGTACTACTAAATTTTTTTCAAAACATGACCAGCTTGATAACGAAATGGGGAAAACATTGCGAGCAGTAAAGCATAAACTCAAACCTGTAAGCCAAGGTGGAAAATGGCTTGATTGGGACACAAAAGTAAATTTTTTACTTTTGTCAATGGGCCGACTTGTTTCCCAAAAAGTGGAGTGTGCCTATGTACGCTGGTTCAAACTAAATTAAGAACTTGACCCGGCAAAGCCACTTGATTGAGTTTTTCCTGAGAATGGCGTACCCGAAATGCACCATCCCTCGCCGGTTGAAATGCTTAGGCACAAATAGGCGCATTTCGGTGTACGCCGTTTGCCGGAAAACTCAATCAAGTGGCTTTGCCAGGTCATGCCTGGTCAAGTTCTACATTTAGTTTGAACCGGCATACATAAGCACATGTATGCCGCTTTTTGGGAAACAAGTCAGCCCAAAACAAGTGCATGAAATTATTAGAAAAGTTGAAACTGGCAAAATTCATCAGATGGACACAGAATCTATCAACATGGTATTTTTTATTATCATGGTCACTAACAGAGTTTGATGAATAAAGATACATCAATATTTGAATAAAAGGAGACAAATTTGACCAACAACAATGATGCATGATGTATCCAATGTGAAAGATACAATGTACTATTATTTAGTTCTACTGTTGTAATCTTGGCATAAATAAGTGACACACCTGAATTTAGCAAGTAGTAAACAATAATTATTCCTTAACACTTTGAAAACCTAGTACATGTATTTATAACCTTGTATTCATGAGTACAATCATAATTCCAATGAACAAAAAAAAATCTGGAAAGAGTTCAAAATGATAATTTTACATGCTGAGAACTAACAAAACAAAATTCTTGGGGCTGAACACAAGGTTTTTGATAATCTTGAAAGTAGAATTCTGCGTTAAAGAGGAAAAATCATGTCTTTCGGTAGCATGCAGTGTTTTCTAACTTAAAGAAATCCAGACTGTTTAGTGGTCACTGAATTTCAACACTTTATGTTGAGTTAATGATAAGTCACAGGATATTTTAATATCCACCTCTGAATCCACCACGGAATCCTCCCCCTCCTCTTCCTCCAAAACCTCTACCACCATATCCACCCCCTCCTCCTCCTGTAAAACACAAATATACATATTAAATGATAAAAAAATTATTATACCTCTACATAATGAGAAACAAAGCATGAAATGACGTACTTTGGTACAATTTCTCTATACCACTATCAGCAATAAATATATTAGAGAACAAGTCTTCAGTTGCTGGACTGAATTAGTCCTTTTTTATAAATAAGCTCTACTTGTCTATAAGTGATTTAACTAAAATGTATGCAACTACATCTTAATCATTTCAGAAATAGAAATTAACACTCTCTCCATAATAACCAAAATCGAAAGATTCTTTCAGAATGTTCCATCAATGTGTTCTGATAGCTAATCTAAAAAAATTAGTTAACTTGATGATTATTTCAATTTCCAGTATCGTGAGGCAAAGGCATACTTTATTCAAAATTCAAATACTTTTAAATTCATAAAAATCGTTCCAAGGAATGCATGTGTCACCTGCGAAACATGAGAGACACTTAGGAATCACTTTTATATAGGGTGTGACAGACAGACAGACAACGGACAAAGTGATCCCTAAGTGTCCCTATGCTTCCCAGGCAACACAAAAATAATCTATATACATGTAACTTACCAAATCCTCCTCCTCCTCTTCCACCTCTGAATCCTCCCCCACCATATCCTCCACCCCCTCCAAATCCCCCTCTTCCTCCTCCTCCACCAAATCCTCCCCTTCCTCCTCCATAACCTCCCCTTCCTCCACCAAAACCTCCTCTGCCTCCAAATCCACCTCCTCCTCCTCCTCCTCCAAATCCACCCCTGAATCCACCCCGTCCTCCTCTACCAAATCCACCATCTCCAAACCGGGCCATCTTGGCTGGTCCAGGTCCACTGAAAAAAGATTCAGAACAAAAGTTACTTTTCAGTTTGGAAATAACATCATGCAAACTAATGCTCACTCTAAAGTTTCATCAAAATCCCCCAATAAAATCTGATGAATACATGTATTTCATCATGTACCAAACTGTCATTCCAGCAATTCATACATACTTCCTCATGAAAAATAAGGTATTTAACCTTCTTTTGAAAAATTGCATTACTTCTTCAATAAAAAAATTACATTACTTCTGCAATAAAAAAAAATTCAAATTATTGTAAACATGATGAAAATATACAAAGTCAACTGGCTTCCTACCTTGATTTTACATCTATTTTAATGTACCAACTTGTCGCAATACTCTTTATGATTAAGCAATTACATTTGTATCAATCACTGTTTGTCACATACCAGCTATCATCTGTAGCGAGGTTGTGTCTACCAGCATTAGGGCGTGACAATGCTCTGACGGCTGCCATGAGGTGTTCTTCCTGTGGCCCAGGGCTCTGGATGCCCTCGGGATTGTTGGTGAATCGTACAATCACAGCCTCTAAAGCCGGTCGTAGAGCTGTGATCTTGGCTGCTGCTTCAACATCCATGTTCAGATTGATCCTGTAAACATTTTATCACTATTTTATTACATAAAGCTTTTTTTAATCAATATAATTATATGTTGCAATTGTAGATTGAAAGTTTCAAATGACATGAGTCAAGTTGATGTAATTACCGTAAGGAGAGCAAGCATTTACGAAAAAGAATACATGTATCCTATAAAGTTTAAAAGCTTTAATAATACAGTGAGCTGATGAATGACAAAGTATCAGAAGTTGAAAGCTCAACACTTCAAGAACAGATACATGTATTGACTCTACATATGTAACTTTGACAATTTTGATGGTTGTACAATGAACATGTATATCTAGTAAATCATAGCTTTTTGTGAAAGTGACATACATGAATTTGAACTTGCACAGAAGGTGACTAGGATTATGGAGCACGGTAAATTTATTGATTTGTTCCTCTAAATTTAAATTAATTTCATTTTGTACTGAGATATATGTACATGTAGTACTAGTACATGTATATCATCATAAAATTATACACCGATTACACGTATTACATGTATTTGGATGACAAATGGATTAAAGTTGGGAGGGGAGCACCTACATGTACACAATTTATACATACCATCTATCTAGTACTACACTACCCTCCTCTACTGTGATATATCTGGCGGCAAACAACAGAAGTTGTACTGGGGTGACCATCGTCATCTGTTTACATGACACTGCTCTTGTACGGATCTGAAATATATTACAATTATGTATTTTCTTATGTTTAAAGAGAACTGCAAGAATCAGCAAATATCCTATAGACTAAAAGAGCTGTGACATTGACCTTTAATGACTTGTTTTCACTGAAAGATTAACAGAAGCAAGAATATTTCAAATAATGTACATGTACATATACATGTACATGTATGTGTTCTTATTTTAGTGGGACTCATATTTTAGCAGACTTTGTGCTGTTACGAAAGCAATTATTCAACTCCATGCTAAATATTTTATCTGCTACATGTATATACTGTAAATTGTTTTATTTTTGTCAGTACCAATTTTCGTAAATTCGTTCAAAATGACCATTTCGTCAGTACGTAAATTCGTCATCCAAGGTTCCCTAAAACATAAATTTGTCTGTTCAAATGCCAACTTAATATTCAGGTATAGGCCGTATGCGTTTGTTTTCATTGTTTGTTTAACAATTATTGGTAAACAAACAATTAGAGACATGTATACCACCTAGCTTGTTGTGAAAACATATCATTTGGTAATTAGCAGTATATTATATGGGGCTTTGTCTGCGTATTCTGTTTTCAATGATTCATCATTTGCCTGTCGTATGAACTCTTAAGATTCAATTTTTCCTTTCTACACTACATTTTGTCAGGAGTATCTATATTCGTCGATACGTAATTTCGTCAAGGGAGGCACTGACGAAAATGACGAAAATTGGTACCTGACGAATAAAAACCAATTTACAGTAATTCATACATGTATTTATGGAGAATGAGTCAAGTGCGCTAATCCAAGATGATATCCATTTGCCTGAATCTGCTGTCTGCACTAAATTTTTGTTGTGCTAAAATGAGAACACATACAGTAAGTAAAATTTGGATATTAATTGCCTTTTTAAATAATTACATGTATATAGATAATTTTTTTCATATCACACCTTCTCTCCAAATATGAAAAATGGTGAAGGGAACTTGATGTCTCTGTTACTACAGTTGACAGAGGACTTGTGGACGAGGGCAGCTCGACTCTCTGTAGTCAGGACTTTCCTTTTCTCTTTATGGTAACACACATTGGGATACAGCCCCATCGAGAGTAGTGTAATAACCTGTAATTGAACAAAAACCTACTGCATAGAAATCTTTGAAATAAAAAATATTTGATCTTTTCGTCACACAGAGTTACTTCCCCTTTTAGACAGTATCTGACGTACAATGTTAACTAATAGACCTTCTTCATATTACCGATAGACTTGCATTTTTGACACGCCAAGACCTGACATCACTACTTTTGACGTTATTTCTAAATGTGACGTCATAAACCAGATACGATGTCACAGTTAAAAGTTACGTCAAATCTTGTGATGTTGGGTCTTAGGATGAGTAAAATACAAGTTAAATGCGATAATATGAAAATCGTCTATTGTGACAACATCGGATTCAACAAAAACCAGCACAAAATTCAGGGAACACTTACTTCAAATACAACATTTCCATAGAAATTTCATCACATCGTAATGCATTTATGTCAGATACCGTCCCAACACTCTGGGAAGAAACTCTGTATATCGAAAAGACGTAAAATGCTTGTAGCTAAACAGCCACATAAAGAGCAACAACTTCTGTATAGGGCAATTTATTTGAATATTTAAAGGGGAAAAATTCAAATTTATATACATTATTTCTTACTACAGAGACACATTACAATTTTATCCATGCTTTATCCTAGATATTGAATATAACTTTAACTTAGTATGTTATGCCAATCCGATCTTCAAGTACAAATCAAGCATACTAGGATCAACGTTAAAAGATTCTACTCAATATTTTGAGACTTACATGTACGTAGGGATGAAAATATAAGTAAACATGACAAAGAGTGCAAAAATAAAACTGGATGGCAGAATTCCCATCATAGGTTTATTACCATATCTAGATTGCTGTCTGGTCCTGTGAAGTTGAAGCACTGTGGCATTAAAGCCTCCTCAGGGAATCCTGTATTAACCAATATGTCACATAACTGCCGTTTAGCCTCGGCCGTCATACGTAACGTCTGCATGGACAGGGACTTTTGGTCACAGAAATATATCTCACTCTGCTCTCCACCAGATCTGAAAGGAATGTGTTGGGAAAGTTAGAAATTTTAAAGTGTAGAATTTTTAAAGTGTACAGGCCATACCTGCCAAGCATAATTTAGGAATGGAGCTGCATAAAATAAAAACAAAAGAGTTTGTAAAGAATGAATAAATCATATCTGTTGCAAGAATATGTATTATAATCATCTATACATGTACTTTTTGCTCATGATCTATTAACCATGTTAACTGAATAGATATCAAGTACATGTATCAGTCATGAAAATATTTTGAACATTTTGCTTTATACTTGATATAATGTATCCTGCAGCCAGTTTCACAAAAATACTTATGAACAATATCTGGAATTTTTGTAACTTTTGATTGTTTAGTTTTTCTTTTCAAAGAAAAATAACGATATTTTGTTTCTGAATTTAGATGAAGTATGTAGAAAAGATATTAGAAAACATAGTACAATCTAAATGGAAAATCTTTTGAATGTTTTATTAAATGATGAAAGTTACTAAAATTAATGAATTTGTTCGTAACAACTTTTTTTAAACTTAGCACTGGAAAGCATCAAGAAGAATTCAATTGATTATTCAAATTATTATTCAAAACACGAAAGTAAATTTTACAAACGTAATGGCTACTTTATTGATCAGTTCATGTATAAGTAATGAATATTCATTTTAACAGTTACTGCTCTAAAACATGCACATGTATAAAGTACCTTGCATCTTCCCATAACTGGAAAGCATTGAGTAAAGCCACATGGTCACTGAACTTGTTGCCAGCCAATGACTTGTGGACCCAGCCGAGTCGTTTACGATCGTTCGGTGTTATAAACGGCTCAGGGAAAGTGGTACTCGCAGCGATAGTACATACAGCATCTCCACAACTACAATGTCAAGGTCATTTACCATGAAAAAAATGTAAGGTAGATATTTATTTAAAAATATCTCATATCAAAATCAATACTACATTTAATATATTGTTTGTGTCATATTCTACATACAATGTATAATTATGTAAATATTTTATGTTTAGGAACAAAAGATGTTCATGCTGAAGAATCTGCATGTATATGCTGGAATACTTTGATACCGTACATATACGTTCCCGACTTACTAGTCATTAATGTGTGATAGGGTCAAAATACATGTATGTAAACATTGTGCTTATTTAGCTTGTACATGAAACTCAGAAGTAGAAAAACATGTACTTACTAGAAAATACAGCCATAGATTATCATTTTTCCGAGCCTCGGCTCTATCGGCAGTCTTGCAAGAATTTTTCCCAAGGGAGTTAACTCATCATTGGAATCAAGTGCTCTCATTTCTGAAATAAAGAAATAATCTCTGTAGTCTGTTTTCTGAAGTTAAAGTTCTGAAGTTAAAGTTCTGAAGTTAATGTTCTGAAGTTAAAACGGCTGTACATGTAACATCAATAATCATGGTGGTGCATTCTGAGGTAGCTTTACATATCAGGGCTTTTGCAAATTTCTATTTTTGGGCAGACCTGCTGCCTTAACAGTTAAATTGTAGTAGATCTTCAATTTGTGCTTCTTTAGATTAACTTCCTATTGGAAACTCGGGACATACTTTACCTTTTAGCAAGGCCTCTGCTTCAATGACAGCATCAATGGGCGGGGGCTCTACAGCCTTTGCCATAAATGGACCAATAGGACCCAGTCTTAATAATTTGATTGACAGGGCCAACTCATGTAGAGGAGTTCGAAAAATCTCTGGAGTTGTGTGCTGCTCTAACCTAAAACAAATTCATGTGTGTTTTTTTGCATGTAAAAAGGAGCATCAAACTTACCTTTAACTTACAGAATTGTTAAATCTCTAATTACACTAGTAGACAAAGAATTCTTTTCTAGAGACAAGTCATACATGATTCCAATGAACAAGAAGAATACATGTATATGAAGAGGGTAAAAAATTGGGATCTTTACAAGCAAAGCCCCTACAGAATTGTATTCTTAAGGCAAAATTCAAAGTTTCTGGTAATCAGTTTTAAGCGGAAAAAATAGCAATCCAAGGAATGCTTGTGTCGCCTGCGAAGCGGATTTTTTTTTATTGAAAATAGGTCAAATATCAAGGGCAAGGTCACTAGGTCAAAAATTAAGGAATTTTTAGAAAGGTCTTTTCATAAGGAATACAAATGTGAAATATCAAAGCCCTATCACTTACCACTCAAAAGATATAGCCAATCTTAGATCTGTTGAAAAGTAGGTCAAATATATAGGGCAAGTGCACGAGGTAAAAAATGATGGTATGTGAAGAAAGGTCTTGTCACATGGAATGCACATGTGAAATATCAAAGCCTATCACTCAGCAATAGAAATAGCCAATCTAAGATTTTTTGAAAAGTAGGTCAAATATCTAGGTCAAGGTCATAAGGTCAAAAGTTATGATATGTGTAGAAAGGCCTTGTCACAAGAAGGAATACATAAAATAGCAATCCAAGGAATGCTTGTGTCACCTGCGAAGCGGTTTGATTATTATTCTAGAAAGTGGTCAAATGAAATTCATTTGAAATATCAGACCTCTTAATTACAAATTAAAAGATATGGTCACTCTCAAATTTTCAGAAAAGCGTGTCGATCATCTAGGTCAAGGTCACTACGTAAAAATTGGTAACAAAAAGGTCTCATCATAAGAAATATATAAGACCTATCACCTACTAATTAAAAGATATATTAAACCTTAATTTCTTAGAAAAGAAGGTCAAATAGCTAGGTCAAGGTCAAAAGGTTAAAATTATGGTATGTGTAGAAAGATCTTGTCACAAGAAATTCACATGTGAAATACCAAAGCCCTATCACTTACCAATCAAAAGATATATACAATCTAATTTTTGTTTTCAAAAGAAGGTCAAATATGTAGTTCAAGGTCAATAAGTCAAAAATTATGGTATGTGTAGAAAGGCGTTGTTACAAGGAATACACATGTGAAATATCAAAGCCCTATCACCTACCAATCGAAAGATATAGCCAATTTTACTTTCCTTGAAAAGTAGGTCAAATATCTAGGTCAAGGTCACAAGGTCACATATCATGGTCTGTGTAGAAAGATCTTGTCACAAGAAATACACATGTGAAATACCAAAGCCCTATCACTTACCAATCAAAAGATATATACAATCTAATTTTTTTTGAAAAGTAGGTCAAATATCTAGGTCAAGGTCAATAGGTCAAAAATTATGGTATGTGTAGAAAGGCATTGTTACAAGGAATACACATGTGAAATATCAAAGCCCTATCACTAACCAATCAAAAGATATAGTGAATCTTATTTTTTTTTTCAAAAGTAGGTCAAATATCTAGGTCAAGGTCACAAGGTCAAAAATCATGGTATGTGTAGAAAGGTCTTGTCACAAGGATTGCATGTGTGAAATATCAAAGTCCTAACACTTACTAATCAAAAGATATATCCATTCTGAAATTTTTTGAAAAGTAGGTCAAATATGTAGGTCAAGGTCACTAGGTCAAAAATTATGGTATGTGTAGGAAGGTCTTGTCACAAGGAATACACATGTGAAATATCAAAGCCCTATCACTTACCATTCAAAAGTTATGGGCTGTGACACCCAAAGTGTGACAGACAGACAGACGGACTGTCAGATGGACAGAAGGACAACGGACAAAGTGATCCCTAAGTGTCGCTATGCTTCGCAGGCGACACAACATGAGAAATATCAAAGCCCTATCACTTACGAATCAAAAGATATAGCAAATCTAAATTTTTTTGAAAAGTAGGTCAAATATCTAGGTCAAGGTCACAAGGTCAAAATTATGGTATGTGTAGAAAGGGCTTGTCACAAGAAATACACATGTGAAATATCAAAGCCCTATCACTTACCAATCAAAAGATATAGCCAATCTTAGATTTTTTGAAAAGTAGGTCAAATATCTAGGTCAAGGTCATAAGGTAAAAAACTATGGTTTGCGTATAAAGGTCTTGTCACAAAGATTACACATGTGAAATATCAAAGCCCTATCACTTGCCAATCAAGAGATATAGCCAATATTAGATTTTTAGAAAAGTAGGTCAAATATCTAGGTCAAGGTCGAAAGGTCAAGAATTATGATATGTGTAGAAAGGTCTTGTCACAAGGAATACACATGTGAAATATCAAAGCCCTATCACTAACCAATCAAGAGATATAGCCAATATTAGATTTTTAGAAAAGTAGGTCAAATATCTAGGTCAAGGTCGAAAGGTCAAGAATTATGATATGTGTAGAAAGGTCTTGTCAAAAGGAATACACATGTGAAATATCAAAGCCCTATCACTAACCAATCAAGAGATATAGCCAATATTAGATTTTTAGAAAAGTAGGTCAAATATCTAGGTCTAGGTCACAAGGTCAAGAATTATGATATGTGTAGAAAGGTCTTGTCACAAGGAATTCACATGTGAAATATCAAAGCCCTATCACTTACCAATCAAGAGATATAGCCAATATTAGATTTTTAGAAAAGTAGGTCAAATATCTAGGTCAAGGTCACAAGGTCAAAAATTATGATATGTGTAGAAAGGTCTTGTCACAAGGAATTCACATGTGAAATATCAAAGCCCTATCACTTACCAATCAAAAGTTATGGGGTGTGACACCCAAGTGTGACAGACAGACGGACAGACAGACAGACGAACGGACGGACGGACAGACGGACAACGGACAAAGTGATCCCTAAGTGTCGCTGTGCTTCGCAGGCGACACAAAAAACTGTCTGAAATGTCTTGAAATGTAAAATGGAATGTTCATAATTAAAAATAATTACTGTGCTTACTTTTCAAACCTTGCCCTGCTACAGAGATGGAAGCTGAACCCTGCCCTAACACGCCCTGCCCTACCCCTCCTCTGTTCTAGGTTTGTCTTGGAGGCCCATACTGTGGCATAGTTTGTCATGTTGTTATGTGAAGTAAATAACTTCATCTTGGCTCTGTGAACAAAATAAATACAATGCAAATTAGAACACATACATGTTTATGTACAATAATTTTTTTTATTCTTATAATATTTTGATGTAGCAATGAGTATTAAGAAAATAATCAATCCAAAAAATGCAAGCCTTATTGTGCAAATCTTTGAAACTCAAGAGAAATTTCTTGTCTCAGTCTCAATCTTGTACTAAATCTAATAATCTATCGATATAACTTGACTTACTTGCAGGAATCAATGACATACACCACATCATTAATAGTGACTGAAGTCTCTGCAATGTTAGTGGAAAGGATAATCTGGAAATAAAGAAAATAAAAGATCAAAATATGCTGCAAAAATCCTCTGTAAATAGCACAATACATATACATGTACAATGTACATGTACATGCCCATTACCCATTATATTGTCCAAATGCTGTCTGTCCACAAGTTTTTACATGACTGAGCATTTGTTTAGCTGTGATCTTGAGTTTTAATAGTTCCTCCAATACATATAAAGTAATCAGAAGACACTTAGAGAGGTTAACCCTTAGTGGTCAGTGAGGAAATGAGAGAAAATTTACCTATCCCCTTATATAGTCTCTGTCGGCCTTTAAATCTGATTCTTCTTAGTAAACATGTAGTAAGATACAGGTATGTTTCCTTATACATGTACATGTATTAACATTACCTTGGTGACTCCATCAGGAACAGGTTCAAACACCCTCCTCTGGTCCTCTCTGGGTATCTGGGAATGCAGGGGCAGTAACCTGTACTGGGGACCACCTACATGTAGGTCAAAGAATACTAGATAAATGTAAACAATCGAAACACTGACGATTTATCTATGGGAAGAATGTAAACATTTGTTCCCATCTGTTGATTCATTTATTTTTCTTCATATACACTGTACGTACATAAAGAGGATGACATAAAAAAGAATGGATTATGCTTTATGCTGTAATTCTTTACTAATAAAAGAAATGATTATGACAAAATACCAGTCCTGTATATTTCATGAGCAAAACAAAGTATAATAGAGAACGAGTAAGAAACATTAAATTCATCTTTTTTGTTGATGTTGTTTTCATTATTACATGTACATGTATCTCTTTGATAAAAAATCCTTTTTTTTAATTCCTATTGAATTTTTTTCAAATTTCTTTCTAAGAAATACTATAAAATAATTACTTTTTATACAAAGTATCATATCATGGATTCAGTGAGCATACATATATCTTACCAAATTCTGGGTGCATTTCCAGATGTTTATGTAGAGCAAAGATTAAGTTCCAGCCAGGTAAGAAGACTAATATGGCCCCTGGGATGTTTAAGGTCTTTATGTATTTTATAAGAGCCTGAAAGTAAGTAATTTATCATCTATACAGTCATATTATGTTGTGCCTATATAGACAAGAAACAAATAAATATGAAGCAATATACACAGGCACAGATGTAGCACAGATCAGTTATATCGGTTAAAAGCAGCTCTATGCATATTCATAGACTTTTGATATTGATCTACACTGCATTTTACACAGTAATTTCATTAGTTGAAAAATACATGTAGAGTATGATGATACAAAGTGGCAAGAGCAAAAATTCAAAAAGACCCCTTTGAGGTTAGGGCATATGTATTCAAACAATTTTCTCTACTAAAATGTCATCAAATCCCTCTTAAACTCAAGATAAGATATTCAATTGTGTTGAGTAGGGAAAATACCATTTGAAAACATAAAATGACGGAAACGTGCCTTAATGTGAAATGCTTTTTCATTTACATGTATCGTTGCACTTACCTCAATGAGTTCAAATGACAGTTCTTTCTCGTTGAGCATGCTCATGGCTCTTCTGGTTTGTTCTGAATACTCATTACTGACCATCATGTTACAGTTCTCCTAATAAACAAAATGTTGTACATGTAATATCTAAATATCATACTTATATGTACGTAATGCTTTCAGATTTACATAGAGAATTTCAGCTCTAGTTTACATGCGTCTTTTACCTTTCTTAACACGACTTGACATATGGTATACTCTAATTTTCAAGATGAAGAGATTTACATGTATTCATCATTTTCGGATATGTATTATAAAATTAATTCAGTAAATCTAAAAGTAATGAATGTTGAAGAAATTGGGCAATAAAACTTGATTGTACAATAATTTCCTTTTGTCTGATAACTTCATTCTTGTCCTTACAAATTCCTCATCAATAAGGTCCATATTTAAAATTGAAAATACATCAGTCCTAATCTTCAATGAACATGATGAATTTGAAATAACTAGACGGCTAAAACACAGTATTTGGCCAGTTTTAAAATCTATGATGTTATATACAGTTTAGAAATAATTTGTAGCATTTACAGTTAATTTCTTTTATTTAAAATATGTAATAATGACCACTCCCAATGGCCACCAAATTTCAGGTCGATACATAACTTCGTTGTTAAGTTATGAAAATATAAAGGTCCCCAAAATAGCCATTTTTTAGTGTTATGCTGTCTCACTTCAATATTTTATAATTTCAAACTAAAATTAATATATTATCTGTGGATTGTTTTCAAATTACATTAACGGAAGTTTATAGAACATTTCCTATCATAAATTTTGGTGGTTGATTTATAAAAATAGGCCAAATATTAAATAAGTTATGACTGAATTACAAAAACATGTGCTTCTGTCAAATTCTTAAAAACAGAGCAGTCATGTTGTGTTATATGCCTGAAAAATACTGAAAACATACTAATTTGCAAATGTTTGTTATTTTTTAAGACTCGTGTTCGATCAATGTTTGAAACATTGGCAAATATCAGCATTCATAAGTTGTGTCTTTAAAAAATTTGGCATTACGAAGTTTAAGAGTGAAAAATGACTAATATGTAGTGTCCGTAACCATGGGGTTTTATCTGAGGATACATTTACAATAAAAATGGAATATTCAAGAATATTATATTTCTCAATATGCAAGTTTTAAATAAAAAATATCTTGTATTAATTTGAACTTGAAACTTTATTTTTTCACATTTTAATGGTTACGGACACTACACAATTTGTTAAATACCTGCTGTAGTGTCCGTAACCGAAAGTTGACCTGTACTTAAAAAGCTTAAAAAAATATAATTTGTAACAGCTGCTGAAGCGAAACGCATATCAATTTTAATGACTCAAGTATTGAACTTTTGATACTTAGAATGTTAAGGCACTGCAAGAAAGTTACTTTTTTACCCTGATGAGACCCTTTTGTCCATAAATACTGTGTTTTAGCCGAGACTATTCACACGCAAATACATGTACGCTGACTTTTCTAACTGAGAGTCATCTCTCATCATGCTGGACCACCCCTGTACGCCTGAACATGTTGAGAGAAGTACATGTAAAAATGAATATCAGTAAGTTATAGCTGTGTAAATGTATGGACAGACAGAAACATTGTCAAGTTATCAAAATACATGTACATCCCTTTAGCTTATTGACTAAGCCATTGATATACAGACCTCTTGTTCTCCTTCGTCTCCAAGCTCGTCTTTGTCTTTTTTCTTTTTCTTGTCACTCGGTGGAGGGATAAAGTTCAACATCTGTATACAGTCCTCCAAGAAATATTCTGTAAAGCATGAAATGATCACATGGATTTATGTCAATTTCTCTTTAACATACGTTCTTGCATATACATTACAGAGCCGGCATATAAAATAGAGTAATAAATGACTAATAATAATACTTCAAGGTACGATATTTATGCTATAGTTGCGACATGATCCTTTGTGATGACTGAACATTGATGAAAATTGTCTTATTCTAGGCAATCTAACTTGATGAATTAACGTAAACCCACTTAAATAAGCAATTTTCCTTTATTAGAATAATCCATTTCAAGGACTTGAATTGTTCTGATATGGTCAACTTTCTTTCTTTGATCATTATTTTGGCTCCACAATATCAGAGGATTAACATGTAATAAGCATGAAAAAAATTAAATGGGTATAGCTAAAATTTAATTGAAGTTGCAAAATTTCAATGAGCATGGCAAATATTCAACGGGTGTGGCTTGTGTTTAATCGGCATAGCTTATGTTCAATGGACATGGCTAATATTCAATGTCCATGGGTTATATTCAATGGACATGGCTAATATTCAATGTCCATGGGTTATATTCAATGGACATGGCTAATATTCAATGGGCATGGCATATATTCAATAGGTGTGGATAAAATTCAATGGGCATAACTAATATTAAAAGGGATCGGGTTATATTCAATGGGCATAGCTAATATTCAATGTGTGTGGATAAAATTCAATGGACATGACTAATATTCAATGGGCATTGCTAATATTCAATGGGTATGGCTTATATTCAATGGGCATGTGTTAGATTCAATGGGCATAGCAGCTAATATTCAGTGGGTGCGGATAAAATCCAATGGGTGTGGATAAAATTCAATGGGCATGGCTAATATTCAATTGACATGGCTAATATTCAATGGACATGACTTACATATATATTCAATGGGCATGGCTTATATTCAATGGACATGGCTTATACAGAGGACTCCTGT
The DNA here is from genome assembly GCA_028142955.1 of Pinctada fucata. Taxonomy (NCBI): domain Eukaryota; kingdom Metazoa; phylum Mollusca; class Bivalvia; order Pterioida; family Pteriidae; genus Pinctada; species Pinctada fucata. The sequence goes on along the minus strand of AP027113.1, from coordinate 27,009,628 downwards.
TAATCTGATAGTCAATTTGTCGGAAGATCACTTTCAGATTAACAGGAGTATCAGATTATCAGGAGGTTTGAAATTCCATGGAAATACATTAGAATAGTCATCTTAATTGTACTATAATGCATCCCAGACTTTATTATATTCATTAATTCAATAACATAAATACTTTCAAGACATTTTGAATAGTTTTAAAGAGAAAATACCAATTTCATGGATTTTGGTAAGATAATTAATTGAAAATGACGTACATATCATAGGAAAATTATCATAGTTGACGGAAAATCCTATCAGATAAAGAGGAGTTCTTAGGATTTTTGATAATTTCTATCAGATTAAGAGGAGTATAATTACATTGATTATATAGGAAATGGTTTTGTGTTTTGAAATCATATCAGATTAAGAGGAGTATCAGATTATCAGGTATCAGATTTAGTGGAGTCCTCTGTATTCAATGGACATGGCTTATATTCAATGGACATGGCTTATATTCAATGGACATGGTTTATGTCTAATGGGCATGATTAATATTCAATGGACATGGCTAATATTCAATGGGCATTGGTTATATTCAATGGGCATGGTTATATTCAATGGACATGGGTTATATTCAATGGGCATGGCTTATATTCAATGGACATGGCTAATGTCTAATGGGCATGGCTAATATTCAATGGACATGGCTAATGTCTAATGGACATGGCTAAGATTCAAAGGGCATTGGTTATATTCAATGGGCATGGGTTATATTCAATGGGCATGGCTAATATTCAATGGACATTGCTAATATTCAATGGGCATTGGTTATATTCAACCGGCATGGGTTATATTCAATGGACATAACTAATATTCAATGGACATGGCTAATATTCAATGGGCATGGGTTATATTCAATGGGCATGGTTATATTCAATGGACATGGCTAATGTCTAATGGGCATGGCTAATATTCAATGGACATGGCTTATGTCTAATGGGCATGGCTAATATTCAATGGACATGGCTAATGTCTAATGGACATGGCTAATATTCAATGGGCATTGGTTATATTCAATGGGCATGGCTAATATTCAATGGGCATGGCTAATATTCAATGGGCATGGCTAATATTCAATGGGCATGGCTAATATTCAATGGGCATGGCTAATATTCAATGGGTATGGATTATAACCAATGAGCATGGCTAATGTCTAATGGACATGGCTAATATTCAATGGGTATGGGTAATGATCAATGGATATGGCTAAAATAAGGTGATTCCTCAGTAATACTGAAAAATCTAATTAACCATAAACATGATAAAAGAAGGGATTTACCTTGTACTGGATAAGTTCTTCCATATACTTCCACAACCTGACAATTTCCAAAATATTCTGTGAAAAGTGTGGTATCCACTGTTGCTGACATGAGTATAACTCTGAGCTGGGGGTAAGACTGCAACATGTCCCTCAGTAAAACCAACAGAAAGTCAGTCTGAAACAGTATAAAAACTGTGTATGTGAAACAAGAATGCCACTTTTCCCATTACTGTAAGTATCAACACTCATTTTCTGTTATTATTTGTCAGTATTAACACTCATTTCCAGTTAAGCAGGTCAAAATCGACGGGCAAGGATTAATGTTAAAGCTTTTCAAAAGTAGGTCAAAGGTCAAGGTTGTGAGATAAAAATTCAATGGAAAGGCCTTGTCACAAGGAATACAAAACTCTATCTTCTATGGTTGAAAAATTATTGCCAATTTTAAAGTTTTTCAAATGTTTAACAACATCTTCATATTCAATAGCATCATTTGTGAGCATTGTGTATTGTTTCATGCCTACTTACATTGATGTCTCTCTCGTGAATTTCATCCACTATTACATGTGAAATTCCTCTCAATCCATTCTCTAATCTTCTCAACAATGTCCCTGGAAATACATTGAGTTTAAATATTTTCCATGAATGGAGGGCGCTAAGAAAATATGCATTTAAAACAAAACAACACACAAAAAGTACCAAAACTTTTGGCAAAAACAGATTTCAATGTGGTAATCAGTGCTCGATACATGTACATGTATATGTGCATGCATGGAATGAGCAAGGCATGTACATGTACATATATATCTTACTCATTCTATGCATGTATATTATTGTTATGTAACGTTTTTCGGAGAGGACGATCTAAGTAGGATAACTTGTGTCCAATTCTTTTACTTTTTTGCAATAAAATATGTTTTATCTGAAATCAGTGCTTGCCTACAGTGTGCACAAAACTTCTAGGAAAAAGAGACATGGTTTCATACTAAAACTTACCTACAGTACATGTACAGTACAAAAGTGCACCATAACTTCTACGAAATACAGACAGGGTTTCATACTAAAACTTACCTACAGTACAGTACAAAAGTGCACCATAACTTCTAGGAAATACAGACTCGAATCTGACACTGTAACCAGTACTAAGTCCTAGTTCTTCACCCCTCTCTTGGGCCACTCTTTCAGCTATAGATACGGCTGAAATTCTACGTGGCTGAAATTGTAAAAATTCTTTTCATGAAATTGTTATTTATGGGTATTGTACAAATCCTTGAAGAATGTAATACATGTACATACATGTATACATACATGTATGAAAGCAAAATTTTCAAATTCAAAAAAGAGTGACAGTATGCAGTAAAGTGTAAATACATGTACTTACTTGGTGGTTGCCTGGTAGCAACTTAGATTAAGCTTTTTCTCATATAATTAATTACTCCATCCTATATTTAGTTTTAAAGTTTTAGACCTTCCGTTCCTATCTTACCTGGGTGACAATGATGTTACATTCTGCTCCACATCCTTGCTGAATGGCTTGATCTAACAGGTACTGGGGAACCTGGAAAAATCATAAAATATTCATTATGTACAAGGCTGTATGAAATTTTCACTTCAAATATCAATAACTTCAAAGTACATGTAAATAAATGCACGAGTGGTTTCAAATCTTTTCTCACCCTCAATTTTTTCATCTTACATGTATCTCTTTAATCGTTTATCGTAGCATCGGTATTATTATTCTAAGATTTTCTTCTATATGTACACGTTAAACAATTCCAAACAAAATCTTACAATTTGTATAGTTACAATAATTATTGTATTAGTAAGTTACAGAAAAAGCTTGAACTAGTGTATCTCTTCAAGTTTCAAATCATTATAACCTTTGGTTCTTCATTGACGATTACATACATGTACATGTGAAAATAGTTACCTGTGTAGTTTTACCACATCCTGTCTCCCCTCTGATTATAACTACAGGATTTTCTTGTATGGATTTCAGTATATAGTCATGGGACTGATATATTGGTAGCTTGCTTCGATCGTCCAACATCTATAAAAGACAAATGTTATGTGAGACGAAAGATTTTAAAATGATCATTAAGCTGCAATTTGACAAGAAATTTATGTTAGTTTCATTAGTTTTATCTAGTTATATAAAAAACATACTAGTCTCTCACTGAATAAAATAAATCTACATACATGTAAATGTACATGTATATGGTACATTTAAGAAGATATGTGCCTTTAATATTTATGCTACTGTAACAATAAAACATACTTGACTTCCATCAATACATGTTTTTCCCACAAAACATTTATTGATAGGGTATACACCTACATGTATATGTGTAATAATTATGTAAATATCCATCCCTATGAGATTCATTTTGACAATGTGTATGAATGCCCTACCTGTTTTAGAATGTTATCACTGGCTCGATGGCTTTCCAGACTGCTGAATATCTCTTGACTAATCTGCTCTAAAGTGGCCTGCAATATACATGTACATGTATCAATATCAATCTGGCCTGTAGTTAGATGTACATACATGTAAGTATTAAAGAGCAATCAGAACAGTGCACAATTCTCAAAAGGATCTGTGCCAAGTTTCACAAAAGTTCTTGTGTAAAAATTCAGGAATTTTCCTAACTTTTGTCATTTTTAAAATAAAATGTTCTAAAAATTTTCCATTTAGATTGTACTATGTTTTCTAATATCATTTGTACATAATTCATCTAAATTCAGAGACAAAATATTGGTACACATGACATTGTATTTTAATTCTAAAAGAAGATTTAAACGAAAATTCCAGAAATTGTTCATAAGTATTTTTGTGAAACTAGTTGCAGGACAGTCAATTTCATGTCATCCTGAACTTTAAAAGACCATGCACACAATTTGGAAATTTTTTTTCTAAGAAATATATTTAAATTTATATAAAAGTACATGTAGTTTGACATCATTGCTATCCACTAGCTACTTGTTCAACAAATGTTTCTATACCATTGGCAAGAAACTGAATCTTAAAAGTATTCTTTAGTAAATATGACTTACACATATACACCGTGTGTTTTGTATATACACATGTACATTTACATTATACTGTGTAGATGTCAGGTGACTTTCCTTTACCAAGTTTAATGTTTACAAGCAAACATTTGCTTGTTTTGTAAACACTAACTAATTAGTGATTACTGAATGTATATATTGACAATTTTTTACTTGAAAGATGGTTCAGTGCACATACAGATATAGACATACATGTAGGAGAAGGTTCTGTACATTTAAAATTTGTAAATTTGCATATGTCTGATAGAACTTAGATCTTAAAAATGAACAATACTTACAATGGCTAGGGGGCCTTTCTTTACATGTATATACAGTTTGCCCTGGGGTTCAAGTTCCATTGGGGAGGAGATCAGGGTACAATGCCTTCTTGGTTATGTCTAGGGGCATGTTTATAAACACTACATTTACATAGGCTTGGTGGCCTTCCTCTATGTTACAGTTTGCCCAGGGGTTCAAGTTCTGTTGGGATGGGGACCAGGGTACCACGCCCGCTTATTTATGTTTAGGGGCATGTTTATAAACACTATTCTTACATTGGCTTGGTAGCCTTCCTCTATATTACAGTTTGCCCAAGGGTTCAAGTTCTGTTGGGGAGGAGATCAGGGTACCATGCCTTCTTGGTTATGTTTAGGGGCATGTTTATAAACACTATATTACTTACATTAGCTTGGTAGCCTTCCTCTATATCAAAGTTTGCCCAGGGGTTCAAGTTCTGTTGGGGAGGAGATCAGGGTACCACGCCTTCTTGGTTATGTCTAGGGGCATGTTTATAAACACTACACTTACATGTACATTGGCTTGTTGGCCTTCCTCTATATTACAGTTTGCCCAGGTTCAAGTTCTGTTGGGGTGGGGACCAGGGTACCACTTCCGCTTGTTTGTGTTTAGGGGCATGTTTGTAGACACTATACTTACATTAACAAGGGGGCCTTCCTCTATGTTACAGTTTGCCCAGGGGTTCAAGTTCTGTAGGGATGGGGACCAGGGTATCACGCCCGCTTGTCTATGTTTAGAGGCGTGTTTGTAACCAGTATACTTACATTAACTAGAGGGCCCTCCTCTATGTTACAGTTTGCCCAGGGGTTCCAGTTCTGTAGGGGAGGAGACCAGGGTACCACACCTGCTTGGTTACGTTTAGGGGCGGGTTCAAACTCCTCTAACACAGTGTGAGATAGCAAAGATACCGGTTGGCTAAGATCTTCAGGCTGTAAATATAAAGGAACATCATAAATACAACAAAGGCAAACATGAATGAAAACGATTGATCATACATGTACTTGAACTCGTTCCATTTCTGTTGATCTACTTCATGTACATGTAGGTACTCTTCTATACATTTATACATGTATGTTTGAACTACATTTTCTAGAATGCAATACCTTATACGTGATTGCCTAGTACAATAATAATTCATATTCTAAGTCATAATTTACTTACATTGTACTTTACTGACATTACTAATCTAACCTAAATTCTTATTTCAAAGGTACATCATGTACATGTACAGACACTGGACATACATGTACATCAAACATGATTTTGCAAAATTTGCCTTGTGATATACTTGATCAAACCGTCTTGATGCTTCGTAATGTTTTCTATTGTGATGTCACAATGCATACCTCAAAAAGTTTGCAATGTCTGACTTCTGGCTGTTTGATAAAATGCATATGTAACTTTTTTTTGTTACATGTAAGTTTTGTCTCTAAACCTTGGTGCTCTATACATAACATGCATAAAGATGGATTGTAAATGATAAAAACAAATCATTGAAACAAACAAATGCATGTCAACTATTCCGTGTTCTCTACATACCCAGTTACTTCCCTTTTAGGATGGAATCTGACGCAAATGCATTGTGACGTAATGTAGAAATAGAAACGTCGAATTTGAAGCATGTTTTCCTCGTATTTTATGCTTGTTCCCATAGAATTTGATGATAACGCAATTACTTTACGTCACATACCGTCCCAAATGAGAAGGGAACGAAAAGACCGAATAGTAAACACCCTGTACCTTTGTAGCAGCTTCAATCTGCCATTCCTCCAAAGCTCTGTCTACAAGGTTAAGGTTTTCTGGACTTACTGCTACTTCATATGATTCAATCTGTGAGAAAATTAAAATACATGTATGATAATGTAAACATGGTTATTTTCGCTGGGGGAAATTTTTTGCGAAATTACCATTGCAACAATACGTGTAGGAATAATTTTGGCAAAATCAGGAGTATTCCCTTTAGTCTTTTATACTGGCTGTAATTTTCATTTGGGGGTTATTTAAGCGATAACAATACAATCGCGAAAAACATGAAAATTATCCAAACGCGCAAATTTCCGCGTTTCAATAAATGGATTAATTTGATAAATGACTCATACATGTGTACGGAAACATGAATGCCAGAAAGACAATATATGGCAAGTGCAAGCAAAACAGAATGGAGGCAAAAAAAGTCTTAAGAATGAGATACTGAAAGGGCATTTGAAATCCATGCAATTCATCATGTTATCGTACATCTGGAATTTTAAATATTCGGGATTAGCAAACATATCAAGAAATTTTTGTCAAGGATATGCTGTAACATAAATGTAAAATTTCCACAAACCTTTTCTTGGTCCTTTTTCTTTGTCTGTCCGGTGAATGCCTCTATCACATTCATATGAAACAGTTGTCTTACGAGTGATAGAGCACAAGATTTAGAGGCCACCTGCTTGTTAGACCCATGCTCTCTGGCATGGATATCTGTGAGAGTTAAAAATAAAATCCAAACTTTGAATGAATAAGATTAAACCCAAATCAAGAAAATTTAGTAATGTAAACCATCTTTTGTTCGCGAGAGTTTTATATTCGCGATATTTGCCATGTCCTTTGATTCGCGAAAATAAAACACTGCGAATACATGTATATTCCAACACATGTGCAGAAAGATATGTTTATACAATGTTGCGAAAATAAAATGTAGTGAACCAGCCACCTCACTCATGTTTGTGAAATTAAGACGCCACGAATGAACGCTGCTTTACAGTAATCAAATTTCTTTTACTAAACACAAACAGGTATTTCATAGTCTTGTGGTCTTTATCTTAATGGTGTTTAGGTCAATGAATTTAAGATCTATTGTAGGTAACAGGATTTTTATCTATTTTGGGGAAGGTGCCTGTGCCTGCTCATTTGGGAAAATTTGCAACATTTTGCTGAAATTGGGAAATTTTTTATACAAATTCTATTCAAAGTACATGTATAACCCTAAAGTGTCATTTATTATCACCGCTAACATTGATTTGCTTGAACTGAACAAGGGATGAATAAAAACACTGAAAAATGCACTTAGAAATAGGACATTTTGTGCTGACTTCCAGGTTTTGAGTCTTATATTCTCAGGTGATTTTTTCATATTCCTCTTTGGGAATTTTAGAGTAATTTTTTTGGGAAAAATCGAGGAAATTTGGCCACAAAACAAGGGAAAAAACCACTGCAGGTAAGAAATTATAGGACGGATATTAAGAATTCTTCGATTCCACATTGTATAAAAGCTATGCATTGTTACAAATGTACACTTCATATTCTCAAAACTACTCAATAGATGTAACTTACATTGTCTGAGCTTGTTGACGTAGAACCTCATTTCAGCTATAAAACTCCTGTAAGAAAATAGTAAAAGTTGGTGTGAAAATGGGTCGGACAAATGGTACCTGCAACAACTTAAACACGACAAATTTCTAGCAAGAAGAGACAAAAAGCAATAAATTGATAAACATGTACCACAATAGTTTATACATGTATAGAGACATGTAATAATCATTTAAATTTGATTATTCATAAGCTATGCTGAGTACATATAAGTTGCTGCTCTATAAGTATATCTTTGGCATTGAATTAGATTATACAAGTGTTATATCTGTGATCAATATAATATTTATTTTCTCATTCAAAAAAGCAGACCAACCTATATGTTAAACCCTAGCTATTGCCTAATTATAAATTCTGAATGTTGGACTGTTTAATACATGTATGTACTATCATCAACAAATAATTATTTAACATACATGTATCTGAACCTCAAACTGGTACAAAATTTTTAAAAATTTCTGGAAATCAAATTGAGCGGGATTTATATCATTGTAGCCCTTACATACATGTGTACCTACCAGAAAATTCCTTATCCAATCCTGGGGTCTGTCGGTGTTGACATCCTCTCTCACGCCCCTGAAGGAACAGCCAAGAGTTGAACAAATTTCCTCACATCAGACAAAATCGCTATTCTGCCATTGCTATAATGGTGTTCTCCACCAAACAAGCAATGTTCGTTCACTTCTTGAAATTCAGAACATTCTTGGCTTTTTAAAATTTTTTTCTTTTAATTTTTTCCTTAATTTCCTTTTTCCAAATCTATTCATTATGATTTTCAAGAGTCTCTGATCAATCTTCCTGAAGAACAAATCCCAAAACAAAATGGATATTAAATTTTTTTTTTTTTCTTTTAAAATAAGCGTCATAATCTTTTAAGTTTTCCCCCGTTCCGTTCCATAAACCATGTCTGATGTTCGGAGTTTGCTTCCCGAACCTTGTACACCTGTATTTGTTCGGCTGAACATGTCACAAATCTCAAGGTCTTCTCAACTCTTGACTGTTCCTTTACCCATCATTCTTACACATTATGACAGAGAATACCTTGTGATTTCATACACTGAATTACTTCAATGTAATAAATCACTATAGCATTTTTTATTGTCATCCATAGACATCTTTGCATGTTAAAATTTTGATTAATTTTATTAAGGTATCCGTTGTACAAATAAATATCAAGTGTATTATATAGTAAGATTCATGGCATACATGTATGTTTTACCTAAATATACCTAGTAATACAACATAATGGTTCCTATCGTCAAAGGTCAACAGGCCGACCGTCACTCAAGCCATGGAAACTATCGAGACACTGCCGAAGATTACCGAGAAAATTTTAACACTGTTTAAATGGACGAGACGTCCGCGAGATCTTCATTTGTACATTGGATACGTTAAACTGTATCTTCAACCTTTGCAGATTAAAACATCTTTCATTTTAGATGTACTTGAAAATATTATGTTTATTACATTTTGTGTACTTTATGCACCTTTTTTTCAGATATTCTCTGCCCACTTTATTCAACTTCTACAGTCTTTTAACAAAACAATGATAATAATATTTTTTTCTTTCAATGTGTTTGAAGAAGTGAGACTTTACAAAAAGAATGACAGAAAAGCATGAGAATGCATAAAATTAAACAAAAATTCCCAGAATGTAAAAATTTATGATTTCCCATTTCCCGAAATGAGCTGCAGGGATAATAATGAGATACAAGTACAATGTACCTTCATACATGCTTGTCTTCACAAAAACTTATTTGAACCACGTGCCCAAAGACAATTTCTACTAGGCCAGCAGAATTTCTGGTAGCCCAGAATGTTTGGCTCGTAAGTTTTTGTGGATAAAGCCTTTATGCATGGGAATGAAGCCAATGATTTGATATGAGATCCCCACATTGATGTTCAAGATTCAGCCCATACCTGTTATGGTCCGGCCCGACCATGCTATACTTATAATCTGTCTGGATTTTATTCTGTTGAAGGAACTGATGTAAACGACTCTTGGCATTCTCCAAAGTCCAGTTACCGTGGATATCAGCATTGAAATCTACATCTTCAGACTGAAAGGTCAAAATTATTTACTGATGAACATGTAGAGTGAAAGAATCTCAGAAGTGCACAAAACTTGTGAAATCCTATGCACAAGATACATGTACAAGGTTGAGAAGACCCTTTTCTAGGCTATGCACCAGAGTAAGTGTGTCATATTAGTTACCGAGTCATGATAATGAGATAAAACGTTTGTGCAATTTAGATTTCCTAGCATCTTGTATGCATCGGTAACTGTGGTTTTACATATCCTATGATACTACACTGTACGTGCAGATCTTGCAGATAAAATACAATTCACAGAATTTCATCCTGCAAACATACAAAAAGTAAACTTAGCATTAAACATAATGCATTACCTCCTCCAGTTTACGTTTTTCCGCCATTCTCTCCATGTAGCTTAGAGGAGGACCTCTTTGATAAGGGGGGAAGTCCCTGGGGCCCTGATCCTGATGCATACCACCATCTCCCTCTAAAGATGCATTCAATACATGACATGTAATGCTAATTGTACTATACATCTAACTACATGTACATAATTGATTATATGGTATAGTACTATACATCATGCTTTGTAATTACATAGAATTATAATTTTTTTCTGCTGAATTTAATTTCCCCTTCTCTCTCTGTATAAATTCTTCATTCTATTTTTTTTTAATTCTTTAAAAACATTAATTTTTCAGTAAAGCAAAATAATGAAAAGCTTAGCATGTATTGCTCATACCATGTACTTGATCTATGAATTTGCCAAAAAATAAACAAATAAGTCCCTTGCTTTCAATTTTACAAATCATTGTGTGTAATGCATATAAAAACAGTACCTAGTCCCAGTGTCTGGTGAGGGGCGTTGAGTCCCCCAGGGAGTCCCAGAAAGCCCGACCCTCCTGACGTACCCGGCATCTCGCTGGCCTCCTTCTCTGGCTGAAATATACATAAATAACATATTATTTTATTACATTCAAATTACCACTAACATCTTTCAGTGCTCCAAGTAGCAATCAAGATTTGGCTGCCAAAAAGCGACCTTGCTTTAAATTTTGGTTGCTATTTCCAAAATTTGGTCACCACGAGCAAAATTTTGGTCACTGCTTGTGTGCATTTGACTTTCTACACACAAAAAAAACCTGTATTTTCTCATAAAAAACTGTTAACTGAATTATGTTTTTTATTTGAATTTTGATACTACTCACTGTTTTCTTCAGCAATTACCTGTACTCACCAATTTTCTAACTTTGGAATGGTTTTTAAGTCAATGCCATTTTAAAGTTTTAGCCTTCCCTCGTTTATCCCTTAATAGCAAAATATGACAAGGGGTTGGAGCTTTATAAGGATACAGAGGATGTGTCAAGGGGTTAAAGAGGTAAATTCATCAGTTCAGAACAGAAGAATCATTTTATATTTGTAATAACATGTACATTGTAGTAACAATATCCTACCATTTCCATGGCCGATACTTCTGCTGACTGCTCTACCAAGCCTTGTCTGACCAGAAACTGTACAAAACCCTCCCCCTGCCACCCCTCCCCCCCCCCCTTCCCCTCTAGATCCACACTTGTGTACGTCTTTAAGTAATGGTGACATACCGTTTCCATGGCCGATACTTCTGACTGCTCTACCAAGCCTTGTCTGACTAGGAACTGTATAAAATCCTTCCCCTCCCCATCTAGATCCAAGGATCCAAGTAGCAAAGGTGACCTACCATTTCCATGGCCAGTACTACTGACTGCTCTACCAGGTCTATGAATAATGGTGACATACCATTTCCATGGCCGGAACCCCTGATTACTCTACCAAGCCTTGTCTGACCAGAAACTGTACAAAACCCTCCCCCTGCCACTCCCCCCCCCCATTTCCCCTCTTGGTCCTCACTTGTGTATGTCTATAAGTAGTGGTGACATACCATTTCCATGGCTGGTACTTCTGACTGCTCTACCAAGCCTTGTCTGACCAAGAACTGTACAAAATCCTTGGCTGCATTAGACTGAGCATCCTTCTTGTTGGTAGAGTTACCCATTGCAATGTAGTCGAAGCCATCACAACGTACCTGTAAAATTTATCATTGTCATTTACAACATGCTTCATGTATAATATCATTCCAATATTTGAATTTCTTATACATATTAATCAAGAAATTACCTTAATTGACCCTTCGGAAGACGGGAAAATTTTTTGAAATTCCATGACTTCACAATGCAATTTCGATGTTTGACTGAGGTTAGAAATAGAAGCTTGTTTGTCCGAGGTAAAAGCATTGTGACGTCACGAAATTTTGCATTTTTTTCCCGCAATCAGAAGGGTCAATTACATGTAGTAAGGGTGATAAAATGTCACATGTACATTGTACGTTTGTACTAATAAAACACCGCTAAAGACGGTATGGTTGGATTTCAAAGTACATGTAAGTTTTTGTGTGTAAAAAGTTAAAGAATGCCCATATGTTACAACCTATATATTATTAAATTTTAATTTTTACTTGCAGGTTATAAACTTTGATGAATTTATAGGATAAAACTCTGAACATGCTTAAGATACTTGTACACATGTCAAAATAAGCAATTGACCAAAACAAATTTATTAATCATTGAGCAAATGAAATACTGAATACATGTACATGTAATAAGATAATGTACATATGAAGGTATAACTATAAGGTACCTCGCACTTGAAACGAGGCTTATGCTTTGAGCCTGTCTGAGAAAACTCATACACTGGTGTCACCTTCCTCTTCCCAAGCCAGGCATACAAAAACTGCTTGATGTCACCCATTGCTGAAAACCGATCAAACATTATTTAGTGCTAAAACCAGTAAAATGATTAGTATATTAATTTTTTCTTTGTAAAGAATGACATCACAAAAATACTCTTTATTTGCCACATCCTTGAGGACACAGTAATTCATCTAGATACAGATTATATCCTCAGTAAAGCCAAGTGTGTATCTCAAAACGTTCAATCGCATGTTCCCGGACAATATAATTTTTATCATCATCTTTCTTTAAAAGTGATGTATCATTCCTCATTTGGAAACCATTTTAGTAAATTACATGTACATAGTTAAACTTGTTTGTTATTATTTCCAAATAAAGAATGATGCATCACAAAAGAAAGCGGATGTTCCCACCATCTTGAGGAAAAAGGCGGCAGACATGATTTTCAAAACAACTGAAATGTTAATTGGCAGATACTGCCAGATAGTGGGACTTATACAAGGACTTGCATCTATATAAAAGCAGATCTCAGTTGATAAACATAGGGTTACATCAAAGATTACGGTACATAGCTTGCCTATACAGGTTTTTGTCAGAAACCAGGTTAAAGTTTTTGAAAAGTAGGTCAAAGTCCAAGGTCAAGGTCACTAGGTCAAAGGTCGAGGTCCTAAATGAAAGGTCTCGTCACAAGGTATCTAAATGTGAAATATCAAAGCCCTACCCCTTATAGTTATAGGTCAAGAGATATAGCCCGGGTTAAAGGTTTGTCTACGGACGACGACGACGCCGCCGAGGGTATGGCATTAGCTCTCCGCACTTTTTCGTCCCGGAGAGCTGAAAAGGTAGGAAATGGATTCTTGATGTCGGAATGGTCACATGACCAAATTACAGGGGGATGTGCCTCTAGATTTTTCACTGTGCCCTATGAAAAATCCATAATTTTGTTTGCTCCTTCTTCAAATCTCATTTTATATTGGGGTTTGAGGAGCTAAGAGCTAATTCATCAATGGTTCCTTCAATGAATTCTAGCTAGTAGATTTTTCCTTGAATTATTAACGTTAGATTCTAGATATAACAGGTTGGGGAAAGGTACCGCTCGAGCTAATATACCTCGATTGAGCTAATATGCCTCGATTTGGCTAATCAATCTGAATATTTTCTTAAGTAAAAAATCCAAACATTCTCAAAATTATTTATTTGTGCAAAATCGCATTAGTTCCTTATAAAAGAAGAAATGTTTACAAAAGAAACATACTTGAAAAGTGAATAGTTACTGAGAAAATATACCTCTATTTTCCAGAATATACTGGGTAAGATTTCTCCAAATCTAGAAAGTTTTCAGGCATACTTGCTTTTTAAATATTGTTTCTTGATATAAAAGCTTGTGCGATTTTGCACTTAAATAAAATTTGGAGGAAAAAAGCTTTTTCTCTGAATAAAAAAGTCAGATTGATTAGCCCGATCGAGGTACATTAGCCTGATCGAGGTATATTAGCTTGATCGGTACCTTTCCCCAACCTGTATAAAACAATTTCCATACGCTAAGCTCTATGATAAACACGGAGTTTATCCCCCAACTATTTTCGGAATTTCTCTGGGCTTATCCTAATTGAAGCTTTGTGTGACATCACTCCGACATAAAGAATATATGATCAAAATAATCTTAATATCCTCTGGGGGCATGAGATTGTGATACACCATCGGCTCGTCCCACAATGATCTATGGGACGGAATTAATTTGTTGCCTAGTCTACATATTTTCTTCAGTCTCAAGACACAAGTGAGTTAGAAAAACTTTATTTGAACGTGCTGTAAAAGTAAAAAAGTAAGAATTGTATTCGATCCGAGTCGACCTGTCGTTGAGCGTACTTGTGCAGATTATTATTTACTTTTTACAGGAATAATATGATAAGCACATACAAAAATGTAACAAATATTGTTCATGTATTAAATTTCAACTTCTATTATTCATTATAAATGAGAAATTGTTGAAAAAATAAAGTACAAAAACCGCAACCTGTCTGGTGGAAGTGCAGAGGCGACTGTACAAGTTCAAACCAAAACCGGACCTGGATATCCGGTTTGAAAAAATGGCAACTGGTGGAGGTGATCCCAGTCATTTTGCAGCGATAGACAGGAATGGATCTGATGGTTCTGAATGTTTAACGTTAGATTTTGGTCCTTTTGAAACCGTTCATAAATGGAAACGGATGCCAGAATGTGATGAGTTTGTAGGGGCCAGGTATTATATATTTTATGACATAATTTCCTTTGATCATGTTCAAGAAAATGTTGATATTGATGCCATTCATGTAGAAAGAATTAGGCCTAACGTGTTCACTATGACAAATTGTCATGGTCCAACACAGATAATTGATGTGGAGATGGAAAATGTGGCCATGGAATAGGAATTGAGGAATCTCCAAACACTGCACGGATACAGTCATAAGTATACGGGGCCGGTCAAAGCATTAATATTGTTTGACGTGCCATTGATAACATCATGATAGAAAAGTCCCCCAGCAGATGCTATGTCAGACATGATACCTTTATAGACGATTTTCATGTTATCGCAATAGACTTGAATTTTATACAGGTCATTGAGGCCAAGACCCGACATGGTCGACGACATTTGACATAACTTTTGATCACTGTGAGGTTGAAACAGCTCTATGATGTCATAATAAAAAATAATGTCAAAAGTAGTGATGTCGTGTCTTTAGTGTCTAAAATGCAAGTCTGACTATATTATAAATATGAAAATGGCATTGTTAATCCAATGCTTATAATCTCGGCAGAAGTGTTTACTGTCTTATAATAAGTAACTATCCGAACTTATTCTCTTTTCTGTCACTCTTCTCCCAATATGTGATCATGCAATGGTGTCTAAGTGTTTTGAGATCTTTTTCTTATTCTATGAATCACAGATCGATAGAATCTAGCTCTGTATTTGATTTAAGAGGTTGTTGTTCATTTGTCTTCTTAAATTTACTACATGTAATCATTTTATATCTTGACCTTGTGAGTCTTTGACCTTTGAGTGACTCTGAAATGTATGATTGGTAGTTATCTTTTTCACCTATGCAGGTTCTTCAGATAAGTAGATAAGTAAAATAAAAAGTAAGTAAGATAAGTAAAATAAAAAATATAATTCTGTTCTCATCATTATCTTTCAGATATGGTTTAGATATGTTGGTTAATAACATTTGGTTTGTTCAATAAGTTTTTGCATTTTATTTTGCAAATAGCTCAGGTAAATGTGCAATGAAAAAAAAATGAAATTATGAATCAATCCAGTTACATGCATGTACCATATTCATGATATGGTTACATGTTACCAAGTCCCCAGCCAACATGCCAAATATTTCAGTTTGACAATTTATTCATTTTTTTCCCCCATTTTCCATTTTAGACGGAGTAAACACACTGTGGTGGCATACAAAGACTCTATCTATGTTTTTGGTGGAGATAATGGGTAAGAATTTTAGCTTGTTACATATTTATGTGTGTTTATAGGAGATAGACATGAAAACTTCAATTTGTGAACATATATTAAGATGGCAAATTATTTATGTTATATGGTAGTTTACAACAATGTTCAAAATTTTCATTTCAGAAAAAACATGCTGCATGATCTGCTAAGGTTTGATGTGAAAGACAAGTCATGGGGCAGGTAGGTGTATTGCCAGTTGTTTACTGGTGTCAAAGCAGTAACCGAACGGAAGCAGTAACCGAACGATTACGGTGTAGGGGGTATTTGAATAAAAAATATGGGATAAAATTAAGGAAAGTTATAAAGTTTCACTAGAAATTAACATTACTGTCAACATTTTTATGAAAGGGTGACTTGATGAATAGCATTTGGTCATTTATTAAGCAATGATAGTTTCAGATGAGATATTACGGTTGGGAAAAGATACCCTCCCTATACTTTCAGTAGGAACTGTATTTTAGGGAATTTTCTTTTATTTTCTACCATTCGGTCTTTTGAAAAGATATTACTTCAGATATATCAACATAAAATTGAAAATCGATCAATAAAACACATTAAAATGGTCGATATCGTTTAGCAAAGTTGCGATATTGATGAAATCTTGTGGTTAAAAGATTGACATAAAAGATGATGACAGTCCAAAATTTTAATATAATTATTGTTGATAAATATTTCAGACTTATGTCAACCATCATTTGTTCCAATTTTCATGTCTCACTTTAACAAAACAAAGAAGCTATTGCGAATAAACCTTCAAAATCATTCGGTTACTGCTTTGACACCAGTATAACTTACAATATAGACCATACTGTCCAATCTGATTAAAACTCAGCTCTTGTTATGTATTACCTCTATCAAGATCTGATGAATACCCTTGCAATAACAATCATGATTTATAAAGACTGAAAACTAGGCGTCAACATATTCATTGAAAAATAAAGATTTAAAATTTTCTGAAGTCTCTTCCATTCAGATTGTGAAATTAAAGATTTTCTCAGGAATAATCATGGTACTTAATTTTGAAAGCAGAACACTCAGATTTTGCTTTAATCTCCTCCGTTTAGACATTGCAAAGATTATCTCATGTGTAATGATGTAAAATGTCTTGGCAAAAGGAAGCTTGAAATCTTGACCCTTGTAGTAGAAAAGCAACTAACAGTTATCATGCAGAATCAGAAAATGTAGGTTTTGACTCCAATAAATGTGTAAACAATGTAACCGTCAAAGATTGATTACAATTTCCTACATGTATTATTTTTTCAGAGCTTTCACTACGGGTACGCCACCAGCACCCAGGTACCATCACTCTGCTGTTGTTCATGAAGAGAGTATGTTTGTATTTGGTAAGTTATACCATACATAGAAAGGTGAGGGGGGGGGTGGGTGGTGGTTAATCCCCTCTCTCCCGATGCCCCCTTCCTCCCCGTCCCATCCCTTACTGTCCCTTCCTCCCTACTTCATCCCCCCTCCCTTTCAGCCTCCCCTTCCCCCTCCCTCCCTCTTCCTTCCCTCTCTCCTCCTACCCCTTCCTTCCCTCTCCCTTTCACCCTGTCCAACCCTCATAGAGTGTGTATGGGTATCGGGTGAGTGCTGTGCCCTCTGGGGCTCTTGTTTTCAAAGCTTTCAACATACGTACATTATTAATTGATTTCACTGATGTTGCAAATTTTGAATTATATTTTCAGTCTGTCCATCTGTATTGGTCTGTTAGTTTGCACAAATACTTAAACTGTTTAATCACCAGGTACAAATTTTGACTTTCAAGTGATAGGGCATTTGTATTTGTGTAATACAAAAATTGCATGCATTGGTATTTTACTGCTGCAGCATTTTATTGTACATGTAGTCATGTGTAAAAAAAAAAACAAACTCAGCTACTAATAATATTCCCTCGTCTTTTCTAGGTGGTTACACTGGAGACATACATTCTAACTCAAACTTAACCAACAAGAACGATCTGTTTGAGTATAGGTTTGCAAAGGGTCAGTGGGTAGAATGGAAATTCGAAGGAAGGTTAGTATAAATAGAAGTCATAAATATTTTCCATCATTTCATGTGATGTTATATTCCTTGAAACCTGTGACGTCACAAAAGTTTGGTCCGAGGCAAATATTGACCCTTTCATAAAAACTTAACAAATGATGTCATTTTATTGTGATGTCACCTATTCAAAAAAATTAAATGACATTATTTGTCGGAGGTTTTGACAGTGTTTGTATATAGACGGGTGAATTAGGATGTAACTGTTACAGGCAGAGTTTTCTCAGTGAAAGTGGGGATAATTTTCAGAATTCAGTATTTTAGATATACAAAGGATCCCGGACCTTAAGGAAAGGCTATAATAATCGGATTTTTAAATTTTCAAAATTTACTGAAATAATCATATAAATTGTTTGATCTATGTCTGAACAACAACTTTCATATTTCTTTTTGCTAAGATATAACCCTAAGCGCTTGCAAAATTTACTAAAACACACCCATCCTTTGTGAGCTTTGGTTGAACAGTGCACAAAAAAACCAGGTAGTTATGATAAATTTCACTTTAATTAGGTATGAGCGCAAAATAGAATGGCTAATTCAGACAACCTAGTAAAAGATAGATATACGACAAATTCTCCTTGAAAAGGAATTAGCCATTCTCCTTTGCGCCCATGTTGAAATTAGAGAAAATCAGAGAAAAAATACAGTACACAAAGTAAAAATTAGCATGTATAACGCCTTTTACATATATCGATCTACATGTATATATCTGCATTGATTTTTACCTGAGAAAGGGCGGTTTATCCGGATATTTCGGTTACCCCTCTTAACTGTATAGACGTTACATAAATTGTGATGAGATTACAAACGAAATTATCATAATTATTCTTACTCATAAAATGTTAAATTTTCTTCTGATGTAAAAAGGGACACTAAATCTTTATAATCAATCGATATATAGATGATCCAAAAAGGGGCCTTAAGGTCCGGGATCCTTTATCAGAGACCCTTTCCCATCCATTTGTGGAAGTTACTTACAAAAGTCGTAAACTTACATGTATATGACAGCAGCATCAAATTAGGTGAAATTATTATTAAAAATACAAAAATTTAATATGATTTTGCTACAAAAAAGATGTATTCAAGTCATAATTAACTGATGTCAGATACTTTTTCCAATGGGCATGATGGGTAAAGAAAAGGTAGAATATCTAATTTGTAACATTTTAGGAAGCCAGTGGCCAGAGCCGCCCATGGTGCAGCAGTATATGACTGGAATCTATGGATATTCGCTGGATATGATGGTAACACCCGACTGAATGACATGTGGACCGTACCACTCAGTGGGGAATGCAGGCAGTGGCAGGAGGTAAGGGATCATACCACTCAGTAGGGGGGTGTAGGTAGTTACAGGAAAAAAATAAGAAAAATATAGGCTTTACTTTTTCGTGCTTTATGAAGCCTCTATGATTTTAAGAATTTGAACTATACTATCAACCCTACGTAGTACATGATGTAATGCTATTGAGTTATTGAAGTGAAATGATATAAGAGTGTTTATGTGTATTTTTAAGTAGATATGCACAACCAGTGTAATTCCCTGATATGAAACAATTGAAAGGAACGTACTTGTATTTCGCATGAAAACGCTTGTGACGTCACAATGCATAAGATTCAAAGAAACATGCCGCGACAGCTGTTCCAACCTGCAAACTTAACCCGCGGTGACCTGGATGTTAACGTCACCTTGTTACCCAGAAAAACGCGATTTCAGAAAGCAAGAATGAAACTGACAACTGTGGTGCATGTATAAAGAATAAATGTCATAATTTGTGTTTTGTTACGGGTATGTAACACACAACAAGTGCATTAATTGCATAAAATACGCTAACGCTTATTACATGTGCGATAAATGCACTTGCTTTGTGTTGCATACCCGTAACAAAACACAAATTATGACACTTATTCTCTATGTAAATATGGTACACTGTATATACAATGCAGATGTGTCGTAATGATATCAAGGTCATCTTATAATCATGGTCCAGTTGAAATATTTTTTAACAAAATTATCAACTATGCGCCTTGAAAAATCTATGAGTTTCACTGAAACTTTCCATCACAATAGTATTACAAGGCCGGGTTAGCGCAGTGGTAGCGTGCTCGCTTCTCACCTCTAAGGTCTAGAGTTTGAATCCCAGATTCCGCGAAGGGTCATATGTGGGAGGGTAGGTGGTCCCCCACCCAGGCCTCTGCAGGGGGTTTTTCTGCTCCATGGACCCCCTCACACCAGCATCTGAGCCAACGTGAGACATTAATATAAACTAGTTTGTTAAACGCTGTAAAATACTGTAAATAAAGTTTAAATTTAAATAGTATTACATGTAAATAGTCCAATTCTGAAATTTTGATGCTACAATTGCAATCACAAAGGTCACTTCAATGCATCAACTTCTCCTGGTAAAGATTCATGAAACTTATAAGTGAAAATTAAAGCAAATTATTTTTAATTCATACGAACTATGCTCATTTCCATGTATATCTACTTCTACTTGTAGGTGAAGCAAAGAGGACATATTCCCCCTACTTGTTGTAATTTTGCTTTGGCCGTGGCTCGTGACTCTATGTTTGTGTTCTCGGGACAGAGTGGCGCTAAAATCACTAATAACCTATTCCAGTTCAAATTTGGTGAAAAGGAGTAAGTACATGTAGTAAAGCTGTGAAAATGGAATTTCAAATGATATATATGAAAAATATATATGAAATCTGATCATAAATTGCTTGAATAACAATTTTGCACCTTTAGTAAGAGAAAAATTATTTGATATTATTACTCCCTACAATACCTTCATATTAATGTTTACATGTAGTGTATGATAACTGTTAATGAATGCTACATGTACATGTATGTAGATCAACGTTTACATTAACATCAAGAAAGGAAAAAAGTGCATTAAATCATATATCATTTTGAGATAACACGTACCGGTATGATAAATCTGGAAAATTAGAATGAAAAATTTGTCAAAGAAATAAATGAATTCACTTTACAGATCTAGAATATTCTCTTTCCTGCAGGTGGACTCGCATTTCTACAGAGCATATTCTGCGGGGCACTCCACCACCCCCAGAAAAGAGATATGGACATACTATGGTAGCCTTTGATAGACATTTATATGTGTTTGGTGGAGCTACTGGCCAGACGTTACCTAATGAACTTCACTGGTATGTACATTGTATGCATATGATTATGGTGTACAACATCCTAAAACGAACTTGGAGTAGGCAATTATTACAGCCAGATAAATGTACTGTATGTACATACATGTAATATTATATACATGTACTTACTTTTGGGCAACCAAAGTTAAGCATAATATTGGGCAAGCTGACACAATAGCCTAATAATGAAATAGCCACTTTGCTAATTTTCCATGGAAATCTGTTACATCTAAGCAATTTAGTGTAGCCTTGAGTAACTCTGCTTCAATATGATTCCCTCTAAAATGGGCAGGACAGTTATTTATTGTTAGAATGTTTAAAGACCTTTTTGGTTCAAAATAGTAAATGTAGCATGATTTTACTTACATGTACTTGTTAAATTAGTATGAGAATTTATGTGTTTTGCTTTGATACACTGCATTCCGATAATAAAATAAGCTGTCCTATTGTTACAGTTTTGATTTAGACTCCCAGACCTGGTCAGTAACAGATCCCACCACGTCCAGTCAGGTAAAGATGAACTAATGCCAATTAAACGGAAAAAATTGCTTCTATTGTTTTTACATGTAAATGAGATAGAAAAGTTTAAAAATTTGAAGAGATTTAGATTCCGTCGTTTTATCCTGGTGACCTTGACAATGTATCCCGCAAGATTTTTGTATCCTCGGCATTTTATGTTTTATTAATTATAGATCCCTGCCGGTCGTCTTTTCCATGCTGCGGCTGTCGTAGATGATGCCATGTATGTTTTTGGTGGTACTGTGGATAACATAGTCAGAAGTGGAGAAATGTACAGGTTCCAGGTTGGTATGCAACTGATATTGAACCTTCTATGAACCCTGAAAAATGATGTCATTTTAATCATAAATTCTGAAATGTAACAAAAGTGTTATTGTTACGTCTTCATGCAAACAATCAAATGACGTACATGTAATTTGTCCGAGTTTTTTGGTCATTTAAAGATTTCAGATTTTCAATGAACCCGCAGGATTTAGAATCATCCTAATTTCTTCAGATGCTTCAACCTGAATGCTCTGAATTTAGCTGATTTGGTAAGTGTCGTATTAATTTCAGTAAGCGTTATGATAATGTTTTTGTTTTTAGTTTTCTAGATATCCTAAGTGTACACTCCATGAGGACTATGGTAAATTGTTGGAAAGTGGACAGTTTTGTGATGTGGTGTTTATCATGGGAAAGGTAGGCATTATGCACCTTCAGACATTATATAATACAGATTCTTGATGATAATTAATGACACATTTTATTCTTAAAATTTCTTAATTTCATTTAAAATAAAAATACACAGCCAACTGTGACTCACATGAAATTCATATGAAATGAGCATCATGTAAATTTCCCATGAAAGTTCATTGAAAATTCATATGAATTTCACATAAGATTTATGTAAAAAATATTTCACATGAATTTCACATGTATAAATTTACTTAACATAAATTTCACAAGAATTTTTCTTTATGACATCCATGTGAAATTGAATTCACAGAGAATTCATGTCAGAAACTTCACATGAATTTCATGTAAATAATTTCATGTAAATTTCATGTCCGTGCTCGTTTCACATACATGTTCATTTCACGTGAACTTCTATGTAAAATTCATGTAAATTTCACATGAATATCATAAGAGGCACATTTGGCTGTGTAGCTTCTTTATTAGTCTATTTTTCGTTTGTTTTTCGCTTGGACAGCCATCCAAGACTTTTGACTTTTCGATGTATCATTAAATGAAAAATTCAAATTGATATCAGCAGAAATGTTGTATTAAAGAAGGAGTAGATTCTTTGCTTCGAAAAAACTTGCTTCATTTTCCGAATTTGACTATCTGTCATATCTTTTGATTTATCTGATCATACATTCATATTGATAAGTTCACTCATATATAGGATTTGTAATTATACTTCCAACTCATAGTGTGATCATTCTATTTTGCAGGATGGAGAAAGGGTACCTGCTCATATCGCCATGGTAGCAGCCAGGTCAAGCTGGTTAGCAGACAAAATTAGAGCTGCTAAAGAACAGGTAATAATATACAGTATAAAGATACATGTAGGTCATCTACGGCTCAAGAAATTATATAACTTGACGTAGTATGAAATTACAACACAGATGGATTGAAATATAAAGACAGCTAGATCTTGTGTGAAAGTAAAGAAAAGATGTGATATGGTATGATATATTAAAGATTTGGACTAGGAAAAGTATAATTTTCTTTAACAGATTTTGCATGTATAAAAGATGTACACGATTATGGAGTTCTAACTAAACTTATCAATTTAAATTTCCATTTTAAGCAATCAGTATTTTATTTCTTCAGCAGTACCAGGTTGACAGTCCACCTACAGGTTTACTAGAGGTCCACCTGGGTGATGAGGACCCTACAGCATTTAAGATGGTTCTTTCCTATATCTACACTGACAGAATACATCCTACTAAAGAAGGTAGAGTGTAGCATAATTGTTTAATATTGTAACATTGTTTTAATCCCCCCTCCTTGTGATGATATGATGGTCAAGAGTTTGTTTGTTGTTCTGTCACACTTTATGCTTCATGAAAGAACATTTTTAGCTCGCCGGGACGAATGTCCGGAGAGCTATTGTCATACCCCCGGCGTCGGCGTTGGCGTCTGCGTCTGCGTCTGCGTGCGCGTGCACAAAAACTTTAACCTTGCTTATAACTTTTAAACCAATACAGATTGGGCTTTCATATTTCACATGTGCATTCCTTGTGACAAGACCTTTCCATAGATACCAAAATTTTTGACCTTGTGACCTTGACCTTGGAGATTGACCTTCTTTTGAAAAACTTTAACCTTGGCCATATTTTTGGAATGGTAAGTGATAGGGCTTTGATATTTCACATGTGTATTCCTTGTGACAAGACCTTTCCATGGATACCAAAATTTTTGACCTTGTGACCTTGACCTTGGAGATTGACCTACTTTTGAAAAACTTTAACCTTGGCCATATTTTTGGAATGGTAAGTGATAGGGCTTTGATATTTCACATGTGTATTCCTTGTGACAAGACCTTTCCATGGATACCAAAATTTTTGACCTTGTGACCTTGACCTTGGAGATTGACCTTCTTTTGAAAAACTTTAACCTTGGCCATATTTTTGGAATGGTAAGTGATAGGGCTTTGATATTTCACATGTGTATTCCTTGTGACAAGACCTTTCCATGGATACCAAAATTTTTGACCTTGTGACCTCGACCTTGGAGATTGACCTACTTTTGAAAAACTTTAACCTTGGTCATATTTTTGGAATGGTAAGTGATAGGGCTTTGATATTTCACATGTGTATTCCTTGTGACAAGACGTTTCCATGGATACCAAAATTTTTGACCTTGTGACCTTGACCTTGGAGATGATTGACCTACTTTTGAAAAACTTTAACCTTGGCCATATTTTTGGAATGGTAAGTGATAGGGCTTTGATATTTCACATGTGTATTCCTTGTGACAAGACCTTTCCATGGATACCAAAATTTTTGACCTTGTGACCTTGACCTTGGAGATGATTGACCTACTTTTGAAAAACTTTAACCTTGGCCATATTTTTTGAATGGTTAGTGATAGGGCTTTGATATTTCACATGTGCATTCCTTGTGATAAGACCTTTTTTATTGTTGTTGTTGCAATTTACATATGGTTGCCACCGGCGAGCTATGTTGTCATTCTGACAAGTCTGGTTATACATGTATCTGTCCAATCTTAATTGGATATACAAGTACATTTATTTATACTTATGAGAATGGGTCAAAGGTCAAGGTCACATTTCTTTGGAACAGACAATTCCTGCAGGTAGTTGAAGTGTATTAGTGAACTACATGTATTACAATTCAAAGCAGTCAAATGAAATGTCACCTAAATTTCATGTTATTTTGTCATTTTGAATACATCTCTGAAGTGTATTACAAAATTCTCTCGCTTAACTTCAAAGCAGTCAAATGTCTTGAAATGTCACCTAAATTTCATGTAATTTTGTTATTTTGAATACAGGTGTTTCTTTCCCATAAATTGAGATTTTGTAAAGCAATTTCCGAATGGTAAGAAATTTAGCAGACTAAAATGTCAAAGACACACTTCTACTTCTACTTCTACTTCGTAATGACCGCCTTCAACTTGTTGAAGTTTACATCACTTTTTTGGGTTGCGCAGGCTGGATTAAAATATTTCAAACTTAGATTAAATTAAAAGATTAAAACTATTTACAATGGATGGGATGAGTTAATGATGGGTTGATGATGAGACAGCTGCCTTAAACGACTCGACTGAGTCGCTCATGACAGTGTCCAGGGGTAGCTGATTCCAGTCTTTGATTGTCCTCGGAAAGAAAGAATTTTGTCTAATTTGGGTTCTACAAGATGGGATTTGGAAAGAGAGTGAGTGCATGTTGCGTGAGAATCTTAGAGGGGGGATAAGTCTGTTTGCTTTTGGTATGGCAACTTTTTCTTTTACAATTTTAAACATCATTGTTAGTCTTGAGTCCGTCCGTCTGTCTGCTAGGTTTCTCCATTGTTGATCTTTTAACATGTCACTGACACTAGAAGTGTTGTTGTTTCTGCCAGTGACATACCTAGCAGCCCTCCTTTGAATTTTTTCTAATTTGTTGACATCCTCAGTAAAGTAGGGGTCCCAGACTGAACAGGCATACTCTAACACGTTCATGAAGTTTCTCAGTTATTTGAATCACATTTCTGTTTTACAGGTCAGGAGTTCAATAGTAATGAGGTCATACTACTGATGATGGATGTATATAGACTATCCCTACATGTAAGTTATAATACACAGTCATGCATATTTTCATGAGCACAAAATTTTATGATTTCAACATACATGTACATGTATTGAATTTTGGAACCGAAGCACATGAATGAATCTTCACGTGTCTAAACTGGCAAAGCATGTTGTACCTAACTCGTTACATCGGTTAAATATTTTCTCAAGAAATTGCTTTGGTTTGCAGATGATCAGGATTCCTAAGAACATTTACATGTATACATATAATTTAAATGATATGCCATTTTTCAAGCACATAAAGTTATTCAATGACATTCAAGTTTTAAAATCACAATTATTATAACTGTTCAGTGAAAATAAGTACATGTATCTTCAAAACATATCTGGAATATAATTAGTATTCTGATACAAAAATATAACAAGGTACTGTAGTTACCTAGTTTTGATGGCAAGGGTCTATCGTATCAGACTCATGATCACTGTATTCTGATTCATGTGTACACAGCCAATTGTGCCTCATATGAAATTCATATGAAATTTACATGAATTTTACATTAAAGTTCACATGAAATTTATGTGAAACGAGCACGAACATGAAATTTACATGAAATATTTTACGTGAAATTCATGTGAAGTTCCCGACATGGAATTTCGAATGAAGGTCACAAAAAAAATTCATGTGAAATTCATTTGAAGAAAATTTATGTGAAACTCATGTAAATTATTTTTCACATAAATCTTATATGAAATTTATATGAATTTCATATAAAGTTTCATGTGAAATTTACATTTGCTAATTTCATATAAATTTCATGTGAGGCACAATTGGCTGTGTATATTTCACACTTAAAAATTGAAAGTATTTGAATACATTGTATTCTGTCTTGTCATAGAAGAGTGAGTGTTCTCTCTGATATTATGGACCTAACTTAAATCATTACTTCATACAACTCAGTGATTGGGAAGGTAATTTTGTGAATGGGCCATTTTCCATGATTTCCTAAAATTTCAATGGGCCATTTCTAAAGACAGTACTGAAACAACGGGCCATTTTGCAAATTAATGGGACTATGGCGCATGGCCCCTGTCCTTCCCAATAACTGCAACTGCATGATTTTTGGAGGTACTTAATTGGAATTCTAATTCTTTATTTTCAGATACACATGACCAGACTAGAGCATTTATGTGTGCAATATTTGACCACCTGTATTGGTCTCAAGAATGTTTTAGTAGCCCTGCAAAATGCTGCTAAACTTAACCTTGAATTCCTTAAGGTAGTTTCCTTATTTATCTTATACATAAACTTGACAAGTAAAGCTTTATAAAAAGCAATAGTTTCCAGTTGCACTGAAATTCTGTTAGAAGTTTATAAATGTATACTGTACATGTGCATGTACTTGTTTTAAGGTCACAGTGACCAAATGTACATGTACATGTATAAAAGTAATCTTGAATTAGTGCACTTAACTCATCTTCCACTATAATATTTGCAGGCGCGTACCCTGGTGTATGCAAGTAAAGTACACTGGTGCTTTCACATTGTTATTCAGATAAAAAGGGATACAAAGGGTCATCTTTAATGTAAAAAACTGCCGCATGGCACTTTCTATATAGACATAACCTCAGACAGTGCATGCATTTTAGATATTTTATTTTCGTGTGTGAACACTGACCCATTTAGGGCATCATGGTGGATTTCAAATCTGAAAAAGTGCTTCCACTTGAAAAGTACTCTGGCTATGCGCCTGATTTGTGTAAAAGATACAGAATTTAATATTGTATCACCAGCATATAAAGTACAATGTATATTGGGTGCAAATTATGCATACATGTACTATATAATTTGCAGACTCTTAATGTGCATAATTCATCATTCTTATTTTTCAATCTACTGTATGTTATTAAGGAAGTTTTCATGCAGAAACCATTATATTTTTGCACGGCTTATTTTGATTTAATGCTTTTCCAAAGATTAATTCTATCATTTCTTGAAGAAGTACATACATGTACATACATGTACATGTATATGTATATTTTCCCGCATTACAGGAGTATTGTTTGAAGTTCATAGTAAAGGAGAGTAACTGTCACCAGATTGTGAACAGCTCCGAGTTCGAGTCCCTGGATAAGCCACTGATGGTCGAAATCATACGTAGGAAACTGTCGCAATCACAGCATATCAGAGTCCTGCCCGATCATTACAATGAACTCGTTATGAGTAAGATATATTGCACGCATCAAGTATAGTAGATGATTTTCATTTGTAAAGGAAATTTTTCTCTTCGAGATGGTCACTTTTCATTTTATGCCCTTATAAATTATGGAAGTTCAAGTCAAAGCTATAAGAAAGAGTACCACTAATTTTCCAAATACAGGAGCTGCTGTTATAGGCCTTGGCAAAACAAAACTTTTCAACTTAATTTTCAACTTTTCAACAAACTTTTCAACTTGGCAAAACAAAACTTTTCAACTTACTTTTCAACTTTTCAACAAACTTTTCAACTTTTCAACAAACTTTTCAACTTTTCAACAAACTTTTCAACAAACTTTTCAACTTTTCAACAAACTTTTCAACGTATAATTTCAGACAACACGTTGGAGCATGACATGGAGGTGTTCCTCCGTAACGGTAACGAGTTCTGCGACATTACACTGATGCTGGAAGACAATCCGATACCGGCACATAAAGCCGTACTGGCTGCTAGGTGTAGTTACTTTGAGGCCATGTTTAGATGGTCAATGCCAGCAGACAGTACTGTCAATGTGGGTAGAATTACACAATGTATTGTAGTCAAATTTACCGTACTTTCTTTTGAAAAATTTTGATTGAAAGATATTGTGAATGTGCTGGTTTGAATATCATGGTCAATTTCAGTAATTTCGTAGCAGATTCTACTACATGTATATTCTTTTGAAATTTAGTTTTAAGATATTTTGACAGTTTGAATATTATGTCTGATAAATTAAGTTGATAAGAGAATTTTCCTTGTTAGTGGAATGTCATAGCTTGGATTTTTTCCTAGAAAGGCCACATCTTCAATCTCTTTTGTAGCAGTATTTGGCTTATTGAGACAAAAGTCTAAATGTTGTATGTTTATACTTTAAAAATGTACATGAATTTTATCTGGTTTCCAGGGAATTGAATATGACAGAAATGGTTTCTTGAGAAGAAATAACTTTTTATAACGTAACAAATAATTACAGCTACTGTAACATCCCATTTCAGATCAGAATCGGTGAAATAGTGCCGTCACGTCAGGCGTTTGACAGCCTTCTTCAGTATATCTACTACGGCAATATAACAATGCCCCCAGAGGATTCCCTCTACTTATTCCCGGCTCCGTCATTTTATGGTTTCACGAACAACAGACTGCAGGCATTCTGTAAAAATAACCTGGAGAGAAATGTGACAGTACAGAATGTGGTACAAGTAAGTCTATGTATCTTTACAATGTCAAGAATTAAAGTCAAGAAAAGCTCCACTACAATCCTTGAAGTTCTCAAACTTAACAAATATTTTATACTGTGCAGCATATGACAAAATTTTATATTTCAATGTAATAACCGGTAATTTTGCAACATAATTTTGTAGTGTGGGCCCATGCAATGTCTGGTATTTGTTCATTTTTTAAAAAATAATCTACTAGATAATGTTTTAAAAGAAATGCCTTACATGTACATGTATGTTGGATGAACCCATGATAGCGGTATTATTATCCAAGACTTTTTTTTACGGTACTCAATTTATAGTACATGTATATACATGTAGCACAGTACATGTACGCAATGTATATGAAATCCATGAATGTACTTTTTCCAAAGTGTTTTCATACTGTACTGTATTATAATTGTTCATGCAGTTTACACTCATTAATGTTAGTAATACGTATTCTCCAATTTTTTCAGATTTTAGAAGCTGCGGATAAGATCCAGGCTATTGACATGAAGAGACATGCACTCAAACTTATTGTACATCACTTCCCTAAAGTAAGTATACTTATATTAGTTATAGGGTTACTTCCTGTCATACTTCCTACTCAAAGTAGGTGTGTAAATTTGTGGGGGATGAGGTCGTAGGCCAAACACCCTACATATGTACACACCTACTTTGAGTAGGAAGTATGACGGGAACTTACCCTATTACGAATTTATCATGCCGAGAATTATTGTGTAACGTTTTATTTGTGTAAATTTTGACGTTTGAAAATTTAGTGACCTACCTCAGCGTCAAGGTAGGAAACCACACGACCGTCGTACTGCGATGTCATTGGCTGAAATTAGGACAAGACATGATAAATGTAAATATACTTGTATATCAATTTATAGATTTGTAAGTAAATCACAAGAGAGACTTTGATATCTACAAGTTTTCACCCTATTGGCCATATTGAAGTGGAAACATACGTCATGTACATGTAAAATGTATATTATTTTACATGGACAGTATCTGCTAAGATAAAATATTTCTAGTACATAAATGGATGAATGTAATATTCTTTTTCTATGATCAAGAGAGGGTCCAGCACATCAAGGATCCAGCATATGATTTTGAAAAAAAAATATCATGACACTGATAAAAAATTTAGGATTTTTGGCAACTTTCAGGAGAATTCTGAATCCTTGTCCCCTCCCCTCTCTTCCCTGAAGTCCAACTGTTTGTTTGTCAGAAAGTTTAACCCTAGCTTTCATGTAATTTTTGAAAATCAGGTTAGAGGGCTTGCATATTCACATATCTATACCTTGATTTTGACTGTACTTCTCTCTGTATTCAGGTTGCCAATCTACCAGAGCTGCGGCGGCTTAACAAAGACCAGCTATTGGACATCCTGAGTGCCCTCGCTGACGATATGGGTGAGGGACATCTTACATCCGACCATTCATCAAGTAGCCTCAGTGATGCTCTCATACAGAGATTATAAAACCCAAATTGACTGAATGTTACTAGATCTTAAAATCTAACGATGCTGCTGCCAGAAAGATGTTTGCTGGTCAAACACTGCCAAATACTGGGCTCCAGGCACACATATTTGGCATATTTAATCCTCATTGGTGGTTCTTACAGATAAAATAATTCAATGGCGCTCAGCCTCGCATTTAATTCTCGGAATTTCAAGTACGTGTTGTTATTTTGTCATGAGCAAGTGGCTTGAAATGTTATGTAGGCTTGGTCTGGACAGAACAAACTGGGAAGTACACAGACTAAATATGCATCTAAGAGTATTTCACCACCCATACCATTTGCCTGGCAGTCTTAGTGAGACTCCAGTTTCTACAATAAAGAAATGTATATTTAAAACCAGAAAAAAAACCACAATTTGACATAAAGAAAGACTAACACTGACTCATTTTGATATCTTTGATGACTGGCACATGAAGATGACTCACACTGACACATTTTGATGACTCAAACTGATACATTTTGATGACTCATGCTGAAACATTTTGCTCACTCACACTGACACATTTTGCTCACTCACACTGACACATTTTGCTCACTCACACTGACACATTTGGATGACTTATGTTGACACATTTTGAGTACTCACTGACATTTTGATTACACACTCTGACACATTTTGATGACTCACACTGACACATTTTGTTGACTCCTTCACAAAAGAGCGCAAATTTTCCTTCAGAAATATTTGCACAAAGAATTCTCATCAAATTGCAAAATGGAAAGAATGTGAAGAACATATTCTTGTATTTGTATTTTCTATCCTGCATGTGCCAAATTTTTATGTCCTCTGCAACGCAAAAGCGACATACTGGGATCACTCTGTCCAGCATCCGTCTGTCTGTCCAGCATCCGTCTGTCTGTCCATCTGTGACGTGTGTGGTAGGCACGTTTTTACATAAATGGCTATAAGTTGATTGAATTGCATTGTACTTGCAGGGATTTTCAAGCATGATGAGCCTTGGATCCTATCAGGGTCAAGGTCACCTGCAAGTTCAAGGTCATATATTCAAGGTCAAACAAGCTATAGGCGACACATACATGTAACTATTCTTGAACATTTATATTTTTATGATTTTATAGTAAACTATTGACTTTGTATGCTTTTTCTATATTAATTTTTTTTTTATAAACATTACATGTATGGGCTTAAAATGCAATTCTTAAAAATGCAATTCTTATACATGTATGTTAGTTACATTTATATTTAATTTCAAAAATATGATTTTTACAGGTTAAAAAATGGTCCTCTCATCTTTGCCTGCAATTTTTGTGCTTTTGAAAAATACTTGTAAAGTATTTGATATTTTGGAAACCTGAGTTCTTAAATTTTCATAACAAAGATTATGATGAATTTCTTTTTGCCGTCAAATATTTTTGTATACCCATTTTTGTATGATTTTAGACATTAACATGTAAATGCATTTTACATTTGTATGTGTAACTAAAGATTTGTTTTACTTATAGATTTGTAAAATGTGCAATAGAGAAATTATGAAATATGTACATGTAGAGCTTAATTTAAATAGAAAAATTATCTACTGTTCTGGGACTGGGTAAAAAAAAACATTATGATTATTAACATGCAAAAGAATAAATTGCAGATTGCATCATCAACAAAAAAGTATGTTCATTGATGATTTAAGGAAATGGTTTTGCAGAAAGTCAATAGCACGAACATTTTATCTTCTAGACAAAAAATTTATCATACGAACTAGATTTTAAATGTGTTCATAAAACTTTTTAGTTTGGAATTATTGGAAAATTTGATTTTGAAATTTCAGTGAAGGATTTTTTCATACAAAATTGAGCAGGATCATACCAAATATCTTCTAGGGGGAGGGGTTGGGTTTATGCAAAATAATAATTTTCTACTTGCAAGAAAAATCATTTGTCAACCACTCATATCTGACTATATGTATACAGGTTCATGTTTATTCTAGTCAAATTTATTCACTATCACGGTGGGTAATCTCGCAACGCAGAACATTCTATTTTTCTCAAATTTCTTGTAATACAGATATTTCATCACAAAAAGGGAAATGTGATGCAGTGTACGGATGCTTTAGCTATGAGTTTTAGCCAAAATAAGAGAAATAATATCTTAAAATTTTAAAAAGCTGAAAAACGATCGGCGTGATTTGTGTAGATGAAAGTGAAAGTAGAATGCAGATCGTGTTTGTGCGTTATAAAAAGCTATTATTCACATTATTTTGAATATAACTCATAGCTGTGGCATTCCTACACTGCATCACATTCCCCTTTTTGTTATAAATGATCTATATTGAACAAAAATATAGAAAAACCAATTGTTCTGCGTTGCGAGATTATCCAACGTGACTATACCATTATATAGCAGTGCATCTGAGCTATCTTATATAACGCTCATCATTAGGATGGGCAGTTGTATGCTGTGGCACTTTCTGTCCATGGGAAGATCTGAATGTTTCCGGGGGGGGGGAGGGGGGGGGGGGTTTAGAGATTTTCTACATTCATCATACAGATAAAATATGGGTTATGTTATAACATCATAATTTCATGAGTTTAACTTGATACGCACTACTTAATACTTCTACAAATGTGCAAATCACAAGTAAGGTAAAGAGTGCTATTTCCTATGTTGTATATTGTAAGACTATTTTTTATGATCATAGAATTAGCTATAATATGTGCATTGTATGGCATAAATGTGAATCTACTTTCATTTTGCTTATACAGGTGCAGTACATTTCATGTTTCTCAAAAAGGGGTAGGGCCACGAAGCCCGATATTGACCCTAATTTTCAACATTGAACTTCAAAGAATTTTTAACTGTTATTTGACATTTTGAAATGTTCTCTACTGAATTAAGAATCTATCTTTTGTAAACATTGCGTTTATCAATAGCTTTTAGACCTTTGAAAACACCAAAATTTTCATATTTCGCGAAATTGATGCAAAAACTGTATAATTCTATTAAATTAGCAATGGCCGCATGCATTAAATAAGATAGAAAATTTAAATGTGAAAGATTATCATTATATCCTTTTGTCATAAACATTTTGTCTCAGTTAACGCATGCGGCCACATTGAATTCTTTGACAAAAGACAAAATTCCCAGCAATTTTCGCCATATTTTGTCAATAACGTCAAAATGACGTCACTTCATGACGTCATTACAGTTAAATGGCGCTTTGTTTGGTGATATTTTTCTTTTCATGAAAAGTAGTAAACATTCGTGTATTTTTATGAGAGATATCAAGTATTTCTCAAGAAATTTATTTCTAGTAAAAAATCGAGGGCCGATTTAGGGGTCTCGTGGCCATACCCCTTTAAATGATTTAGATATAAGTTAAGTATGTTTCAAAGGGTAGGATGCCTTGCAAAGCCATCAAAGGACGTTTTCAATTTTTTGTTGCTTTGATTAGATATATTTTTAAGAGTTTGTTTTTATTCAGTTGACCAGTGCAATAAATCATTAACTTAAGACATCTCATTCATAAATCCATGGTACGGAGCTCTTAAATTGTGAGCAAATATTAAAGAGCTCATTTTTAAAAATCCAATTCGTATCTACATTGCTCATTCACCCAGGATTATAAGAACTGTCTTCGTGCACCAAATAGTTTGATAGAAGTGAAAAATGCTACAAATAATTGATAAGGCCATACCAAATTAATCAAATGTGCTTCTGATTTCTTGTGAAAAAAATGGTGAGAGTGAGCGAAAATATAATAATTTCCTTTTTTAAAGTACTGATGTTTTTAAGGTGTGAACGAGTGAAATAAATTTGTTCTTACTCAAAAGGTTACCCCAGGAATACATGTCTGATGTTTTCTGTACTTTAAACCGACCCTAAAAAAATTTGAGCCAGAAATTTAGTGGTTTGGCAAGCAAATTATTTTTTAAATATCATTTTTTGAATTATAAAAAATATTTTGAGGGAAATCCGTCAAACATTAAATTTATTTGGTATGGCCTAACTTTGAGGAACTCCCTGTCCTGATTTTTTTTTTAGTTTCTGTTAATTTGGATTTCTACTTGCACGTAGATGTACAATCACGTATCTGTATGAAAATAATAATAGAAATCTCGGTCTCTGTATGTGAAATTTGACATAATGATAGATTGTTAGCTTACTTGCTAGCTGACTTAATTATTGATAAATTCTGTTATGATTGTGATGAAATGTTATAGACTGTGATATTTGTTTATATAGTTTTATGTAGTGCTATAGGAATAAATCATTAGATATTCAGTTAAAGCAGTTTTCAAATAGTTTTCATTTTTGCTCACAAGATATTCCACCAAAGCCAGGAGTTTTTTTGGGTTTTTTTTATTCAGACCACTGACCTTGGCTAAGTTTCTCTACAATGTGTTATCTTAAATCAGGAGTAAAGGAGGAACCTGGCATACAAGACTGGCAGTATGAGTATTGATTCGAATACATCAGATCTGCTTGTAAGTGTACAAAAGAGGGTTACTCAACAGACCAGTTCTTTCCAGGAGGTATATATACAAGCCAGGTGAGGTCTTGGAATTGCAAGATTTCAAAAATCTATCTTTACCTTTGAAAAGTCTTTTGGTGGGAATTTTCAGAGGCAGAATTGAATGGTATTTTACTTCTTTTTCGGAAAAGTTCCAATGCAGCCACTAGTGCCTAAAGCATATATAGATCCCCCTATTCTCTCAAAGCATTATTTTTTGTCCTTTTCAGATCAAATGCAGATGTTTGAAAAATGTTTAAAGCACAAGGAGCAAAGAGAAAACTTAATTTGGGGACAATGGGTCATGGTCTTTGTTTAGGAAGTTAGCCGTCAAAAATCATATTGTTTTCCAGATGATACCTCAAGAACTCTTATACATGTACTTATCCAAACCAGTTTTGCATACTAGTATATTTATTCTTACCAGGAGAAGAAGACAGCTTTTGATTTTAGCATCAAGGGTTAAGAAATTGACTTTTTGTCTCCAGATGGTTTTTCAAATACTCTACCAGTGGATATTTTGATTTTTATTTGGAGGGGAAGGTACCAATTAGTTGTTAGGTCAACTGTCAAAGGTGACTATGGGAAAGGTCAAGGTCACACTGTCCTCCATTATTTACATATTATAATACTTAAAATATCATTGCATCAATATCTTTTAATATGGGAGAAAAGGATTACCTTGTATGATGATCAAGCTGTACATGTTTCTCAATTGACCATGATGAGAGAGAAACACCCATTTTCAATGTGAAATATAAAGGTTTTAAAGGTGAAGTTAAAGACTTGTAATTAGAGGGGGTAAATGAAAGTGCAGAAAATTTAATAATATTATAGATATTGGGGTATTATGTATGTCAGTGGCATAATATTTGCATTGTGATTTCTAGAAGCCACTGAATACTTTAAGGATCACCACACTACACATATCGATGTCTAGGTCAGAGTTCAAGGTCACATTCGACAAATACCTAAAAAGTAATATTATATGTTTATCTTCTTTCATTTGTAAGGCAAACTTAACAAGTGATCATCTCCAAGTTGCAAATGTATCGAATGACATTTGAACAACTGAGTTACTACTAGTATTTATTTTTCAGTTCATGGATCAAATGTCTTAGGGTCACAATGAATTAACAATACATGTACCAGAAACCAAAACTGGTTAGCTCTAGTCTATTTGCTGATCCAGATTTTTTTGTGATGCTCCCAGAATCAAAGGTTCAGGGGCATGTTGTTTTGGCCTGTCTTCTGTTTGTCTGTTTAGCTGTCTGTTTATCTGTGGCAAAAATTGGGCATTACTATTGAATGGTAGGTGATATAGCTTTCATATAACACATGTGTATCCCTTGAGATGAGACCTTTTCATTGATACCAAAAGTATTGACCTCATGACCTTGACCTTTGACCTACTTTTCAAAAACTTTAACGCAGGGTATAACTTTCATATGGTGGGTTATAGAGCTTTTATTTTTCACACGTGTGGTCCTTGTGATGAGACCTTACAATTGATACCAAAAGTTTTGACCTCATGACCTTGACCTTTGACCTACTTTTCAAAAACTTTAACGCAGGGTATAACTTTCATATGGTGGGTTATAGAGCTTTTATTTTTCACATGTGTGGTCCTTGCGATGAGACCTTACCATTGATACCAAAAGTTTTGACCTCATGACCTTGACTTTGACCTTAAGTTTTCAAGAACTTTAACACTGGGCATAACTTTTGAACGGTGAGAAATAGGGCTTCTATATTTGACATGTGCCTTCCTTGTGTTGATACAAAAATTTTTCACCTCATGATCTCGACTTTGGCCTTCCTTTCAAGATCTTTAACATATTGTGCATCAAAGCTTTTGAATGGAAGGTGATCGATCTTCGAAAACTTTAACACATAGTAATTTTACCTTTTATATGGTGGGTTATAGAGCTTTTTTTCACATGTTATGAGACCATTCCATTGCTACTTTAAAGGTGACCTGCAAAGATCCCTCACTCATCTCATTTTTTCTTGTTCATTTGATTAAGTAGATCTAGAATAACACATTCCAATTTTTCATTTGACAAAATTGCGTCCCGTTTAGCAAATAAAGCGGGTGAAAATACGTCCCGTATTAAAATTCAAAAAAGCCTGCCCAGATTACCTCCCGTGGCGATGACGTAATGTACACCCAAGCCCGCTATATATACTATGCTGTAATAACTGTATATATGTTACAAGGAATAAGTGTAATCAGGGATTTCATGTAATTCCTGGAAGGTTCAGTGATTACGTGTAATTCCTGGTCATTTTAGGGATTACATGAAATCCCCAAAATTTTAGGGATTACATGTAATTCCTGAAATATTTGAGCATATTCACACTTATTTCCTGACGGCCAAAATGATATAAAAATGATCAATATTGTGATACCGATAGCTATTTTTCATGTTCATAATATAACATCCTATTACTGAAAGAGAAAAAATGGTTTCATATAGAGTCAGAGATGCTTTTAAGGTTGATTATATGAATTTAAAATTGATAGAAAATGATATGTTAGAATAAATTTGGTTTCACAGATAGATTTTGGCCCACTGATATGTTAAATCAATCTCTGTACATGTAATACAAGTACATGTACTCGGTAAAATTGTATGCATTGAATCTTGATTTGTTTTATGGACCTTCATACTGGTGTTTTATGCTTGCCGTTGGGCGGGGACATCCACTGTCTAACCAAAAAATATCATTTTGAATATATCTTATGATGAACCTATTTAGACATCACATAATAAATAATTGAAAATAAGAACATTTTTATCATTACTTCTTACTTTTACCCATTATTAAGATACATTAATAAAGATTAAATACTTCTGTTTTTGATTGAAACTTTCGATATGTGTTTTATAGTACTTTGACCATCGATTTTGTTCGATAAGTTCCTTTCTTTGCGCTCATGCGTTTGTTTTATGTCCATTTTGCATAGATAATGATAAACATGACGAATTAACTTCGCAATTTGGGGAATATTATGATAAAAATTACCTGGTCTAGTTTGAATATTTTCACTTATTTGGCATAAACATTTCTTGGTACTTGACAGAGAGGATATCTAGCATCAACTGAGCCAAAAATAATAGATCTTAAACCTCAAAATAAGGAGAAATGAAGGTTAAGAAATAAGTGTAAAAATTCATGAAAAATTCAGGAATTACATGAAATACCTGGCCAATTTCAGGAATTACATGTAATAACTAATCGAAACAGGGATTACACGAAGTCCCTAAATTTCAGGAATTTCATGAAATCCCTGATTACACTTATTCCCTGTAACATATATATACAGCTTAAAAAGAACGATTTATGCGAGTATATATTTCCTTTTTTTTAATTCATCAAATATCAAATAGCTTTGCGCTAATTTTGTACATCACATTAACAATCGTTTTGATATCATAATTAAGTTGACGACTGTGCGGTTAGAAGTTTCCTATAGAAAGTGGCTTCACCTGCTTTCAAGATTTGTTACCGGGGCGAAATTTTATGGATTGAATTTTTTGAGCAACCCTAAGTAATGTATATATTTTTGAAAAGGTCTTTCCGAGACGGCGATTTTGAAAATGATTTCAATTAAATCGGACTTAAAACAAAAAAGTTATTAGCAAAAAGAACTTTGATGGCCAAAACAATTAATTGTGTGTAGATTTATTTCTATGCGTTTAATTGGAGTATTGTGGTCGTGTTTGGTATCAAATGAATTCGAATGAAGTGCTGTAGAGGAAGATGATAAGGAAATGCAAAAATAATGTTGAAACAAACAATTTGTATCTTTACGGCCGAGTTTGTCGGTGCATCAAAGGCTTGGCGATCGTTGCCGAATAACGGTATAAAAGTTGTCGGCAAAAAGCGTAATGATGAGTGGAGGGTGTGTGTTCCCGATTCGTCGACTTCAATTATATCATAATCACCTCAATTGGTGGCAAAGGGGCCATCTAAGGGGCACAGGTAGACTGATAATTAACCAATTAGTATAAAGTTTACCTGTAGTTTACCTGTAAAAGTATATGATGAGTATTGAAAGCTAAGATTCTAGAATATTTGAACGTGTGATGTAATGTGTTTGTGTTCAATCTGTAAAGATGTGCTGGTCTTTATATGAATACACTTTTCAAATATAAATATAGCACCAACACTCGTCGTTCAAAGATATCAAGAGCTTCTGCTTTTTTTTTGTTTTTTTTTTTGTTGCTACAACAGAAGAAGAAGAAGAAGAATGTCAATTATCTTAGTTACATTTATTTCATTTCGTAAAAAAATGTCATATTTAGATAACGAAATGTTTGACCTCATGACCTTGACTTTGACCTTTAACTTATTTTTCAAAAACTATGATAATTGGGCATAATTAACTTTTGAATAGAGAGTGCGTGATAATTAAGATTTATATTTCAGAAAATGGTGTTAATACTGACAAAGATGCCGAAGGGGGTAATTCATGTTTCACAAACACACTTTTTATTTCCAATGGAAAAATGAGGGTATAGCCTTTGATTTTGGAATAAAATTATACATATACATATGAAAAAAATACAACTTTTTGACAATTCCAGCGAGTCCCAACCAATATTTACCAAGGCCTAAATGAGGTTCAGCTGGAAAAAGATAAGTACTACAATATATTACCCTTCACCCCTACCCTCCCCCTTCTTTTTTTCATAATA
Organism: Pinctada fucata; assembly: GCA_028142955.1. NCBI lineage: Eukaryota > Metazoa > Mollusca > Bivalvia > Pterioida > Pteriidae > Pinctada > Pinctada fucata. The sequence goes on along the minus strand of AP027113.1, from coordinate 26,969,299 downwards.
ACAATTAAGGTCGACGTCTATGTCTTATATTTTAAGACAAGAAAAAAAAGATGGATGTGTCCACTCTCGGTAAATTATTTGGGAAATTAGTCAATATTTTGGATTTATTTATTGGGAATCCATATCACAGGACATCGTTTCAGAATGAAAAAAAAATTCATTTCCGGATTTGACCATATCGGTTTAGAGCGAAGAATAGAATCGAGTATTTGTTTCCGTGATGACGATTCGGCGACTGGTTTGGGTTTTAAACGTTTTTCGCCAAAAATAATGAAAAGTAAGACCATTTTCAACTATGACTTCCTAAAAGTTTTCAAGTATCAATGTTTTCTGTCAACGTTTTCCACTGACACCCACCTGAAGTTTCAGAATAACTAGCAATTTGCGGTTAGCGCCACAGGCGCCTGATTCCTAAAAAGAACAATTAAAACCCTTTCTTAATCGCCCGTTTCTCTTCTCTTTACCTTTCTCTAAGGCACGACAGCTTCCATGTTTTAAATCGAGTCGAAACCTACACTTTACTGTTAGCGGCAAGGGTAACAACTCAAACTAACGGTACTGCACATGCTAAGAATAGCGTAAAGTGTAGGTTTCGACTCCATTTCAGGTATTTGGATTAATTGCGGCTAAATGCACGAATAATCAATGATACGTAGGTTATGATCGTGAAGAAAAATATATGTAGACAATACTGATATGCAATTTTATGAAGAAATCCTTTTGAAACTTACGATATTGAGCAGGTTGGGGAAAGGCACCGATCGAGCTAATATACCTCGATTGGGCTAATATACCTCGATTGGGCTAATCAATCTGAATATTTTCAGTAGTAAAAAATTAAAACATTCTCAAAATTATTCTTTTGAGCAAAATCGCATCAGTTCTTTATAAAAGAAGTTATGTTTACAAAAGAGACATACCTGAAAAGTGAATAGTTACTGAGAAAATATACCTCCACTTTTCTGAATATATTGGGTGAGATTTCTCGAAATCTAAAAAGTTTTCAGGCATACTTGCTTTTTAAATATTATTTCTTGATATAAAAACTGGTGCGATTTTGCACCCAAATATGATTTGGAGGTAAAAAGTACTTTTTTCTGAATAAAAAAGTCAGATTGATTAGCCCAATCGAGGTACATTAGCTTGATCGAGGTATATTAGCTCGATCGGTACCTTTCCCCAACCTGTTGAGGGGGTAAAGAGGGGGGATGATGATTAAACATGGACGCTGTCGTGCCTTAAAGAGAGAGTAAAGAGGAGAGAAACGGGCGTTGAAGATTGAGTTTTAATTTTCTTTATAGGAATCTGGTGCCTGTGGTTAGCGCTGATGTGCATGGCATGATGGGGGAGGGCGAAATCGGATCCGGGTGTGTGTCGTGCTTCTACGTATGAAACTAATTCGTATCTTGCCAGCTTTTTTTTTTCCAGATCTTGAAATTGCCCCCCCCCCCCCTCCCTTCTTCAGACCTCTCCACAGGGTGCAGGACGTTTCGGTACAAGGATGTTTCGGTACCAAAAAGAAAGTTGTTTCAGTACATGGTACAGAGACGTTTTGGTACATGATTTAGGTCGTTTCGGTACATATTTTGTTTTGTTACATTACCCAATTCTTGACTGTTTAAAAAAGGATACATTATCAACATGTTGTTTATTACCTTAGTGAGAGTTATATTTATTTTTGAATTCCCCCTCCCCCCCCCCCAAAAAAAAAATCATGTCCCCAAAATGATACAGTTGAAAAGCAGAAAACATTTAAGTATACCAATTTATTTGATTACATAATAAATTTAATTTGTACTTTCCTGGTTATTTTATTTTTTTTCTTTTATGTTTGTTTGTTTGTTTGTTTTTTTTTTTTTTTTTGGGGGGGGGGGGGGGTCTTTCGTCATACATAATTGGTATGTCTAATAACAGATTGATTAATAAAACCTTTTTCTTTGCAATATTTGATTAGGCTTATAATTGTTAGGCATCGGACGAAATGTTTGATCACCGATAAATATCAATTGTCATCAAATATGTTACATAATGTACCAAAACTTACATTAAACGTAAAAAAATTAAAACAAACACAAACTAATTATCACTAGTGTTGTATAATCGGACAAATTTCATAATCGATTATCGGTTTATAATCGGAGAGGATTTTAATCGATTATTTCGATTTAATCGGAAATAAATTTCACTTGCTTTTACAGAAAAGAATGTGACAAGTAATGATAAAACTTCACTAAATTTTATGCTAATATACATAATAAAATGTCTAGAGAGAAGTCCAACCACAGAATGATAAAATCCTGTCTAGTAAATGAAATATTTTGTCAAATGGAGCCAAAACAAATATGTGATTGTAATAGTTAATAGTCGGCAACTTTAAACGGCAGATGCAGAGTTTGGGGGAGGGGTCCATTCGACCCAAGAGAAAGGTTTTTGCTCATTCAACGTGGAATCAAACAATATCTTCATGGAGTTTAGGCTAACAGTACTGTAAACATCACTGACCTGGCCTTGTCCTTCCTACAAAGCTCTGGAGTTCGGCGTAAAAATTGGGGTTTTTTTCTAGACGAGTACAGTAGATATTGACGTATCGCATCTGACGTTGAAATTTTCTATTGGAGTACTTGTCATTACTATTCAATTCAATGAGAATCCTAATTCCACCCATTTTATGCCTTAGAAAGTGTATTCTTTTCGAATTATTTACGCTACGACCGTTACTTTAACTCGTGGTAACGATCGTCAATCTACTTTCGTTTTATTCGTACTTGTTATACGCGTATTCGACCGAGAACTATGTCATTCTTTTCTAAGTTGTATATTTCCGATTATAATCGATTCTTGAAAACATAATCGATTAATCGAAATCGAAGGGTATTAGCGATGATGTCGCCGATGTCGGCGATAATCGTTACAACACTAATTATCACCCCATATCTCCCCAAAAAATATGTACCGAAACGTCTTTTTGTTGTACCGAAACGTCTCTACTTGTACTGAATCGTCATTTTGTTGTACCAAAACGTCTCTACTTGTACTGAAACATCTTTCTATATTGTACCGAAACGTCCAGCATTCCTCTCCACATGCCTTATAAACATTTTTTTGTGTCATAAACTAAGTACAAATTAAAATGAAACAAACTGAATAATTAGTCCCCTACCGGCAACGCCGGTGGGGACTCTTAGTTTTTTATTCAAAGGACAAGATCAAATTCAAAAGTCATTATCTGATTATAGCACCATATACAATGATATAGGCTGTCTGCACTGAGTATCATTTAGGTGAAAAGATTATAGGTGATCTGCTAGCAAGCCTCTTCCTTGGCACCTGATATCACTATTGTACGTGTTCGTTTTGCTATGGCCGAAAAATCCACTGAATGATTTAAACTTTGAGTGTAATTTTCAACATTGGAAAAGTAAAAAGTTTTTTTGACGCCTAAAATGGCTAAAAAAAATTTTGGTTGGCAAAAGTTTTCCTGCCCTCCCCCCTCCCACCAAAAGAATCAAATGGTTGCTCCCTAATGAGGTTTTGTCAGTAGTCAGATTGTGTAAGTCTGTATACATGTATATGGGTAGTACAATTCATCATACTGGTCGGGTACATATTATCGCTGGGCACATATTATCACCACTTCATTTGTATCTCCACATATTGTTGATGAAGGAATTTAATTTTTTCACCATATTTACATCTTTGAAACATGAAAAGGTATACAAAATTTCAAATAATTCCATAACCTGCAGTGATTGGGATAGGCAATCGGGTGAATGTGACAATGGCCCCATATCCTGGAACATCAATGTGCCATTTACAAAATGAATGTGCCATTGCTGAAAATGAATGTGCCATGAGCAATATGTAAAAAAAACCAAACAAACAAGCTAGAACATATATAGATCTGCATCACCCGCCACTCCAAATACTTTCCTCAAATCAGTTGGAGTAATTTTTCCGCATAAATTTCACTTAGGATTTTAGATTTTTCTATATTTCAAATATAAAAGTAGGGTTTTGATTTTGGTCATCTCGAGCTCAAGTACCTTTAAATAAATCAATAAATGCAGGTAAATCCAGTTATTAAATTTTTTTTGTCTCCAGACAGTGATTTTGCGCAATTTTGGAAACATTAGATGAAGTTATGGTGTACTGATTTAAAATGAAGATGCGTCTTTACTAGGGTTAATAAGGGAAATTTATTCAATTTCTGCAAGAAATTAAACCGAAAATTTTTCAAATACCCATGAGTTTTGTTTCACAACGTGAGTTACAGCAACTATGAAACAAGAAAACAATTATGATCGTAATTTTACGGTCACCAAGTTGGCGATCAGAAAAACATTTTTGGAAGCTGCAGTCCACACTGAATTTTTTAGTTGCATTGGCAAGTTGGTGAGTGCTTATAATAATACCAAAAGTCTTCAATACATTATGCCTGCCATCATATATTCATTTATTTGCAGAAACAATGAAAGTGTCGTGATGTAACCATGGTAACCAATTGTGCTGACGAAGGTGAGATCTGATTTGATGGAGAGTAGCACAAGGTCAGTTTTGTAATGTATTTAACCTTGCAGAATCGGTAATATTAGATTGGCTGACAAAAAAACTCCTTGGTCAGTGATGCTGAAAAGTGCTAGTCCGAAGGATTTGGCAGGCAAACTTTCATTCAGACTCGCAAAAAGTTTAAAGTTTTGCTACAAAATTCTTTATTTGGACTGGCAACATTTTCAAAATGACTGGCATTCCTTAAAAGTTTTCAACATCTCTGCTTGGTCCAATAAAAGCTCATTCATTTTAACTTATTTATTTGGAATGATCAAAACCCCCAAATGTCCTACATTTCATAGGAGATTTCAAGAAGTCTGACCATTTGTACACCTTATGTACCTTCTATACTGAATTGCAGTTATTGAGTTGATTTGATGGATTTCTGAAAGTTTGAATAATAATTATGCATGATACTAAGTATATATACATGATAATTAATGCCGAATTAAAACTCAACCGGTTGCATTGGTATCATCAGGAGTTTTGCAAATATACAAACAATCTAAACATTGTTTGTATATCTGCAAAAATCCTGATGATACCAATGAAACCGGTTGAGTTTTGATTCGGCATGTGTTATTTTTTCAATATATTGAAACTTGTGGAGAGACTTATCGACTGTTTATTGATACATTGCATGATAATTATATAGTACTTATAATTCCAATACGTGATGTATTCCTGTATGTTCTATATAGCATTTGCCAGACTGAGGTCACAATGTTCCGATACACATTTATTTAACACTTCTTTCCAAAGTGCTGCATGCCCATCAGTCCAACTTAAACAAGTTATAACTTGCTCAAAAGGCTTATATAGCAAGTTTTGAACCTCTTGAATCTCTTCTGAACATTTTTCTTTTAAAGTGAGCATTTTGGACAACCATGAACCTGTTGGTATATCTCACTATCCAGTGCATGGTTTGTCAGCCTTGCGCTAAGCCCTCAAAAATAGGGTTCTCTTGGGAATATTTCTGTCAATAAATCCTATTTACCAGCAACAGACAAGCTATTTCCCAAGAAAATTAGGTGATAAACATAGTAAAGATCTAGATGCATAATAATAAATCACAATGTTTTGATTATAAAACATGTTTTAGTAAAAAAAAAAACAAAACAAAGAAACACTGTTATAACTTGTTAAAGTATTCAATTTGGTGAAAATTCAAATTCTGTGGAAAATCTGTTTTTTTCATTTATATCTTATTTAAGTTATAAACTCAGGAACATAGCATGCATAAGTTGTACATGTATAAGTTATAACTGATGCAAGTTACATGTAATAAACTTCTAGAAGATATGACCTGTATATGGTGGACCCCTGATTGCCCATTAATTGATTTTTTATGCCCCAACTTGTCTTATGCCCTTACTTAGAAATTTCATACATGGTTTATTGTTCCATAATCCTCTCATAATATCAACCAATCAGATTACATATTTTGAAGAGAAGTGTCACTATGGAATTACAATTTGAACAATAGACCACTTTTTTATTTCTTAACCCCAGCATTACCATGATTAAGTAGACATGTAAAATTGTAAACTTTTTTTTATGTCTGATTTGAAATCATGAAAATAAGGTTTTTTTAGAAAGTATCGGAAAAATGATTTATATCTTTTAAATCTGTGTACCTAGTCACGTTCTTTAACTACTATATTTGAGTTTGCATTTTCTTTTGTGCATCTTTATCATGTTTATTACTTCAGTAACTCCAGAGTATGAAATCATCGATTTTCCCTTTAGAGCATGTCATCATTATTTAGAATTATGATTTGAAATATGAAAAGTTTTTAAATTAATTGAGGAAGTTAAAAAAGAAAAAAAAATCACTGTGTATTGCATGTCTCTATAAACATAATATTATGTAAGAATTTAAAGTACTTGAAGGTATTACTTGGATTGACTTATGTTATTTCTACATTTAGATATGCATATAGGAAAACCAAAAATGGTACACACTAGGTAATTTTGCACACAAGGCTTCAATTTTTTGCATTCAAATTGTTCAATAAGATATTTATAACACATGTATAATTATGCTAAGGCCATACCAAATTAATTAAATGTTCTTTGGATTTTCTTGTGATAAAAAGGGTGCGAGCGAGCGAAAATATAATTTTTTTTTTTTAAGTATTGCAGTTTTTAAGGTGCGGGCAAGTAAAATAATTTCATTTTTGATATAGGTTACCCCAGTAATACATTTCTGATGTTTTTCATACTCAAAAAGGAATCCCCATAGAAATCTGGTGACTAGGAAGCCTGGCACTTAGCTCTACAGAAAAGATTTTTGAACATTCCCCCCTCCTTGACTTTCAATGGGACAACAAATTTGCTCCCAACATAATTTTTCAAACACAAGAAGTATCATTTTCTTCGAAATTTGCACAATCTCAGACTTCTTTGCAGAAGTCAGAAATTTCGTGGTGCGGGCAATTAAGCATTTTATTTTCATAATATTATTTTTTGAATTTTGAAAAATATGGTGCGGGAAATCCAAAGAACATTTAATTAATTTGGTATGGCCTAATATTTAAAATGTTGTAATTTTATACATTTGACATGACTTTTCAAGGTCAAAGAAAAAAAAATTGTGACACATCTCAGCATCTTTATAATGCAGGATGTAAACTTTGTGGACAAATGTCTGAATGCTAATTATATACCCAATTTAGGGGGGTATAATATTGGAATCACCCTTTTCCGTTTGTCCATCCATCCGTCTGTCTGTCCATCCAGTTAAAAAGTTTTGAAAGCAGATTTCTTTTATACTATTAATGGTAGGCCTTTCATATTTCATACAAACATTCACCACAAAGAGTACTACAGTTTGGTATCATGACTTTTGACCTTGTGACCTTGACCTTGACTTTGGGCGTATGTTGCAATTAAGGTTAAGAAGATTTGAAAGTAGATATCTTTCAAACTATCAATCGTAGGCCTTTCATATTTCATACACACATTCACCATAAGAAGTACTACATTTTGTACCATGACTCTTGACCTTGACCTTGACTTTTGGCCTTTGTTGCATTATCGATTTTAAAGATGATTTTGAAAGCAGATTTCTTTCATATTATAAATGATAGGCCATTCACATGTCACAGACATATTCACCTCAAAGAGTACTTAATTTTGGTATGATGACTTTTTACCTTATGACCTTGACCTTAACTTTGGGCTTATGTAAGAAGTAATGAACTTCATGGCCTTAATAATAGCATTTTGGTTATGAAGTCCTGTAAGCAGCTTACTAAGTACTAAATTTTCTTGCCAAAGCATTCAATCCTGATTGAGAGTCTAAAAATTGAACAATTGAAGGCTGTGTCATTAATGGTTCCATTTATAAATTTTAAAGAAAAAAAACATGGGGGGGGGGGGGGGTTAATAATTTATCCACTTTAGGGCAGTTCTAGTCACTTATTACCTATACATTTAAAAAATTGCCATTCTCCTATTCATTCGGTTTATCATAAGAATGATATATTAATAGGAAGTGTGCTTTCAGATAAAGTTATTGAAGGTCATTAATGAAAGTTCAAGGTCAATGTGTATTTATTTTATAAGAATTCATATTTCAGTGCTATGGGCATGCTTCTTCAAAAGTATATCAGATTCTATACATGTATCTTTATTTATGCATGTTATGATCAGTTTTAATGGAAAACATGACGTGCAAATTAATTCATGATTATGCTTTGCCATCCTTTCATCTGCTTTCCGCAGTGGAATTATGAATATTGATAGCATCTGAAAAGGTAACAAACGTCACCAAAAATAGAAAAAAGATTAGTTTTTAAAATAAAAATGTAAAATAGAATGTCTTAGTTTTTAAAATAAAAATGTAAAAATAGAATGTCTGAATGTGGTCCAAGTGCAAGAGGATCAATTTTTAAAGAAACAATGATGACATTGTGTACAGGAATTTTCATATCACTATTAGTCATGTTAGTGCAGGTAGCAATTTCATCAATTTGGTTTTAATGCTTATTATTTTTTTTCTTATGCACTTTTAGATATTCTTAAGGTTACATGATGAGAAAGCAATTGCACAGCTATTTATTAGAAAAAGATGTAATCCAGAATAAAAAAAAACGCATTGCTCTTATAACATGTATAAGATGACCATCCAGGTTAACCCTTAGCAGCTGGAACTCTGTGATTTACGTCACCTTTTCCAGTTTTGATCAATGTCTACTTTTTAGTCCCCTACCGGCAACGCCGAAGGGGACTCTTAGTTTCCTCTCGGTCTGTCTGTCCGTCTGTCTGTCTGTCTGTCCGTCCGTCTGTCCGTCTGTCCCATTTTCAGTTTTCCGGACTTTTTTTCGCTGTTGTTGCATATATTGAACTCATTTTTGGTATGTGGATATATCTCAATGTGATACAGATCAAGTTTGAGTTTGCTTTTGATTGACCTAATTTTACAAGAGTTATGGCCCTTGGACTTAGCAAATTTTATGAAAGTTTCAGTTAAGTTTTCCGGACTTTTTTCCGCTGTTGTTGGATATATTGAACTCATTTTTGGTATGTGGATATATCTCAATGTGATACAGATCAAGTTTGAGTTTGCTTTAGATTGACCTAATTTTACAAGAGTTATGGCCCTTGGACTTAGCAAATTTTATGAAAGTTTCAGTTTTCCGGACTTTTTTCCGCTGTTGTTGCATAATTTGAACTCATTTTTGGTATGTGGATATATCTCAATGTGATACAGATCAAGTTTGAGTTTGCTTGTGATTGACCTAATTTTACAAGAGTTATGGCCCTTGGACTTAGCAAATTTTATGAAAATTTCGGTTTTCCGGACTTTTTTCTGCTGTTGTTGGATATATTGAACTCATTTTTGGTATGTGGATATATCTCAATGTGATACAGATCAAGTTTGAGTTTGCTTGTGATTGACCTAATTTTACAAGAGTTATGGCCCTTGGACTTAGCAAATTTTATGAAAATTTTGGTTTTCCGGACTTTTTTCCACTGTTGTTGGATAAATTGAACTCATTTTTGGAATGTGGATATATCTCAATGGGATAAAGATCAAGTTTGAGTTTGCTTTAGATTCACCTATTTCTACAAGAGTTATGACCCTTGGACTTAGCAAATTTTATGAAAATTTCAGTTTTCTGGACTTTTCTTTGGTTCTATTGCAAATAATGCACTGATTTTTGGTAAATGAATACATCTCAGTGTGATACAAACCAAGTTTGAGTTTGGTTTCCATTGGCCTATTTTTACAAGAGTTATGGCCCTTGGACTTAGCAAATTTCATGAAATTTTCAGTTTTCCGGACTTTTTCATGCCTGTTATTGCAGATAATGAGCTGATTTTTGGTATGTGAATACATTATAGTGTGATGCAGATTTGAGGTTAATTTAGATTGACTAATTTTCACAAGAGTTATGGCCCTTGGACTTAGCAAATTTCTTGAATTCAGTTTCCCAGACCTTTCTTGGCTGTTGTTGAAGATGATGAACTGATGAACAGAGATGCAAGTCATAAATTTATGCCGCCGGTAGGGGACTTATATCGCACAGCGATCATTGCATTTTTACAAGAAGGTCAAATGATCATCACTGATCCTAAATTTTGTGTATACATGTATAAGAAATTGAAAAATATTAAGTTTCCATGGCTTCGAATTTATATATCATTTTTCAATGGGAATCTATTCAAAGATTCACCTCCTATTTTCGAAGTCCAGAGAACCTTAAAATATTCAGAAAACATTAAATTGTTTCTTTTTATTTGAACTCAAAAGCATATAATTTATTAGACTGAGAATCAGAAATGCATTTTGAAGTTTTCAATTCTATTGTAATAAATGATTGTCAAATTTATGCACTTTTATAATTTATGCATTTTTATAATTTATGCATTTTGAAGTTGCAATGATTTATACATTTTAAAGTTCCAATCTAATAGTATACATTTTGAAGTAACTTACAAATTCTTACATTTTGATGTTCCTTTTCAATTTTTGCATTTATAAGTTCCAATATATGCATTTTCATGTTCTTAGTTATGCCTTTTTAGTTCCTATTTTATTGAGTCTTTGCGGAATACAGAGTTTTTTCCCCTTACAGACGGTATCTGACGTAAAACCATTGTGAAGTCATGAAAATGGTATGGCAACGTCAATTTTATACCGTCATTTCCAAGACTTTTAGGACTGTTACCATAGAATTTGATGACATCATAATCAGTCTACATCAGATACCGTCTCAAATGGGAAGTAACTCTGGTTTTTGAAAATAGGGAATAGGGGGGATGAGAGACTGATCATGTCCCCAAGAACATAGTCCATGTTTTGCAATGCTAACAATGTGCATGTCATTCAATCAATGGAAATACATTAGTCATGTTATCAGCTAGCTTACTCAAAAGTTGATATAGATTATATTATTATTTATTAACTTGTGAATATTTGAAAGTATATTTGTTGCATGTGTTCTCTATTATTTTTAGCAACCTGCAATGCTAGCACTTGCTTGGTAAGAGTAGTTAGATATATATAGCCGGAGGTTTTTTTTTTCACTTGTTTGATGGCAGATTAATAGGTGATATGATAAAAAAGAAAGTGAGAGGAGGTTGGACATAATAGAGGATATGATAAAGGTATAGGGAAGGAGGGGTAAAAAGACATGCAAGTTGATAATTTGCAAGATTAGTTAAAATGCACAAAGAAATCTGCATTTTGATTCAGAATTCAATCTTATTTACACACAGAAAGTCTTTTACACAAGGTACCAACTACCTTGATTCCTTCACTGTGACAGTGAATTTTGTTTTTGTTGATTATGTAGTCTATTATTCTCAGCAATGGCTTGAAATTTTTTTGGACACAAACGACACAAGATTTCTAAATTGAATGATTAACTTAATTTGAACATTCTACAGTGCAAAATTTTAATGTTTGATATCTGGCCAAATCCTGGATCTGCCATAAACAATTAGAAAATAAATTTCCCATTATAACAGGATTGTTTCAGAGATAATTTATTAATATTCCAGGAGTGAACTAATCATACTCCTTTCCTAACCTTAGAATTAACAATTATACAATATGGTAAAGAGGTAGATAGAGGTATAAAATTAGCATATATTTAGGTATTCATGTATGCATGTAAGTATGTCTTGGTATTGGAATGCGGAAGATCGCAAATACATCTAAGTTAAAAAAAGTCATATAGACATTTTGCACACTTTCTGATTGTTCTCCGTTGTCTTAACGTCATCAATTTACTTGGGCAGAAAAGGTGCCCTAGTTTGAACAAATTGGTTTAGGTAGGTGCCTAGTATGCAAATCAGAACGGACATGCTGCACGCGCTGTAGTTGCGATCTTGCGTATTGTTTACTTCATAAAACATTGTCACAAGATGACGGCTCTTTTACTCAATGTTTTCTTTAGATTGACTTTAATTTCACATGGGTGTCCTTTAATAAGAGTTTGAGCGGATTTTGTTTACACTAACTTGCTAACATACTTTGTCTTTCATTCATCATTTATTTCAGCCTTCATTAGGAACAGTACACTTACCGTAATTTTTCAAATGCTAGTACATGTACATGCATATATATAGTGAATCAAAGACATTTTGTACAAGATAATGTCTTGAATACCACTCAAGTGTGACATATAGGGATCACTGTATCCAGTGTCTTGACTATCTGTTAGTCTGTCCACCAATCGACGAAACTTGATATGCATGATTATACATCAAACATGTTTAACACACAATGTGTGAGGAAAAATTTTTGTTCACATGCAAAAGTCAACTTACATGTTCTTGAACAGTTAATTTTATTTCTGGAAGCAATCAGTTTGCTTTTTGTGTGCCTATAGATTACTTTTGTAGGAAAGGAGATTTCTTGATGGATCCCTCTACTTGCCAAGATAGTTTACCTGAGTCCCTCTCGCTCCTATACTGTTTATGTGACGTTAGCAGAAGCTCTTGAAAGCAGATGTCAGAGCTTTTATTCTATAAAATCAGAGAAATTAAAAAGAATAATTATCTGTAAACTTGTTAAAAATGAAAACTATAATTATCCTTCAAAAAGTAATCAGCCATTAATTATAAACTTTCATGAACATAAGAAGAACCTTAAATTTCATAATTATGTGGAATAACTTTCTCGGAACTTGTTAAAAGTTCAAGGTCATTTATTTGAATTTATTCAAATATTTGTAAGCACCTTAAATATGTGAGAAGTTGTGCATTAAAGGATTTGAGGTCACTGTTAAAAAGGTCAAGGTCATTCTTTGTAATACATCTAACTGGAAATATACAAGCACTTCAGGATGAGAACAAACTTTAAAGGTAAACTCTGTAAGCAAGTTATAATTTATCACATGGAATCATAGCACAAGCAGAATTTTAAAACATGTTGTATCTATTAATTTGATCATCATCTTTTAATCAAATATTGAATTTGAACAGACATAATGTTTTTTTGCTGAACTTTTTTCTTTTGAAATGTGTTCAGATCAGCCTCAATATGAATGTTCTGAAGTATTTTTCCTCATACCTGGATGGTGAAGAAAGTTATATTGGTAGCAAATTTGTTTGAATTAAATAAGGATAATTTTCCTGTCATTTCTTCCTCTTCATAATCCTTTATGAAATATGAGGTGAATATCACGCTTCATCATCTGAACCATAAAAAATGAATTTCATTCAGTTTGTTTGTACTGCATATATGTTTCGAAACAGGAATAAAAAGTTCTGCAAAAAAATTTCATGTATCACCCCTGCCTGATCCTAAAGTGGACCCGTACATAAATGAACATAATCACAAAAGAGATGCATATTCATATTAATATTATGATAAAAACTACTTGTGTTTAATGAATTGAGTTTCTTTATTTCAGATTCACACATTCCAAAGGAAAAGGTAAAGACATTTATTATTACCATATATCATCATTTCAAATTCTGATTTAGTTTAATTAGGGAATAACTAGCTTCTGACATTATGTTTGCGGATGGTAAATGATGATTTTATGGTCGCAAACTGAGTTTTTCTGGCAACGCATTAGCGGAGCCAGAAAAACGGATGTTTGCACCGTAAAATAAGTATTTACTGTCCGTAAACGTAATGTCAGTATCTAGTTATTCCCATTCTTATGCAATCTATATTTTTGTGAATATTAAACGAAATGTTATGTTAGCAACGTTAAAACCAAATATATTCTCGTTTTACAGTTGTAACTAAGGAGCAAACAACCAATGAAATTCGACGTTATATCGGCATTGCATTAGAATGTAAATCGTTCTTCAAACTGAGAAAATATTATTCTTGAATTTCAATTTTAATATGAAGTTATCGATTAGAAGTAGAATTAGATAATGTGCATGTGTTTCGTATTGAGAATTTAAATCTATGTCTTTAATAGTCAGATATTATATATAGTCTTCCCATGATGATGTCACATCACCAGAGGTAATCGCCATATTGGATTACAGCCTACAGACTTTATCCATTTCTACTATGCAAAATGTTGAAATTAAAAAATTATATTTAAATTTTGAGAGGACGATTCATAACAACCTTTAGACTTTTTTATTGATTTATTTTCAAATTATCAGCAAACTGCTATGAAAAACTTCAGAGGTGGATAAAGCCTGAGAGATGTATTCCATAGAGGGAGATAATTCTAAATCAGGGTTTGTGTTGGAACATTCTATACTTTCCTTGATTTCATTACATATCTGCATATACACATACATGTACATTACCAATTCCCTTGTGAGTATCATAGACACGCTTGAATTAAACTTTTTCACAAGGAACTTCTATGTTTACATCTTATTTGAATTTTCCCTCCATTTATATGAGGTAATGGTATAAAAAAACAAGGTTTTATACAATAATCGGAAAATAATAATTTCATAAAAAAAAAGAGATGTTTCACCTCTTAACTTTTATCTTCAGTAGATTTTTATGAACTACTTTTCAAAAACAAATCTATGTTAATTATACATTTGATATGAAGGATACCTATTGAGTATTTGCGGAGTACAGAGTTATTTCCCATTTGAGATGGTATCTTACGTAAAATCATTATGAAGTCATAAAAATCAAAGATTTGAAATTTTTACCGTCATTTCCTAGAGTTTAAGGACTGTTTCCATAGATTTTGATGATGTCATAATCACTCTATGTCAGATACTGTACCAAATGGGAAGTAACTCTGGTTTTCAAAAATAGGGAATACAATGTTTCTTAAATTTCTATTTTGAAGTTCATCAATAAGCAATTTTAAAATATACATCACTGTCTTGTCATTGGTCAAGTGAGTTAGTCTGTCAAACACGTAACCCAAATCAGAATTCAAAAAACCACGATTACTGGGTATACAAAATCATAAAAACCACAATTACTGGGTATACAAAATCATAAAAACCACAATTAATGGGTATACAAAATTATAAAAACCACGATTACTGGGTATACAAAATCATAAAAACCACAATTACTGGGTATACAAAATCATAAAAACCATGATTACTGGGTATACAAAATCATAAAAACCACAATTACTGGGTATACAAAATTATAAAAACCACAATTACTGGGTATACAAAATCATAAAAACCACAATTAATGGGTATACAAAATTGTAAAAACTACTATTAATGGGTATACAAAATCATAAAAACCACAATTACTGGGTATACAAAATCATAAAAACCACAATTACTGGGTATACAAAATCATAAAAACCACAATTACTGGGTATACAAAATTGTAAAAACTACTATTAATGGGTATACAAAATCATAAAAACCACAATTAATGGGTATACAAAATCATAAAAACCACAATTACTGGGTATACAAAATCATAAAAACCACAATTACTGGGTATACAAAATTGTAAAAACTACTATTAATGGGTATACAAAATCATAAAAACCACAATTAATGGGTATACAAAATCATAAAAACCACAATTACTGGGTATACAAAATCATAAAAACCACAATTACTGGGTATACAAAATTGTAAAAACTACTATTAATGGGTATACAAAATCATAAAAACCACAATTAATGGGTATACAAAATCATAAAAACCACAATTACTGGGTATACAAAATAATAAAAACCACAATTACTGGGTATACAAAATCATAAAAACCACAATTACTGGGTATACAAAATCATAAAAATCATAAAAACCACAATTACTGGGTATACAAAATCATAAAAACCACAATTAATGGGTATACAAAATCATAAAAATCACAATTACTGGGTATACAAAATCATAAAAACCACAATTACTGGGTATACAAAATCATACAAAATTCAAGACCATGCAAACAGAAAAACTAAAACATTCTTCAAAGAAGCAAAGTAAATCCCCAAAAGAGATGAGGTGCTCAGATAGAGTAAGTATTTCCTGCTTGCTAACAACACCCGTCTTACTGTCCGCGCGGCTCACTTCGGAAACTGGATAAACGCAATTTTGATAACTTTGCCGTGCAAAAATTAAAATAAAATCTATATCATTGAATAGATCTCACTTAGTCGTAAATTTTGGTATAAGTTACATGGTCGAGGGTATATGCAATCATATTACAGTGGCAAAATAAATTTTAGATGGGTCATTTTCAATGTTCAATTTCAGCATGACGTCGCAGAGACTAACGTTTAACATTGAGTCTATGGAGAGCGTCACAACGACACGGAAAAAAAAATAGCATTGGAATAATGGCCCATCTAAAACTTGTTTTGTCTACAAAGTTTTTTTGCATGCACTGACTATCATATAACTTACACCAAAATTTACGACTAAGCGGTATCTGTTTGATGGTATCAGTTTCAGTAAAATTTTTGCATCATAAAGTAGTCAAAATAGCATCCAGTTTCCGAAGTGAGCCACGCGGACAGTAAGTATGAAATTCAGTGTTTTTGGATGGTTCTAACCTAGAATATGAGCATAGAAAAATATCAGCAAGAAGTGGAGCACAATTTGTTCCCATTAGAACTCCCACAATTTGTTTTAAAAGCAGTTTTTCCAAATCCTACAAAATTTTCTGTTATCGATAAGATAGTTCAATAATTTGATTTATATGTATGTCTTCCTCTGTTTAGTAACTAATAACAATGTTGTTTAATTGACGTGGTTACCATTTTGACTGGTGAAGGCAGTTAATTCTTTCTTTTGAATAATTGTATAAGGTCATTTTGGTTGTAGAAATGACAACATGCCTAGGTGCTACTTTTCATTGGATTTTAATTAGGGATATATGAAAATATATATTAAATTAAGTATGATCATGATTTTCACAAATTAAAATGAAAGAGTTCTTGGAGCATCCATGATAATGATATTGATATACATGACAAAGCTTGGGCATAAATATGTTGTTGGATCTCCCTGCAACTATACTTTTATTTCACCTACCGTAGTTAACATCGATGTAATTATACATACATGAACATAATTCAAACATGAAGTAAATACTTGAGTACAATATCAGCAACATATTGCTCCATCAACTTCAAAAACATGTAACTAATAATATCTGACATGCAAAATTTGTCAGCTCCTGGACAGGTTTGGTAAACAGGGTGACAATACGCAGGGCAAGACAACAAACTTCTTTTCAAGCAAAATTGACAATTTTCTTCTCCAAAATCAAAGAATGGATATGTCATAGTTACTGTAGTTCAATTCTGTTGTAGTTTTTAGCTCTACTGGTCTCAGACCAGTCAAGCTTATGCAATCACCCTTTGTCCGGCGTCCGTCCGTCTGTCCGTCTGTCCTTCTGTCTGTCTGTCCGTCTGTCCGTAAACAATTCTTGTCCGGACAACTCCTCTGAAACTGTAAGAGATAGAAAGTTAATTCTTTTTGCATTTTACTTGGACCATGGTCTAGTTGTGCACCTGACATTTAGTTTCACTCCCTGACCCCCAGGGTCTTAGAAAATGGGCGTGGTCATTAAATTCTATGTAATCTTGTCCGGACAACTCCTCTGAAACTGTTAGAGATAGAAAGTTAATTCTTTTTGCATTTTACTTGGTCCATGGTCTAGTTGTGCACCTGACATTTAGTTTCAGTCCCTGACCCCCAGGGTCTTAGAAAATGGGCGTGGTTATTAAATTCTATGTAATCTTGTCCGGACAACTCCTCTGACACTATAAATGATGGAGACTTAATTTTTTTTTGCAATATGATGGGTCTGTGGTTTTGTTGTGCACCTGATATTTTGTTTGAGCCCCTGACCCCCAGGGTCTTAGAAATGGGTGTGGTCATTTTCTCCTATATAACTCTATGTAATCTTGTGCTCGCAACTCCTCTGACACTATAAATGATGGAGACTTAATTCTTTTTGCAATATAATGGGTCTGTAGTCTAGTTGTGCACCTGATATTTTTTTTGAGCCCCTGACCCCCAGGGTCTTAGAAATGGGTGTGGTCATTTTCTCCAATATAACTCTATGTAACCTTGTGTTCGCAACTCCTCTGACACTATAAATGATGGAGACTTAATTCTTTTTGCAATATGATGGGTCTGTGGTCTTGTTGTGCACCTGATATTTTGTTTGAGCCCCCTGACCTCCAGGGTCTTAGAAATGGGTGTGGTCATTTTCTCCTATATAACTCTATGTAATCTTGTGTTCGCAACTCCTCTGACTTTATAAATGATGGAGACTTAATTCTTTTTGCAATATGATGGGTCTGTAGTCTCATTGTGCACCTGATATTTTGTTTTGAGCCCCTGACCCCCAGGGTCTTAGAAATGGGTGTGGTCATTTTCTCCTATATAACTCTATATAATCTGTGCTTGCAACTCCTCTGACAATATAAATGATGAAGACTTAATTCTTTTTGCAGTATGATGGGTCTGTAATCTTGTTGTGCACCTGATATTTTGTTTGAGCCCCTGACCCCAGGGTCTTAGAAATGGGTGTGGTCATTTTCTCCTATACAACTCTATGTAATCTTGTGCTCGCAACTTCTCTGACACTATAAATGATGGAGACTTAATTCTTTCTGCAATGTGATGGGTCTGTGGTCTGGTTGTGCTGATATTTTGTTTGAGCCCCTGACCCCCAGGGTCATAGAAATGGGTGTGGTCATTTTCTCCTATATAACTCTATGTAATCTTGTGCTCACAACTCCTCTGACTAAATTATTGCAATATTATGGGTCTCTGGTCTAGTTGTGCACCTGTTTTTATGTTTTAGCCCCTGACCCTTAGGGTCTCAGAAATGGGTGTGGTCATTTTTCCTATATAAGTAAATGTAATCTTGTGCTTGCAACCCCTCTGACACTATAAATGATGTAGAATTAATTCTTTTTGCAATGATTGGTCTGTGGCATAGATGTGCACCTGATATTTTGTTTTAGCCTTATACCCCTAGGGTCTTTGAAAATGGGTGTGGTAATTTTTCCTATATAGTTGTGCTCTCTATTCGTTTAAAGCTATTTATGATGGGGAGTTAATTCTTTATCCAAGTCTTGATGTGTCATTGGTAGTTCATTTGAGCTAGCAGTCCTTGGCCCCTAGGATCTTGGAAAATGGGTGTGACATTCTTTTTAGAAATACTTTATCTCGGATATTATGAATTATATGAGTGCTATTATAGTTGCAGTATAATTGATATGTAGTTTTGTCATGCTACTTATAATTTGTTAGAGCGCCTGCTCCCTATGGTCTTGGTTTAAAAAAAAGAAAGGAAATTGATGTTTTAGAAAAAACAACCAGGAGAGCTACAGTCTCGTCAGAGACTTCTGGTTTGTGTTGCCTGCGAAGCATTATGAGCGACACTTAGGGATCACTTGTCTGTTGTCCGTCTGTCTGTCACACTTGGATGTCAAGCCCTATAAAAGTGATTCCCGAGTGTCGCTATGTTTCGCAGGCGACACATGCATTCCTTGGAATGATTTTTTTTTATTTTAAAATTGCTTTCAATCTAGGACAGTTGAGATGCTACACTTCTATAAAATTTTTGAATTTATATTCTATTTTTAATTCAGGACAATGGAGATGTTATCGTCGCCTCATTTTGCTGATACTGGTGCTGGCCACTGGACTCTTGTTATATTCGGCGTCCAGCATTATCAACCTCAAGAGAATGGACCTCCTTGATGTTAAGAAAAACATTGCCCTGGCCTCTCTACGGCAAAGTCTTGTCAACCGGAAACTACCGCACGAAAAGACGGACCATAAAATACAGACGGTGTATAGGGACCAGTCGGTAGGCTCAGGTGGAACAAATACATCTGCTCAAAATTCTGGAGGTTTGGTCTTGCCTGCGGAAAAATTGCCAAAAAAGGAATATAATGGAAAAAGTAGGTCTGTAGCAGAAGTCAAATCAAAAGATTTAAATGTGCCATTAAATGACGATAAATCAAATTCAAACTCACGTGCCAAGATTAATGAACGTCAGGATAGAAATTTTGATATAAATTTAAAGAACGTTGCAGTCTCTAATGTCTCTAAAAACGCTATGCCCGATGGATCTCAAGGACATAAGACTAATGGTGCTGTTAATTTTCAAGATACTTTACAACTAAAAGTAAATGTTTCATCAGAACTTGGCAAAGCAACAACAGAATTCAAAATACCCAAAAGGCCATATTCAAATAGGTTACCAAGGAATTACTTGACTATTGGTTTTCAGGGACGTCTTGGAAATCGTATGTTTGAGTATGCTTCTATGTTAGGAATAGCAACGCAGAACAACCTTAAACCAGTTATACCTAGAAATGATCAGTTGACTCAAATTTTTAAGGTGAATACTGATTTTTCAAGTGCATTTTGGAGTCTGAAATTTGAAAAGAAATATGTAGAGAAAAAAGGCTGTACGTATGAACCTGGGGTATGGGAAATAGGTGATAACGAAAATGTGCAGCTCATTGGATTCTATCAGAGCTGGAAATATTTTGCAGATCCTGACGTTAAAGCTAAACTTAAGCAGCAATTTCAGTTTAAAGACCTCATAATGATAGGAGCCAAACAGAAATTTAACCAAATTACTTCACCGAAATCCGGCACTTTTTCTGGGAAGGTGACATACGTAGCTGTACACATCAGAAGAGGGGATATGACGCATAACAAACAATATGTCGAGTACGGTTACACATCACCAGAAGTAGGATACATTAAAAGGGGAATGAAAAAATTCCGATCCCTCTATAAAAATTGTCTGTTTGTCGTAGCATCTGACGAACTAAAGTGGTGCGAAAATAACATTCTAGAATCTGACGTGGTTTTGGTCACACCAGGCAACTCTCCCGAGATGGACATGGCCATCCTGACCCTTTGTGACCACACCCTAATGACTGTAGGGAGTTTTGGATGGTGGATCGCATGGATAAATAACGGCACCACCATTTACTATAGTGGATACCCCACACCAGGAACTACGCTAGCGAAACTGTTTAACTCAGAAGACTACAGGCCTCCCAACTGGATCCCTATGACCTAATCTCTCTATGATTAAATTGTATGTTTTAAGGCCAAAATATAATAATTTAATGATTCAAGATTTATGTGACAGTCTTTGAAATATCTTTATGCTTCCTCGATGAATTTTACATGTAGAAAATTATTAATAAGTAGAAATGCTAAAAGAAATGTATAATAAATGTCACAGTGATTCAAAAACAAGATGATCTCAATAAGTTCAAACAGAGGTTTTAGACACACAAGTTAATTAGTTTTGGTGGATTTATCAGTTAAATTTTTCTTATTTTCTTCGCCTTCTAATTTTTAGCTCTACTGGTCTCTGACCAGTCGAGCTTATGCGATACCCCGTCGTCCGGCGTCCGTCCGTCTGTCCGTCTGTCCGTCCGTCTGTCCGTCCGTCCGTCCGTAAACAATTCTTGTGCTCGCAACTCCTCTGAAACCATAGGAGATAGAAAGCTAATTTTTTTTGCATCTTACTTAGTATGTGGTCTAGTTGTGCACCTGACATTTGGTTTCAGCCCCTGACCCCCAGGGTCTTAGAAAATGGGCGTGGTCATGAAAATCTATGAAATCTTGTGCTCGCAACTCCTCTGACACTATAAATGATAGAGACTTGATTCTTTTTGCAATATGATGGGTCTGTGGGCTAGTTGTGCACCTGATATTTTGTTTGAGCCCCTGACCCCCAGTGTCTTAGAAAATGGGTGTGGTCATTTTCTCCTATATAACTCTATGTAATCTTGTACTCACAACTCCTCAGACACTATAAATGATAGAGACTTGATTCTTTATGCAATATGATGGGTCTATGGTCTAGTTGTGCACCTGATATTTTGTTTGAGCCCCTGACCCCCAGGGTCTTAGAAAATGGGTGTGGTCATTTTCTCCTATGTAACTCTATGTAATCTTGTGCTCGCAACTACTCTGACACTATAAATGATAGAGACTTGATTCTTTTTGCAATATGATGGGTCTATGGTGTAGTTGTGCACCTGATATTTTGTTTGAGCCCCTGACCCCCAGGGTCTTAGAAAAAGGGTGTGGTCATTTTTTCCTATGTAACTCTATGTAATCTTGTGCTCGCAAATCCTCTGACACTATAAACAATGATAAATGATAGAGACTTGATTCTTTTTGCAATATGATGGGTCTATGGTGTAGTTGTGCACCTGAGATTTTGTTTAAGCCCCTTACCCCCAGAGTCCTAGAAAATGGGTGTGGTCATTTCTCCAATATAACTCTATATGTAATCTTGAGCTCGCAACTCCTCTGACACTATAAATGATAGAGACTTGATTCTTTTTGCAATATGATGGGTCTGTAGTCTAGTTGTGCAACTGATATTTTGTTTGAGCCCCTGACCTCCAGGGTCTAAAAAATGGGTGTGGTCATTTTCTCCAATATAAGTCTATGTAATCATGTGCTCGAAACTCCTCTGACACTATAAATGATAGAGACTTGATTCTTTTTGCAATATGATGGGTCTGTGGTCTAGTTGTGCACCTGATATTTTGTTTGAGCCCCTGACCTCCAGGGTCTAAAAAAATGGGTGTGGTAATTTTCTCCAATATAAGTCTATGTAATCCTGTGCTCGAAAATCCTCTGACACTATAAATGATGGAAACTTCATTCGTTTTGCTATTTGATTGGTCTGTGGTCTAGTTGTGCACCTGAGATTTTGTTTGAACCTGTGAACCTCAGGGTCCTAGAAAATGGGTGTGGTAATTTTCTCCTATATAAGTCTTTGTAATCCTGTGATCGCAACTCCTTTGACACTATGGAAACATCATTTTTTTTTGCAATATGATTGGTCTGTGGTCTTGTTGTGCACCAGTATTTTGTTTGAGCCACTGACCCCCAGGGTTCTAGGAAATGGGTGTGGTCATTTCCTCCTAGTATATAACTGTTTGTAATGTTGTGCTCACAACTCCTCTGACACTATAAATGATTGAGGCTTCATTCTTTTTGCAATATGATTGGTCTGTGTTCTTGTTGTGCATCTGATATTTTGTTTGAGCCCCCAATCCCCAGGGTCTTAGAAAATGGATGTGGTCATTTTTCCTATATAATTGTGCTCTCAACTCTTCAAAGCTATTAATGAATGTGAGTTGTTGTAATTCTAAATCAATAAGATGGATATGTAGTATTGTTATGTCATTGATACTTCATTTGAGCTAGCAGTCCCTGCCCCCTGGGATCTTGGAAAATGGGTGTGGCATTCTTTTTTTTTATTGGATATTATGAATTATATGATTGATATTCTAGTTGCAGTCTATTGGATATGTTGTTTTCTTGTGCTACTTTTAATTTGTTAGAATGCCTACTCCCTTTGGTCTTAAAAAATGGAAATTGATATTTATGTGTGTATCTTATTCACTTGTAAATGAGTAAATAAAAACAAATATAAAACAAAACAACCAGGAGAGCTACAGTCTCGTCAGAGACTTCTGGTCTATTATCTATACCAAAAAAGCAGAGTTCTTGAAATCTTCCAGTGAATTGTCGGACATTTGGGAAATTTTATCAGTCAAAATAATAAACAACACGTGCATGAGTTTTTATCGGTCCAAACAATTTTTTGTCGGCAAATCCAATAAAACCGATACGTTTCATGAACCCTGAAAAAGTCAAAATAAAGTTATCATTCTCAAAAATGAAATTGAATTTTAAAGAGCATCTATACAATTCAAGTTCATCTTTAAAATTAATATCATTACCTGTATTAAATGAATCTGTGGATTTTAATATCAAGCCGTAGTTTTATCAGATTTCCATGTTTAATTTGAATTATTTTCTCTATATACACATTTTTCTTCATATAGATCATTTTGGGCTTCACTCATCATAATCATTGTGATTTCTCAAGCCAAGCTTAAGTACTGTTTTGTTTGATATGGATCATTATCATTTATAATCAAGAGTCATTTTGTTCAAGTAGATGTACACATAGAAATTTTGTTATCATTGATCATGGTACATTTCATATTGTGAAGACAGAGTGGTTTTGTTACACTAAAAATGTTACATTTTTATTTTACTGTCTGCACAGCTCACTTCAGAAAACAGAAAATTTTAATATTTTTTTCTTTGCATGCATTTTTTCAGAATAATTTTAATACTGTTTGATAGATCTTGATTTCTCATACGTCAATTATATGATCATTAGTGCTACTTTATATTTACAAGAACCAGAAATCAATTTTGAAAAGAGTTATCAATTTTGCTGATATAAGTTAAGTTTAACGCAAAGACTCAATCATAAATGTCATGAACATCAAGGCAAAATTAACAAAGAAACATTCCATTGGAAATTAGTTTCTAGCTATAAGTTGTAGATCTATGCTTGCAGATATGAATTTTAAACTTTAATCAAAAGTTACAAAAAATTATATCAAATGGACGTGCACATCTTATTGAAAAATTTGAGAGATAAAGATGGCAAAAACACTATTTTCTGATGTTTGAACTGAGCTGCGCAGACAGTATGGGTGCTACGTACTTTATATATATTTGTTGATCACTTTAGTTATATAAGAGTGATATTGTCTTGCCATAATGTTACTTGGCTAGATACAGATTAAGTCCCATGTCATCCATAGCATTAAATATTTCAGATTTGCAATTTGTCTGAAAGAATAGAGAGGTTGAGATTTCCGACGTGTAACTTGTACGTGTACTTGTATTCTGGTCCGCTATTGTGAAGTCATCTGCGTTACAAGTTACACGTCGCCAGTGAACGTATAAAATGGATGGAAATCAATTAGAGTGTATTCAAGTTTCTGTTTCAATAAAAATAAATACCGAATTTAACCCTTCGTTTTGAATTTAACCAGGCCAAAAGTCAACTCGAGTTCACTAAGTTTTTACAAGTACGCGTAGTCATCTTTGAAAAGAAATCTCAACTACAATGACGTGTAGTTCAACTTGTACACTAGACGTACCCGTACAAGTTACACGTAGGAAATCTCAACCTCTCTAATTTCTTGAAATTAGTTTGTGTTTTTAAAATACAATGTACAATATTATATTTTGTGCACGAAATGATATATATAATTATCACTAATCAGGATCACTGAGTTCTGCCAAAAGAGAAAATGTGTCACAGATCCATTAATTTGAATTTGGGCTTATTGAGTCTTTGCAGAATACAGTCATTTCCCTTTTGGGACGGTATCTGACGTAGACTTATTGTGATGTCATAAAATTCTATGGACAGTTCATGATTATAATTTGATGGAGCCGTACCAATACGTAGTGATGTGACGATAGTCGCCGACTTTCGATAGTCGATCGCTGAAACCCCTTCGATTTTTTATTATTGATAGTAAAATTGTATATCCATTGTCGCTTAAACTAGAAAAGGAAGAAGAAAAAGGAGAGAAATGGCTCAGATCAAATTTGTTACGTGCAAAACACCCACAAAAATGCCGACTTCTATCATATTACATCATTTTTCGTGTAATTCATTGTGTTTGTTAGCCAGATTCTTTTTCTCTAAATCAGACTTATTTGTTCCAATAGCCATACAAGATAGGTTTGTTTAATTGTTGTTTTGAACATTTTGATAGTTTCAATAATTTATTGATAGTTAGTCCCCGATAGTGCCCAATAAACGATAGTAAAATTTTCCCGATTGCTCATCACTACCAATACGCAAGATCACAACTATAGCGTGTGCAGCATGTCTGTTCTGATTTGCATTTAGTCATCTACCTAAACCATTGTTCAAGACATTGGTGACGTTTCTGCCCAAGTAAATTGATGACCTCAAAACAATTGTGAACAATCAAAGAGTGTGCGAAAACATTCATATGACCTTGATTAGAAGTATTTGCGGTCTTCAGTATTACATGACGTCATAATGGTTTTATGTCAGATACTGTCTCAAATGGGAAATAACTCTGTATTCTGCAAATACTCAATACTGGTAGCAATAAATCCCATGTGTGTTGAATAAAGTATTGCATTTTGACTTGAAATTTTTGCATAAACAAGAGTGATATAATAATGATATTCCTATGATTTAAAGCATGTACTTATTGTTTTGTTTCGTGGATTTAATTTTGAGATGGTTATTATTTATTATGTTTTTATTTATTTATTTATCTATTTCATTTTTTTTTTTGCTCTCTTGCTAATTTTACCAAAACCCCCTATCCATCAGTGCATGTGAAATCCTTGAACAACAGGCAAGATGCTTAGCCTACTCATTGTTATATAACTTGCTTTATCAATTTTAATGCACTTGTGCATATTTTTTAGAAACTTTACTTTGTAATGCAATTCCTTTTTATCAATACATTTTTGTACCATATCTCGGTAAATCCAAGCTTCAAATTTACATTAGAGTGTAAAATTAATGTGTGAATTGTTTACAAGCAAAATAATGTTCGCTTGTTAATCGTAAACATTATCATACTGCTCCATATGACGGAATGATAAGATTTGCCAAAATTAATGTGTATATTTTTAGTCAAGCTATATTCTCTAGTCCCCCCCCCCCCCCAAAAAAAAAGAAAAAGATATTTTTTAAAGCAATGATGTCTGTGAATTGTGTGCATGGGCTTTTAAAAATTTTGCTAATCATTTACTAATACATTGTATATAACAGTCCAAGAGAATACTGAAAACAGTAATATTACTAAAAACAATAATATAACTTAAATTGGAGTTATCTTTCTTGGAAATTTATCTCTTTATATTACTGGAAGCAATAATACTATTTAGATAGTCAGTTCGCTCTTATACCAGTGGATTCGGGGAGAAATGAGGGTGATTAGGTGTTGTATCTTATTCAAATGTACACTGAAAAATTATTCAAAACATCAGGAAAATTTTTTTCCTTAACATATTTGAGAAAAATAAGGTACCAGAAAAAAGAAAATGTAAAAAAAAGGTGCCAAATGGACATAATTTTCACTTTTCAGTAAAAAAAAGTTAATATATAATTGATTTGTTGTTGAATGAAAGAATGGTATGATAGAAACTGTGCTTACAGCTTTAAAACTTTGCTTTGTCTATATTACAGAAATATGTAATATAGAGTGACAACATTACTGTTTTCAATAATATCAGGGATTATTGTTAGCAGTAATATTATTGTTTTAAGTAATATTACTGTTTTTAGCATTCTCCTGGACTGTATAATTTGATTATGATCTGATGACGTATTTAAATTATTACCGTGCTTTTTTTTTCATTTCGTTACGGTCAAGACTTGATATATATTGAAATATATATATATTAGAGGTGCAATATTTTGGGGCGCTTTGAAAATATTGATTTGACATTTATGTTAGTCATCATTTGTTTTTTTACCCTACTACATGTATATATCCAGTTTTTTGTGTTGGGTAAATTTCTAAGCACTAAAATTACTGAATTTTGTATTGGTATGTTTTCGCATTTTACCTTCAACCAGAATTGTTCACAAGTATCAAATTTTACAAAATCTTACTAGTAACAATGACTGAATTTTCACAAGTACAATATCAGTAAGAAAATGGAAGAGTCTGAACATGGATATATCTTGAATTTTTTTTCTAGCGTCGCAGGTCTTTGTCATATTCTATTTGCCTTGATCATACTGATGGTTTACTTGAATGTATACTAATTTATAGATCATTGCCAAAGTTTGAGTAATTAATTGTGCAAGTAAACAACTTCAGTGGGCAACTGAACATGAATCTTTTTTTTTGTGGCATTTTTGAACCACTCTAAAAAAAAAAACAAACAAAAAAATGCAGTATCTCACAAAAATTTCTGGTCATATATACAGCATTTTATTGCCTAGTGCAGTTAAACAAATGCCATGTTTATTTAGTTCAGTTTTTGCAAATTTTGTGTATTTGCATGCTTAGCAAAAAATTGCATAATTACAAAAATACCCTAATATTTAGTATTTTGATGGGTGTATATTCAGTATTTAATTGATGGGTTTTTAAGAATATATAGTTTATAAGAAGTTTTCTGTCAAGAATAGCATTATCTTATACATGTAGTTTCTTTGGTTTGCTTTTAAATATCTTTTTTTTTTAATTATATTCATTTCTTGTGGGGTTCAGTTTTAGAAATTAAATGTTTGGTGATGTTCACAATTAAGCATTTTAATACTTAGTACTATGTTTATTACAGCATTTTGTTTAGTACATGTATAATAACATTTTTACAGCATTTTGTTCAGTGCGTGTATAACATTTATTACTGTAACAGCATTTTGTTCAGTGCATGTATAACATTTATTATTGTAACAGCATTTTGTTTAGTGCATGTATAACATTTATTACTGTAACAGCATTTTGTTCAGTGCATGTATAACATTATTACTGTAACAGCATTTTGTTCAGTGCATGTATAACATTATTACTGTAACAGCATTTTGTTCAGTGCATGTATAACATTTATTACTGTAACAGCATTTTGTTCAGTGCATGTATAACATTACTGTAACAGCATTTTGTTCAGTGAATGTATAACATTATTACTGTAACAGCATTTTGTTCAGTGCATGTATAACATTATTACTGTAACAGCATTTTGTTCGGTACATGTATAACATTTGTTACAGCATTTTGTTTGGTACATGTATAATAACATTTATTAGATCATTTTTTTTCAGTGCATGAATAATAAAATTATTACAGCATTTTTTTTTTCAGTGCATGTTATAATAATAACATTCATTACAGCATTTTTTTCAGTGCATGTATAATAACATTTATTACAGCATTTGGTTTGGTACATTTATAATAACATTTATTTTTTAATTTTTAGTTATTTTTCTTGGCAACTATTTGTGGTGTACATCAGTCGTATTAAAATTTGGTCTTAAAGAATAGTGTTAACGGACCAGTAACATCAAAATATTAATTTGATTCGACATACTAAGTACATGGTTACAGTAATTTCTATATTTTTATGCAAAATATTATTATACAAATTAGCAGTTACATAACTTTATTCATTATACAAAAAATAATACCCATATAAGCTGTTTTAAAGTCTCGTGATTCCAACATCAAATTTTTCATAACTCGCTATATTTAAAGATACAATAAGAAATTATTTCTGTCTTTGTTTAGTTTTGGATAAATTTCAAAAATAACCAATCACAAACAAATTTCCAGACGATTGCCAAATAATGAAAAAAATATTTCTAACTAATCTCTAGTCTAACGAATGGAAACGTGGATTTTTCTTTTGATGGTCCATTTACCTTTTTTCTCTTGCTTTAATTTCTCTATTGAGTTACATGTAATTAAAATTTTCAAATTTTATATGCCAAACCCCATTTTTCCGAGTCGTTGCCATAGTTTAATTGGCTTAGGTGGGGTATCTGCGTTTTAGTGCCATTATAGTGCCATTTGGTGTTAATTTTCAGCTGAATATTTTATATATGCATATTATACATATCGTTATATTGCAATAAAGTTACTTTTCAAAAAGAAACATTTTCTCATTTTGTTATAGAAATTCTTAGAATTCTGCTGTATGCGACTCCTTCCAAAAACTTAAGTCATTGAGTATTCAAACTCACTTGTGCATTGAAGGTCAGATGGATTTATTTATATGTTGCCAGCAGATGAATATTATTTCAATGGCAATATGCACGCATTACTCATTTAGCGAACCAAATCCAGGGTCTTTGAAAGGAGCTAATTGGTCATAGCCAGTCAATTTTTCGGCTGTCCTAGTCATATCGACCCAAGGATTTCACAAAACCTTATAAATATACAGAGGAAACGAAGATGCTGTACCAAGTGTATACTGTCAACCAAGATAATAAAAAAATATTATGATCAACTCATTTCGACCATTACACAAAATTCCAACAACAAGAGATAGACTTTTAGTACGTTAAGTGTGTCATCGAAGATGAACGCATAGAACTTTAGATGGTTCTGAAGGTCCCAATCCACGAAACTCCATTAGAAGTGAAACCCTTTATTATTTGACATCATATATTATTTTGCTATTTCGGAAACTTGTCCTTTCATCCAAAAATATCATCGAAATATAAGTAGGTTAACATCCTAGCACCATCCCCCAAATGCTATTTTGGTAATAGATTTTACAAGAAATTTGTCAGTAATTTATGGAACATGTATGGAGGCTTTGGTGATCCTATGATGATTGCTTTGTCTTCTATGCTGTCCACAGTGACCTTTGACCTTGAAAATCAATAGGTTTCATGCTCTCGCCATGGGAAATATTGGTGGAAGGTTTGCTGATTTGTTAAAATTGTCTTCAGTGTTGTTCACAAGAATCGGGAAATGCAAACAAACACGGACAAAGCACTTGATGTCGTATTGCCTCCAAAATATAGTTGCTAGAGGACAATAACAAGGCCGAATAGAGTTTAAATACGTGGTTTCTTTTACATCGCATATTTTAAAATTTTTCTTGTACATCTTTATAAAAATGTTTCACATATTAACTGATCGAATATGGCAATTTTATTTTTCAACGAATAAATCGCCCAAACAGGGTGCTCTGGAATTAGTGAACAGGACAGTAAGTAACAATTCTGTGAAATATTGAAATCCACACAGAGGGGAAGAAGCTATTCTAATGACAAGGTTTTACAAATACGTCTATTGTGACCTAGACCTTTGTTCAGGGTCACGAATTACCCCCCCCCCCCCCCCCCTGCCAAATTAATAATTCAGTGAAAATTTGTGAAATCCATCCAGAGCGGAAGAATTGACCCTTCCGAACGCGGGTAAAATTTGAGAAATTCCTTGACGTCACAATGCAATTTCGATGTTTGACCGAGGTTCGAAGCTCGTTTGTCCGAGGTAAAAGCATTGTGACGTCACGAAATTTTGCATTTTTTTCCCGCAATTGGAAGGGTCAATTCATGCTCAGAATACGGTTAACCAACATACTTAGGCTTATTGTGACCTTGAGCTTGACCTAGTTTCATAGTCATGAATCTGTACATATTGAAATCCATGCTGTGGGAAAAAAGTTTGTCCTGGACAAGGTTTTACTTATCGTGACCATATCAATATAGTTTATCGTGACCTTTACCTATGACCTTGATTGAAGGTCATGACACATTATTGGGTCCTAAGAAACAATTCTCTGAAGTATTGAAATCAAGGCAAAGAGGAAGAAGTTATTCCCATGACAAGGTTTCACCAATAGTCTATTGCGACCTTGATCTTTGACCTTGTCCAGGGTCACAACATACCATTGATTCCTACGTAACAGTTCAATAAAATACTGAAATCCATGCAGAGCGGGAGTCATGCCCTGGATATAGTTTTTATCAATATACTAGCAGTATATTGTGAAATTGACCTTTGACCTAGGTTCAAGGTCATGACAAACAATTCTGTAAAATAACCAATGCAGAGAGGAAGGTGTTACTCAAATGACAAGGTTTTACCAATATACATGTAGTCTATTGTGACCTTTGACGATGTTCAAGGTCACGACATACCCTTGAGTCCTAAGTAATAATTCAGTGAAATATTATTGAAATCGATGTAGTGGGGAAGGAGTTAATGACATGCCCTTATGCAGTTTTCTAATATAGTCTATTGTGACCTTGACTTTTGATCTAGGTTCGAGGTCATGCAAACATTTGCGTCCTTAGTAACAATTCTAAGTTACAATTCCCAAGTGCAATTGGGAAGGAGTTACGTAATTGACAAGGTTTTACCAATATAGTCTATTGTGACCTACACCTTCGTCCAAGGCTATGACAACCCTTGAGTTATTAGTAACAAGTCTGTGAAATATTATTGAAATCGATGCAATTGAGAAGGAGTTACGCCCCGTTCAAGGTTTTACCAAGATGGTTTATTGTGACCTTGACATTTAATATATGGCCTAGCTTAAAGGACATGGTACTCTCTTAGATCCTGAGCAATTTTTTCTGTGAAATATTTATGAAATCCGTGCAGAGGGGAAGATGTCATGTCAAGGAAAGCTTTTGTGGAAAGAAAGACAGACAGACGCTTTTTAAATGTGAATGCGGGGACCACATTGACTTGCTTCTTCAACACATAAAAAACTAATAAAGTTCCGTCAACATTTTTAATACTTTGGTAAACAAACATAACAAGTGGATAAAAATGGCTGTGTCCACACAACAAGATAACACCGCTCCATCTGTGACCTAGTTTGGAGAAGGTCACACAACAAGGTCAGACCACGCTATTTGAGACCTAGTTTGGAGAAAGTCACACACCAAGGTCAGACCACGCTATATGTGACCTAGTTTGGAGAAGGTCACACAGCAAGGTCAGACCCCGCTATTTGTGACCTAGTTTGGAGAAGGCGTCCATCGTCGTGTCCATATCCGGCGCCGCAGACTTGGAGGAAGAGGACGGGACCTATTTAAAGTAAAAATAAATAAATGTGATTTTGTTAATAAGATGAAAAGTGATTAACAATATTGAACATAGAATTACTGGAAAAGGCATACAGTATAATAAAGAGAAACTTGCCACATACGATTCGAATATGAAAATCAATGATAGTTTTAGTTCAGATGCACTCAGGAAAGTCCAAGTTTCCCTATGAGTGATAAAGCTAAACTATGATACAAGGAAATAAGACAAGACGTCCACGTGGGTCATATTGCTCATATGAGCATTAAGGCCAGAGAAACAACAACGATAAGTCTGAGATGAGTTGATGAAAACTAGAGTTTACGAGATAAAATCGAATAGGGTACAAAACGTGCAATATGGATTGAATACACAGACAGGAACACTTTACAAATCCAAGCGCGGGGGTAAGGGGGATATCAAGACTCAGAACCCCCTAAAATTTGCCAAACACGATGATTTTCCTCGTTATGGCGTAATATTTTTCAAAACCATGTACTGAAACCCCCTCCCGGAAAAAAATTTCTAGATTCGCCCACCAAATCACCAGCAAATCCAAACCAATTACTGATAACAAGACAAAGATATTCTTTTAAATGCCTTACAGTGGCACAACTGCTTAAGGACCACATTAACAAAGTTCGTTGCACTCAGTTCTACTCCTATTACATAATCTTTTGATGGCTTCTCAGATGACACCTTGTTTGATGGTGCCCCTCGTATCAATCACTCTACTTCTGTCTGAGCTAATCGAAATAATGTTAAGTGCTCCTGTTTGACAAATGAAGGCCCACAGCAAAAAGAAAAAGGTGAAAAACGATAGAACTAGCGGTAAACATTATCAAGATGTACTTGAATAGAAGTAATTACTACAAAGACCTCTTTAGCTAATGATGTTTACCTTCAAAGTTTAAAAGCGTCTCGTTTTTATTCTTGCCTAAATTATATATTTGATATTTCCAAATACTCCGATAGATTAAAACTTTTGTCGTGATTTTAATTTCAGCTATCTATATATTTCTATTAGAATTCATTACTTAACATCATGATTCTTTTACTTTGTATAATATTTTTAAAAAAGATATATTAAACGTCCCCTCCCTCTCAAATCTTGCTCATAATAATTTCAATTTGATCAGAGTATTGACAGAATTTTTTTTCGAGCAAGCTTTATTTTTTTGTACAATTTGTCAAGACACCCCCCCCCCCCTTCTCATCCTGATACATTCAATAAAGTGTTAAACTCGACTATGCACGACCAGGCGTTCGATTGCCGTTTGATTGCCACGCTCAAGTATGAGACAAGACAAGTTGCAAAACTTTTAGTTTAGTGCCATCAAAGAAGACCCTGACGACAATCTCAAAAGCACTCACAATAACGCACCAAATTGAGCATCGACGGACCCCTAACAAACTAGAGGTGGGACCAGGTACCCGGAAGGAGTAAGCATCCCCTGTCTGGCTAGCCGCACCCCTTGTCGATGCTTTGTTGCACTGTTTTAGAATGACTTGACAATACTCTATCATGATCTAAACCCATTTTCAATTATCAAAGTACAATACAAATTTAGCCGTTCACCGTTTGACCCTAAAATTCATTGGACGCATCTTTCAAGCACGGGCCATGAAGCTTAACGACAATATGAGATAAAGAAGATCCTGACGACAATCTCAACAGCACTGACAATAGAGCACCAAATTGAGCATTTGCAATGCATTCATTGCCGTCACTCGGCTTGTGGTAAGACAAGATACTTGGTTTGTAAATGTTTTAAAAGAAGAGTTTAATTAGTTCCCTGGTGAGCAAAACGTGCCCATTTTGGCCTCTTGTTTTGCATTTCGACATCCATGTTCTTGTAAGTACACGAAAGATACATACCTTGGAGGTTGTTCTGACTTTAGATATGCTTGTTTCTTGCGTCAGAACTTTCTGCACTTCTTCGAATTTTTTGTTTGCTTCCTCTGTTTTATTTTTGTTCTTTACGTTGAGCTAAATGAAAGAAAAAATATCAAGAATGTATGGAATTGTGTTTAACGTGAAATTAATAGCCAGTAAAAATGTAACAGAAATCTTCACCTTCTAGCAAGTAGGATTATTTTCAGAATAGATTCCAAAATGTTTTTATTACTTATTACGATGTACCTTTTTCAAATTTGTGTTGACTGTTTTTGTTTTTGCTTTGCGTACACCGGCCACTTTGAACACAGCATGTTCCTTTTTGGCTTTATTCTGTTTGTTTTTACCCATCTATTGAAAATGTCGATCAACAAATCTGCAAATAGAAAGTAAAAACATGTAAATAAGTAAATAAGCTACAGGGTAGGATTTGAACTCTAGAACGATGAAGGAGTCAATTTCAAAACCTTAAAGTTCATAACTGTTTACATACAATAGAATACGAGAAAATAATCTTTGACCACATACATTACATTAAGGTGCGGCGAATTTAAGAGGAGGGGTAACACCATGCACAACCCCTCCCCCCCCCCTTCCTTACAGATTTTGAATCCGCAGTTTTACAATGAAAATATTCCGAAATGAGGAATCCATTCCCCTGTTTAATAATGGGAATTTATCACATTTCGTATTTACTGATAGAAAGAGAACGGAAGATCCTGTTAGCCTCTCTCTCTC
Organism: Pinctada fucata; assembly: GCA_028142955.1. Lineage (NCBI taxonomy): Eukaryota > Metazoa > Mollusca > Bivalvia > Pterioida > Pteriidae > Pinctada > Pinctada fucata. Next base: position 26,934,343 of record AP027113.1, on the reverse strand, counting down.
TGGAAAGGGGGACTTTGGAAAGAAAGTTATGTGTGCGTTTTCATTTTATTTTTACCCGGTTTTTCTTTTCTTCTTTTATTTGCGATTTTTTCTTTTGTTTCATATTTTATATTGTTTCTCTAGTTTTTGTTTCTTTTCTTTCATTTTTCAACTGAATCCCCTATCTTTATTTAAAATCCTGGTCCCGCTAGTGTAAAATTTTTAGATCCAAATTCCTTAAGGTAAGCGAGTGGGGTAATTACTCGTTATGAGTCGATAAAGATCGTAAAAATTACTACTAAGACTCCATCAAAATATGTGGATTTCCATGCTTCGTCCGGCCGACTAAATGCTCGAGAAGGAGCAAGGTAAAAGTCGCTGTAACTCAAAGGAAAGTTAAATACACACAAGGTATTCAGTACTATCCATCAACTACCTTTATGGTAATTATTTACATTACAGTGCTGTAAGAGGGGGGCGATAATCATCAGGAATGAAATCGAATGGCCCTTCAATAACAATCAACTAATAGCAGGGGCGGATCTAGTACATTTTTCTATTGGATCCACCTCGTTCATATGGTTGTGTAAAAAAAAAAAATTAAACGCAAAAAATGAAAATCCAAACTTCTACCGGCGAACGGTTACTTTAGTTCCTTTCAGAAGAGAGCTCGACGGGGGAGTTTGCGGAAAATCAGCATTACCAATGTATTTTCAAATTTCAAGGGGGGGGGGGGGGGGTATGTTCCTGACCCCATCCCTCTCTTTTAGACCCGCGCTTGAATAGAATATTGTTTATGTCGGGCGTGGATATAACTTTTTTTCCGGGGAAAGGGGGAATGGGGTTCTGGTGCAATTATGGCGTCCATTTCATAATTTTTAACCTATAGTTGGCGAAAATGTACGAAAAATTTGGCGCATCTTGCAAGTTTGGATCGATCCCACCACTACCATCCCCCCTTTCCTCCTTTAGCTCCGCGCGTGATCCAGCTTTATGAAGGATGGTTTTGTATTGCATCCAGAAACCTTGAATCGTATAGTAGTGTATATGTCATGACAAATTAAGGTTTACTCCTGTTACCTAACCACCCAATGCTTGGAATGTCTGACGACACCGTGAAATTCCTTAACAATCTAAAGAGACCCTAGCTCTCCATTCATGGTGAAATCTAGAAAAAATGTTCCAGGTGAAGATTTGGGGATCGCGGGGAAAAGCCTCCTTTTGATTTTCGGAAATTTTCATGAAAAAAAAACGTGCGCGTTTTTGACCAAATTCAAACAAGGATCCCCCCCCCCCCCAAAAAAAAAAAAAAAAAACACCAAGCATTCTTGATTGATTTCGAACAAGCAAACAAAAAATAATCGTATTTGGTTTTTCACGAATTATATTATACCCCTAGAAAAAGGGGAAAATTAAAACTTAAAAAAGAATTTTAGCCTACTGTGATTCATAGTTTGTTCTTCTAAAATTACATTTGAACTGACATTTTCAAGTGGAGTGCGTATTATCCGTTTGATATTAGATTTTTAAGAGAAATGAAATATTTGCCCACATGTCATTCAAGCTGTCACACAATGATAGAATGACGACCTTAGTAATGTTCTTTGACCCAGTAGGAATAACATTCAAATCAATCAATATTTAATCTTTGTCACCTAGTTCTCCAAATTAAAAATATAAAATCTTAGGTCTTCATTTTTTAATACTTTTTCTTGGATAAGAAAGTTATACAAAATACAATGTTATCATAGTGCCTATGGAAACTCTAACAAATTCAAGCACCCAACCTAGATCTTTTCCTCAAAGACGGATCAAGAGGGGTCGAGTGGTCAGAACCCTCTCCATTCTCTCCCATCCAGCTTATAGGAATTTACGCAAAATGTTTAATTTCCAAAGGAAATTATCGCGCTTCCCGGTTGCTCGATGTACCATAGTCCATAGTAAATCAAGCAACCGGGAAGCGCGATAAATTCCTGAGCCCTTTTCGCAAGATGGAGCCACCGTCCCCTCCCTGACAAACCTGGCTGCCCGTCCTCCCCTCTGCCGGAACAATCTATAAATAATAGAAACCCCCCTCCCCAGAATGCTCGACTCAACTCCCCCCCCCCCCCCCCCCACCCCCACCCTTCCCCCGAACAAATTCTAATTCAGTGCATTTTTCCCCTTTTTCCGGCTCTTCTCCAAACAATTAAGAAGTGTAACTACTAGTGCTAGTGTATCCGTCTTATCACACATAGCATCAAATGAGGCATTAAATGAAATAAGCAACGTAAATCACTGATGCAGGTAGATGCACGCAATACTACCTGACTTATATTAAAAGTCTTTTTATGAATGACATCAATTATCCACTCAGCGTTCGCGCACAAGTCACGTGACCAGTCCCATTTAACATTGAGGTAACATTTTACTAAAATCTGAACATGGAATGAATGCAAAACTTGGATTACATCCCAGACGTCTCGACTTGCGTCTTATCCTCTCTAAATAGATATTCACAAAGATGCGAAATCGCTAAAAAGTGATTTTCAAAGTGTTAAAGGATTAGAATTGAAATTGATCTTTTGGAATATGTAGCGGATAAATTGATTAACTTTTCTTCAAAATGTGGATTTATCTTTTGTCAACTTTGGTCTATTTTTGTACAGGTGAGATTCTACTTTTTTCATATTTTAAAGTAAATATTTAAATTGCAATATATAATGTAAATGTAATATAGGAGCATATTATGCACATTGTCAACATAAGATTCATGTATTTGTAAATTAAGTTATCAATTTTTACTACGTATATATAGGCCAAATAAATATCTTAATTCCAACGTACAAATATCTACGCTGACACAATTTTAAAGCCAGCTATCAATAAAAAGTTACTCGTTTTGTAAATGAAATTTTGTTCATTTGAAAATTTTCATTCATACCCATTTCCCTTTTATTTTATTTTATTTTATTTTTTTTTCATTTTTATGATCAACTGATAGCCGTTTAAAAGTTCACCAACATATCGAAAATGTAATTTTTATAATAATGATTGAAATGCATCTCTAAAAATTCACCCTGGAATGTAGAAATAAAGTAAAAATTTAATATTCATTTCATTTTAAAAGTAAAATGTCTGAAATCATAAAATTTCAGTGTAAAAAGTTTTCACCTAGAGAATGCTTACTTTCCCTTGAGGCAAGAAGAACACCTAACCCGAGTTTACAAGCTTACACAGGTGTGTTCAGATAGGGAAAAATAATATAATTAAAACAACTTTGATTGATGATGTGAGGGAAAAACTTAACCTGATATTCAAATAAACTCGCTCTCTGATGTATGGAGATTTTCAACGTAAATTGCTAGGAAGACACCTTAATGTGCTGTCTGGTTCAAATATTCAAGCGTCATTAATTCAGAAATAGTTTGTGTTACAATAAATCTCCGTTTTTCATAGGTAAATCACATAAAAGTTGAAGAAAGTAAGAAAATAGTAAGATCATAATTTCTTTATGAGCAAATACGAGCGAATAAAATAACAAGAATCAATTATTATGGTTATAAAAGTAAAATAAGACTATTTTTTAAAAAATAAGAAGTAAAATCGTATCGTAAGAATTCAGAATTCAGTCTTTTTATTTTCCAGTTAAGGATTTAGCATGTTAACAATACAAATGGTGAAATAACCTTTTTTGATCGTCAAGTATTAGTATTCAGATGATTTTTTATCGAATGAAGGTCTTGACCGAGTTTCAGAGACTTTAAGGGTTCTATTTAATCATTACAAAGCTTTGAAATGCCTTTTACAGTCGTTGACAAGCCCTTTTCCAAAATACAACGAATATTTCATGCCAGAGATACATGCGGTGACTCCACACCTTGATTGATTGAAAATACCAACTTCTTCATGGCAAATGATATTAACATTTTTACGATAAAAAGGAAAGACATATATACGAAATGACCATTTATATAGCAAAGATATAAGTCGCGAAATTTTATCAAATCGCCAAATTTTCGTTCGTTTAACTGCACTGAAAATTTCTCACGCCTAACTTTCCCAATTAAACGCAACGTTATCACATCAAAATACATTTACTTATTCAAAAAAGTTTTATGAATCGAATTTATCGGCCCAGTCGTGAAAAGAACTGATGCTCTTTCAAATACGAAATGTAAATGAGCTCTGAAGAATAGAATATATCTAAAAAGGTGAAGTTAAAAACTTTGGGTTAGAATGATTCATTGCGTAACAAACAAACAAAAAATCCTGCCACAAATATTTTCTCTGGCACTGTACCTAACTAACAATACAAAAATAGCCCTTTTACTCATTACATGAGGGATCTTTTATAACTTCTCTTTTATTTGCATTGATCCCTGCTTTCTTCACGCAAGAAAATTGATGTAACAGGCTTTTATCTCATAGAAAAAATAGTTATTTTGTAACGTAATTGTATATACACGTAAATCAATCAAGCATGTATTTGCAGAAAGGAAAAGAATGTTGTGAAAATATTACAAAAACATGTCGTAATCAAGCAACATCAAATTAATTTATATTAGCATGGAATGAGTTAGCATGGAACGAGTTAAGTAAAAATCTAATTTGAGATTTTGTAGCAGAAATTCCTAAACCTTTCATTTCTCATTGAAAATACTATGGTAAGGCAAAACAAGCAAGCAAGTAAATACATGGTGTTCACGAAAGACACGTTTGAGCTAGAGCCAAATCATTTATTAATCTCGGTGAAATTGTGTCTGTTTAGCTCGACACTACAAGAGACAATCTCTAGGATATACTAAATGCTTTGACGCGTGTTGTCAGCAACAATGGAAAGCAGAAACTTTCAAAAAGGGTAAAAGAAGCTGCTTTCATAATTTCTCTGATCAGACTACTCTACTCAGTCATTGGAAAGGTTTTTTAAAAGATTCCATAATGTCCTATACGATTAAAGGCATCCATAAGTACATGTATACGTAAAGTGTAGTAAAACGGATTACAGGCTCTTAAAAGGCATTTTATTTTGAAATACACACATTTTCCCAAAATATATGCGGAACCTTTTGATGTTCCTTTATCATAATTATATATTTACATATACGGATATCGGGGACGATGACAAGTACCAAAATTTTCGCTAAGATCCTCACTTTTTGTTCTTAATCTCTCTGACCAATCAACTTTAGTGTTAGTGTTTAGTGTTACATAGCAACCATGACAGACGTTTTTGATAAATTGTTCGGATTCCTGAATTCATCTAAAACTTGGTAGGAAACCCAACCGTGGCATTCGCAGCGAGTTGGTACAGTTTATCAAGGTATGATCAGGGTGGATTATAATTTAATCTTTTATATTCGGCTGTTCCACTTAATATCATCATAAAGTGAGGAATTTTTGTGCAAATTTCGGTATTGTGAAATCCGAGACATCGAAATCTAGACGACAAAAATTGGACTCTTATCAGATATACTTATGTAACAACACAACCGCCAAACCACTGTATCTCTTGCAGCAAAAATGGCCATAAAAGAACCACAAACAAATGAACAAAGCAAGATGTCGTGCACCATTTTAGTTCACAACATTCTGCAGTAATAACTCGTATATAAATCTGGGTATCTTTTAGATTTGTAGAGATATCTACAGGAGAAGAGAATCACCGCGTATAACCCGATATGTCGTATCACCGACATCAATTAACCCGTCAAACTTATCTGGCCTGGGATCAGACGGTTATGTCAACTTGATACCTCTCCGCCAGGCCAAATTAAACATTAACTTATCCAGGGCATGTTTTTAAATATTTCAATATTTGTACAGCATTGGCGGTCAAATTTCTTAACGCAATTTGACTTGCTTCCGAAAATAGATAATATGATTTCAAATTACAATAGAGTAATTTTCGTCAATATAATTATTACCGTTCGAAAACTTGAAAGTATATATACATTCTCTCAATACATAATGATACGGACAGCTGCCATCAACATAAGCTTGACAACGACATATCAGATTCTGCATGTTAAAAGGCTACATGTATAATAATTATTTTTTTTTCAAAAATAGTCCAATAATTTTTTGAATGTTATAAAATCCAACACCTGACTTCTTTGACTCCTAAAAGGTCCTTCCTGCATCTGAGACTGAACCCAGAACAGATACAAATACATACAACCAGGACCTAGTTGTACAAAATGATCTACGATTTATATCTAATAAAAACAAGGGCCTACAATAGCGCCTTTGTTAACCCCGCAGGATGAGCGTAAATGACGATCTAAATATTAATTGTAGAGACAATTGAGTGACAGATAAACGTTAAATTCAAACTGTAAAATAATCGAATGACATATTTGATTGAGTGGATACCATGACCTTAAGCTGTAATACAGAGAATATGCAAAAATCTCCCGGAGTGATCTCTGACTTTATAAACGAGGCACCACACATTGCTTATTATATGTAATCAGGTAGATTGTGAGGCTGTAAATTTTTGGTTGACATTGTAGTGATAAGGTATTCTGTCCCCCACAGATTTTGCAAAACAGAATAGATCTGAACGCATAGCGGTAGTTCTTTGGGGTTCAACACATATTTGCCGACTCATTTCATTACCATAATACCCTCTGCTGACAGGACTATTTTCCTGTCAACTATAATAAAAAAAAATCGCATTGTTTAGTCGTATATTCATTTACTAACATCAGATATAATGATAAAGTGACATATTAGAAAATAAATTTTTCGATACCTTTCAAAATTATCAAGACATACTTTTTTTGACACCTTGACAAGTTTGTTTATGCGAGTGCTAAGCGCAACCCTCAACTGAAATTGATTCATTGTACGATGGCTAACTTTCCATATTCGACTCCAGGTTATGTCGGTAAGAATTTCGAAATAAGAAATCTGCAAGAAATTTTAGGATCATAAGGGATCGTAACAAATTCAAATAAAGATCCAAATAATAAAAGTGAGGGGTTACCATATTATCATAAAGAGGAACTAGAGAAAGAAGGCAATTTTATCATTATGACAAAATCTGTCATACCCCGTTCACCCTACTTTGAATCCTTAGTCTGACCTAAGAGTTCGCACAATCTTCAATATAGACATACCAATATAGAAAAGATGAATTTTGATTTAATTTTCAAATGAATGTTATGAAACACTCCCATTACCACGGAACAGATATCAAATATTTACAAAGAGTGCCCTCCGAGGTATCAACCTAGAGAGATACAAAGAATCATTATATTACCGTACAAATGTCTCTCATTCAGTGGGGGAGAAAATAATATTGATCTTTACTGAATATTTCACAGGTGATTCATCTAAAAATGTAGTTTTGAAAAACATTTTTCTGCGTATTCACCGGAGTAAAATTTAAACCTCTCAAGAACTGTGTCAGTACGCCCTCGTGGACATTATCAAAGGGTAATAGACATTACGATGAAATTAAATTTTAATGCTCAATGTACGCTTCATTAATTATACGCCTGAAGTATGAGCGGGAAAAAAACTATGAAAAAGCATTATAAGCAATAAACCGTAAGTTTATATATTTTTGAGTACTTTCTGTTGTATCGAAACATCTTTTATTTCCAACAGAGCGATCTAATGCAAATAAAAATCATCACAGACCAACTAACATTACACTCCTAAGACCCTTTTTTACGGATTTGAGAGTAAATACCAAATATGTTCAGTTTGCTTTCCACTTAAATACTCTGAAATAAACACTTTGATGTGCAGTATGTTTTTATGAGATAACATAACACTCGGTCAATATCACAACACGCGGATACAGATTTGTTCCCAGGGGGTAGGGGTTGTGTCCCATCGAAAAAAGGGGGCATCCCTGTCAATAATTAAGAGAAAATTACACGAAGAAATTGGAAAAATCAGTCGATGCTCTTAATTGGGTGTGGAATGAGGCTAACAATTCCTTACCAGACTGCCTACCCCTCTGTTTCAAGTGTTGATCTATGTTGATCTAAATAAAGGGAGTAAGGGGGGGGGGGTCTAGAACCCCCCTTTGAAATTAAAAAAAAATTGCTGATTTTCCAGGTTTCTAATTCATGTTTTCAAAACTAATGACGACAAGAATCCCCCCCGCCTGAAATTTCCGTATAGGCCTTTCCTTCCACCCACACGATACCTAGATCCGACAATGATCACAGATTGACACAAGGATGGAAATTGAGAGCATAATATCCCTGCATTCTCCTATTACCTCAGACCGTGACCCGTGGATACGGGTGTATTAGATTCTTAAATTCGTTAGTTTTCGTAAGATTAGGTAAATCCCATCAAAGCAGAGACTACAATGAGTAATCACACAAATTTTATGCAAGACATGACTTTTTGGTTTCTCCTATTAGAGGAGTCAAAGAGAGGTGCACTAAGAATATCTATTTCCTAATTTGCGTCGTGTCGTATGACAAAAAGGAAGTATGGGAGGTTTAACACTACATTTAAGAACAAGGTAATAAAAGACCCATTTGAAAATGTTATTCGAACAGAAAGCACAGCACACTTCACTATTCGCATTGTGTCACACTTATGCCCTTTGCAGTGTTTAGCTCGTAAAAAAAGTTCCCCGCGGGGGGTTTGACAGTAAGTGTTTTGAATATTTTTCCCTGACAAGGTCGCCATTGCACTTTCTATATAGACATAACCTCAGACAGTGCATGTATTTTAGATATTGTTTTCATTTCCGTGCGTGAACATCGACGGCGGATGCGGGCTAGCCAAACAGGGGATGCTTACTCCTCCCGGACACCTGATCCCACCTCTAGCTTGCTAGGGGTCCGTCGATGCTCAATTTTGTGCTCTATTGTGAGTGCTGTTGAGATTATTGTCAGGATCTTCTTTGACTATTAGCAGTTCAGTTTGTCATTGCCTGAATTACATTGAACGAGATGCTCGAACTCCTGTATCTATTTCCCTGTAATAACCACCAAAGACCATCTGTAAACATGTACGAGTATTTATGGCACATTTTTATCCTAAATTTGAAAATTGTCATATTCTATTTGTTAATTAACAGAGACTTTACCAAGTCCAAATGCATCTCAGTGACTGGGAATGCATTTTTGTGAATGGGCTAATTTACAATTTCCGTGGACCATTTCTAAAAAAAGACTTCAATGGGCCATTTTTCAAAATGTGACTGGCGCATGGTCTATGTCTTTCCCAATCACTGGCATTTTCGTATGCAAAAGCTCTGATTCTTTCGACAAGTGGTTTTTTTTTCTTCGGAAACAAAGTGTAACCTTGGTCTTCGGAGAACAAGTCCCTAACTCTCCTACTCAAAATATCTTACAAACGAATGACTGAACATGCTAAGGGAGCTCTATTGAGACAACTGGCTGGCATGCAACGTAGGAAGATACACTCATGAAACATGGTCAATTCAAAATATTTTGGTCGAAAGAACGACAGTATACAAATCTTATCGTTCTTTGTGTCAAATGCACTGCATACATTACATTTGCAAGAAAAGAAAGTGAACAATGTGATGTGAATTAATTACAAACCCAGTCAAATACTTAACAAAATCCTTTCAAAAGGAAAGGGGCCCACACATTTAAGTACAGCCATTGGGCATTGTTCGTTTTATCGCATTTGGGGGAACACAAAAGCAAAGTGACTTACAGAAAATATATACTTTATTGCTTCATCGGAGCTCAAAGCAGTTAATAAAAATTGTTTACACGTAGCTTGAATGCATTCCATCCCCTCTCAACATGCGTGCATCCGAATCATTCCCTATATAGCCGCTTTAATGGCGCTCTTGACTGTTTAAATCACACGAACCCCAGCTGATTTTATGATTTCAATTTTGTTGCCTTAAAAATTTCAAAAACAAATCGCTGGTGCGATGAAAATAAACGTCTCTGCACTAAACCCCTCGTCTGAGGAGAAGTAACGTTATCCCCCTTTCCAAAATGCCACCCAGTATCGAGTTCTCGGGTGAGATTCGTGGTACACAGCTCCAATCCCAAAGAATGTGATTGATTAACTTTAAGAGGGTCAAGGGGCAGGGGAAAATGAACATTTTGGTGAATTGAATTCATCATTCAATGTCTGAGAAATGGTCAAATCAACTTTAAAGTCCTTTATTATGAATTGCCTCTAAGATGGATCACTATGTACCCAGGGGATGCCAGTTTCAACACACAAAGTAACTTGTATAGAAATAAATGACATTCAATATTTTCTTCTGAAACCAAAAAATGTGGGTAAATTAGAAATCCAAGTACAGGTACATGTTATATAAAGTGCGAATATGATGAAAAGTAATTGTGTGGTGCACTTTAGTGCATTTTCAACAGGTTGTGCGTCTTGATTTCATTTCCCTTACATATCAATTTCCAACGACTCCTATAGAAAACCGCACGTCATTGTGAACGGGTATAAGCTGAAATTGCTCCTTGTGATATCTTTCTAATGATTTTTATTGCCCCGTGTGAGAGCTAATATAAGAGATAAAACCTATCTTAAATTCAGTTTTATCAGGAAAAAACTTAATTCATTTTTACTTTATTTTTTTTTTTTTCTGCAGGTTCCCCTGTGCCTGGCCTCGATTTTGATCATCGTTTCAACAAGTATTATCAAGAATATGGATACAAAGGAGGTCAAGTTGGCGTCATCGTTGACGCAAAGCTTGCGTTCGCTAAAGGGTACGGGAAGACGCACGAGCACGAGGATGTGTACGCCCATACGGTGGTGCCGATATCCGCCATTTCAAAGGGACTCACTTCCGTCGCCATTTTAAAAATGGCCGAAAATGGAGACATTTCATTGGACAATAAAGTCTTTGGTCCAAATAAGACGCTAGGGTCAATAAAACCTTTCAAAAATATCTCCCCGGACCCAAAAATATACGATATAACAATTGATCATCTGTTGAGACATACCGCGGGATGGAACTCGACAAAATCAAAACTTTACGATCCTCTTTTGAACACTGCACTGTTACAGAATGGATATAAAATTCACAATATAACAGCAGACATGCACTTGTCACAGTTGATGACCCCAGAAGACGTCATCAGTTATATGATGTCACAGCCGTTGGATTTTACTCCCGGCACACAATCGGTGATTTCAAACTTAGGATATCTCATTCTTGGAAGAATAATCGAAGAAGTATCTGGTGATTCTTACAGGGATTACGTCAAAAAGCACGTGTTAATTCCGTGTGGAATGATGCATACGAAAATTGGACGGCCTCGTTTGCATACCAAGAAACGAGATGCAAACGAACCGATTTTTAACGACGCGGTGGATATAAGTCCGAATTTTGTGGATTCCGCTCTAGGATGGGAATCGAATGCCTACGACATGATGCGATTTGCTCAATGTCTCGATGGTGGCGCTGATTTTAAGATTCTTTCGGACAACTCCTTACGAATTCTTCAGGCCAGACCTCGCGACGTGCCCGCGCAAAGAAGCAACTCTTGGATGGGAGCGGGATTCTATGTAAATAACCACGGTGCTGTCTGGATTGAGGGCGAATTCTATACGGACGATTTGCTGTTCTTCCATAAAGGACCTCTTATCAAAACACCCTCGGACACTCTTTCCAACCAGGGCAAACCAACTTCGTGGGTTGTTCTTCTTACGGGACAAATGTACAGTCACGTAAAAGGAATCCTCAATTCAATCGCAATCGGCGAAAAACATTGGTCGAGTGAAAATCACTTTTTGAATGATTTGGCCGACGCTCGAACAGTTCATGGAGCGACGCAACAGTTGGTAAAGTACCAGATAGAGGAACATCATATGGAAGCTTACGCACGCGCACTAGCTCAGTTGAGGTATGACGTCACGTGGATCAACGGTTTCTCGTTCAAGAAAAAGACGTATTTTGTGGTGATTTCTCATAAAGTGTCGCATCCGATATACGATAAAGTTGTCATATCCACTGGTTTAACGGAGAAAACATTGTATCGACATAAACTAGCACTAGATGCACAAGGTTACAATATCACGTTCTTACAAAATTATAAGTCGCATTCGCACAAAGATTCGTCGGATTTCGTCGCCATTTTCCGGAAGAATTACTACCAAAATAAAACCCTGATACGATACGGAGATCAACACTACACTCAGTCCTACAGAAAACTCCTAGAACTATATGCCGAGGAGGGATACCACCCTACTTCCCAGTCTCTAATGTATGACGGAGTAGACGGACTCGTCACCTTCATACTGGAGGAAAATCCCGACCGGAAGTCTCCAGTTGATTTCAAGTTTTACTCGGACATCACTCGTTCGCGCTTAGACAAAACTGTGAATATGAATGCGAGATACAAAAGAAAACTAATTTACCTCGACGAGGCGGATTATTTCGGAAGACCAATATTTTCCGCCATATTCGAACAAGATCAGTTGAAAACAATGCTCTTTAATTCTGGTTTGAGATTGGACGATATGGACAAGATAATTAAGAGGGAGCAAGTTAATGGACTCCTCCCGCGAATCATATGTGGGTACACGGAGAAAGGCCAGTTGAGATATTCTGTGTATCTTGAGAAATAGAAGCATTCATGAGACATTTGACTTGCAAATGCTTATAGAAATTACAAATGGCAAATCTTGGTGCGAAGTTGGAAACAACCTCTATACGCCATTGACACTGTAAATCAAGCGGTACAATTATCGCTGTATTTTGCAAATTTATGTCTTCCAGAACCCTTATTGATCTGTTATTTAGCGGGTACTCAACGAATCGATGTCTTGACGATAAACCAATAAATAAATATGTCCTTAAGGAAACGGCATATTCTTCACCTTAAAGTTTTTTTTAATTTCAAAACATGGCAATACCCAACATTCAAGAGACATTGGGCGCACTTGTTTCCCATAAAACGGCGTTAGCCTATGTACGCCGGTTCGAACTAAATTTAGAACTTGACCTGGCATAACCCGGCAAAGCCACTTGATGGAGTTTTTCCGGCGAACGGCGTACGCCGAAAATCGCCGTCCCTCGCCGGTTGAACTCAATGAAGTGGCTTTACCGGGTTATCCCGGGTCAAATTCTAAATTTAGTTTGAACCGAGGCAAACGCCGTTTTTTGGGAAATAAGTCCGCCCAAGGACTGGTACAATTTTACGTAGCCAAATTTTGAAAAGAATTGGTATAAGATGTTGGGTACAATGTCTATGTAGGTTATCGAGGCAAGACGAAATTTTATGAATCTAGCTTCCCCTAAAGTTAAATGTTGTATCCTAGGTTTTGTCATTTTTACATCCTTTTACAAACCAAGAGTAAAGCACGCAATTTGGTACATGTATGAATGGCAGCACAACGTAACTTATGACTAATGGTTAACTTTGATAGACCAACACAATATTAAGTCATGTTTGTACTTAGCATTGTTCTTTTTTTAAATTGTATATATCGTGTAGGAAAGCTGCTTCAGCTCCAGAAATAGAGATATTTCTGACAAAAATTGTTGACCAGAAATTGTTAAACTGACAACAACCACGTGGTTAATTTACTTGTTACAATGTTGTGTATACGATGTGTTATATAAATTATATTTGTATTAATATGATAAATATTGTATTTGTGGCAGGCTTGCTACGATTTCAAAATAAAGAATTTCAAAACACGATGTGCTTGTCAGCTTTGTCAGTACAAAATCAAGGGTCTATAGTGACCTTGACCTTTGACCTTGGTACAAGGTCATGACACACCCGTAGGCCATAAAGAACATTTCTGTGAAATATTATTATTATTGAAATCCATCCACAGGAAGAGTTATATTCTGGACAAGGTTTTACTTGTGGTGTCTATTGTGTTCTTGACCTATGACCTTGGTTCAAGGTCATGACACATCCTTTGGTCCTAAGAAAGGTTTCTGTTAAATATTATTGAAATCCATTAATAGGGAAAAGAGTTATGCCCAAGACAATGTTTTAATGATGGTGACTATTGTGTTCTTTACCTATGACCTTTGTTCAAGGTAATGACACACCCTTAGGTCATAAGAAACATTTCTGTGAAATATTATTGAAATCCATCCACAGGGGGGAGGAGTTATACTCTGGACAAGGATTTTTTTTATGGTGTCTATAGTGACCTTGGCCTCTGACCTATGACCTTTGTACAAGGTCATGACACACTTTTGGGTTCTAAGGAACATTTTTGTGAAATATTATCATGATTATAATATTGAAATCCATCTGTAGGGGGAGAAGTAATGTTCTGGACAAGGATTTACTAATAGTGTCTATTGTGACCTTGATCTTTGACCTTGGTTCAAGGTTATGACACATCCTTATGTTCTATGGAACATTTCTGTGGAATATTATTGAAATACATCAACAGGGGGAGGAGTTATGCTGAGCTCTGGACAAGGTTTAACTTTTGATGTCTATTGTGACCTTGATCTTTGACCTATGACATTGGTTCAAGGTCATAACGCACCCTTAGGCCCCGAGGAACATATCTGTGAAATATTATTGAATTTCATCCACAGGGGAGGAGTTATTCTCTGGACAAGGTGTGATGGACAGACAGACAGGGTGATTCCTATATATCCGGGTGTAAAAATGTTGTCCGAACATACAAGTCAAAATTAAAAGTCAAGGTCACAAGGTCGTAATTATTGGTACCGATCAAAAGGTCTTATCATATTATTTATAAGGAATACACGTGAGAAATATAAAAGCCAATTTACGTAAAATTCAGAAGATACAGGTACATGTATGGCTAGGGTTAAGTTTTGAAAGCTCAAACTCAAAGGTCAAGGTCACGCGGTCAAAAATCTTGGTACCAATAGAAAGGTCTTGTCATATGAATCGCTCATGTGAAATACAAAAGCTTATGACCAAGATTAAGGTGGAAAACGGACTGAAGGGACAACAAAACTGCATTCTATGATTATGGAGGAGTCAAGATGATGTTTGTTTGTTTGTTTGTCATCATCTGAGACGCTTACATAACAAAATCGGATAAAATCTATCAGCCTCAAATCTTTTGTTCCGGGGACATAATTCAACACATTGCTAAGACTTCATCATATTAAGAAATCACATTTGCGCAAATTCAAAACGATATTTCACCACTGCAGACCAAAATAACAGCGAAAGCTCTTTATCAAAGCAAAATCTTAGTCATCAGACAATGTATAAGATTTGTCAGTTTTTATTCTAGAATATGTACATAATCAACCTTTCATGTCGGCGCAGTACATTAAAAATTCAATTCATACAGACATAATACATTAACATTGCATAATATTATTGAAGACCTAGGGCCGTACGTATAGCGCTTTCAAAGTTATTTCTTTTACGTTCAAATACATATTATTTGAAATATCTCGAATTCAATCAATTCTGTAATGTAAATTCGCACTCCTTCAACTTTAAATGTGGCTTTGGATTTGCCGTGTACATGTAATTGTTTCATTTTTGTAAACCTCTCTCGCAACTTCACGCGTTACATATTAGCTTTTTGTTTGATCCCCAAACATTTTTCATCATAACGTCTCTTACAAACGTATTTTGAAATAAATATTATGTTTAAACTAATGAACTTATTTCTGGCGTAAAACCAATAAGTATGGTATAATTACAAATGGACATTGATAGAATAGAAATTCAATCCATTTCCAGAAGTATAGAAGACGAGGAAATCTTCATAGAAACATCAAACCTTCTACCAATGTTCCCCATCACAGGGATTTATCGCGCTTGCGGTTGCTTGATGTACTATGGGTTATATATATATAGCTCATAGTACATCAAGCAACCGGGAAGCGCGATAAATCCCTGTGTTCCCTATAGGGAGAGCAAGTTTCAAGGTCAATAGTCAAGGTTTTAGACACATTAAAGTCCAAAATGAGTTGCATGTATAACTATAAAATCGTCTTTGTTCAATTTAGTTCTGCAATGTCCTACGTACAAACACTGAAACAGGAGCATAAATTCAAATTCAAATTCAAATTCAAATTCTTTATTGCAATCAACTCCAAACTTTGAGTCATTATGCATAAACAACAATATCAACATAATGTTAATAATAATGATAGTTATACAATAAAAAAAAAAAAAAAAAAAAAAATGATAGTGAGCAAAGAGATCATGTACAGGTGTATACATGTAAACACTAAGACCTTCTCGGGTCGTTATTGGATAATATATATTTGACCAAATGCATTGTTTGTTTCAAAATTTTTCCACCACTGTTCATTAAAAAGTTAAACTGATCAGATTTATCAAGATTATTTTAAAAAATTTGGACATTCATGACTTATTTTATTAAACATGTCATATCTTTGTTGTCGGTATAATTCACAGTTCATTAACGCGTGAAACTCATCTTCGATCTCTCCGCTATTGCACTTTAGACAGAGTCTTTGATCAAGGGGAATCACAGGACGCTGATGTCTACCTGTTTCCACCCGGAGATTATGGGCGCTGATCCTAAACTTCATGAAATTTCGTCTCTCGTGGAAGTTACATTCATTGAGATAATCTTCATATATTAAACAAAATTTTTCTTAAATTTAGAAAATGTTCGTAATTTAGCGTTTTCATTTATAGACTGTTTCCACAAATTACAAAATGAAGATTTTAAATATGTTGTAGCGGTTTTAAGGTTTATATTATAGATGTCGCTAATATTGGAGATATCGCCTAATGATTTTATCCAACTAACAAAAGAGTTAATACCACTATTTTCCATATTTTCTGCCTCACACAAACAGTCGTTAATCAAGGATTTAAATATACGTTTTGTTTGAAGCCCGGTCCAATATTTCAAGGTGTTCTTTATTATATCAAGAGCTAATGGATATCTCCCTAGATCGCCAATTATACCATAATTTGATGAATATTTATTTAAACCTAAAAGCCACTTACAATAAGACATGTTTACTTTATCAACTTGACACTTTTTTGATAAATTCTCAACAAAACTTCCAAAGTCTTTAGCTCTACGGTCATTAACATAGCCCCATATTTCCGCACCGTAAAGGCAAACTGGTTTGACTGTTTTATCAAAAAGATCAAGACTTACTTTGGGAGAAAAGAATTCACGATCCACTACCGATTTCAGTTTAAAAAGGGCTTTGTGGCCGCGTTCATACATATTGTTTCTTGCGATTGAGAAATTATTACACGCATCAAAAATGACTCCTAGATATTTATAGGACTTTGTATATGCTATGTATTCACCATTAAATTTTATATCTGCATTCTTTGACACTTTACTGTTGTTAGCAATTTCCATAACCATAGTCTTATCTGTATTAACATGAAGTCGCCATTTTTTACAATATTCACCGAGTTCATCAAATTTTTGCTGTATCCCCGATTTTGACGTTGACATTATAACTAAATCATCTGCATAAAGAAGGCATTTAACTGTTGAATCGTTTATAACCGGACTATCTTTATCACTTAGACAACCTGGCAGATCGTTGATGAATAGATTAAAGAGAATAGGACTTAAAACTTCTCCTTGTTTTACCCCAATGTTATTTGTAAAATACTTTGTTTGTTCACCGTCAATTTTTACGCAACTCTCAGAATTATCGTACATGCTATCTATTATTTTGAAAATCATTGTATAATAGTTTCCCATACGCTACATAGGACACCAGGGACGGTGCCTGCGATACATGTAATACTATGTTGATCTTTCATCTGTGGCAAAGCCGGGTGTATCGGCCCGGATAGCTCAGTGGTTAGAGTGCTTACCTGCAGGTATAGAGGTCCCGGGTTCGAACCCCGGTCTAGGCACATCTTTTCCTAACCTTCTACACATCTTTAAACATCGACCAAAAAAGGTTAACATCATTATCAATTGCTGTCACACTAGATCAAAGTGAACTTTAATCATGGTAAGAAATTGATTAGCTGACATAATACAGATCCATTGGCGACCTGCTTTTTTTTTACCAATCCGGTCAAACAAAACAAACTGGAATAAGACCTAAGCTACATGTACATGTAGCCCATCGGGCCCTATCCTTTTTCCTATCCCTACCCTCAATCTACCCATCCCTAATCCTTAACTAACTAACAGATAAATTTGCAACATGGACCAAACATACATGTTTCGGGTACATGTACCTAACCCTCATCAGTGATCCTCAATCTAAACAATGTAATATGACCAAAGAGTGTGAAAATTATTATGTCCAAAAATGTACCGAAAGACGTAGCAGGATGGGTGGGATATGATGCTACAGGACGCAAGTTTTAGAAATTTCAAGAAATTTGATAACAGAAATTTTCGAATGCGTTGAAGAGACGATCAATCAAATTGATCGAACTTGGCTACATGTGCTTTGGGGACTTCTGGTCCACCAGCAGTGACACTATAACCAAGTGGTACAAACGTTAAACGTCTTCAAATTCAATAGATCATTTAAGAACAACATGACAAATAACAATACCCATTACCTTATCTTTTACCCTACCCTACCCCAACCCACATCTTGCCCCTCCCAACATACCCTGTCCAATCTCATCAAACCCTACCCAACCCAACAATATTCTATCCCTTACCCTACTTCCCTATCCCATACCCTACCCAACCCAATTCTATCATATCCCTAATCATACCATATCCTACCCTTACCCCATCTCTTACCCTATCCTACCCCTTATCCTATCCTTACCTACCTCTTACCCTATCCTACCTCTTACAGTAAGTTATCCTACATTGATTTACATTTTTCCCTACCCTAACCTACCCCAACCCTATCTCTTATTATTCCCTACCCCTTACCCTTCCCTATGGGCTACCCCTTTCATGTACCCTTCCCTACAGGCTACCCCTTACCTACCCTACAACTTACCCTACCTATTGTATCCCTTACCCTACCTACCCTGGTTACCAGTCACTTCGACCTTTTTCCATTTGGACCTCGAGTCACTTCGACCTTTTGCAACTTCGACCTTTTACAATTTCATCCAACTGCAACTGACATTTCGACCTTGGACATCAGACGTTTCTGCCCATTAATTATAAAATTGTTTGTTTTCGACATCTGAACATTAGACGTTTCGGCCCTTTATTTAAAAACTTTAAGCATTGTCTTAGACGTGTAGGAACCCCTTTATTTGTTTATATGGATCATATATTTAAAGATAAAGTTATAAATGATGATTTCTGAAAAATGATAATATTGATTTATTCATTTCAGGCCGGGACGAATACGATTGAACCTTAAATTATTTGTTTAATTATAGGTGATTACGTTGATTAAGGGTGCCAATCGTCATCAAATACTGTGACATCTTCAAACGGTTCCCTCAAAGCAAGAAGCCAAGGCTGATCCAGAGATGTTGAAAACTTAAATATACGTAACTTTCTATATAGAAAGTCACTTCAGCCTCACAAAAAGACATTTCGGCCTTTTTCAATTTATGATCATTTAGTGTTCAGAACATTTTAAAAAATGGAGAAGGTCGAAACTTCTTTTTTATGAGGTCAAAGTGGCATTTTAGTGGGTCAAAACGTCTGAGGTCGAAGTTGCAAAAGGTCGAAGTGACTCTAGGTCGAAATGGAAAAAGGTCGAAGTGACTGGCAACCCCAACCCTAACCCTTACTCTGTCCTATCCTTTACCCTACTGCTAACGGTTAACCTACCATACTCTACCCATTACCCATACTTAACCCCTTACAAGTTACATTGCACTCTTGCCCCACCCTACCCCTTACCTTACCATATTCCTTACCCTAGCCCTTATCTACCCTACCCCTTCCCCTTCCCTACCCTTTACCCTACTCTAACTCTAGCCCTACCCTTTTAAGAATCTCTACGTGAAGGAAAGCGAGCATATTATCATTCAATGATTCATGGTGCCATTGGTGGTCTGGTGGTGGTGGTAGCCGGTGTAGGGGGGGGGTAGTATTTGATCCGGATGGCGCTTGTGGTATCTTTCATATCTTTGTTATTTGAACCCAAATTAAAAGAGTTTTCAAAATACAACGTACTTTACCTGAGGAGTTGGTCGAGAAACACGTGCAAGCAGCAATATGTAAACAGGAAATTGCGTAATGTCTACATTTTCACAGGACGAGTCGAGGATATATCTTATTCGTTATTATTGTCTGAAGAGGCTATTGATACAGCCGAAACACGTGTAGCAATAAAAATGTGAATATAATATATCGTTTCTGTGGTACTTTAACATTTTTTGATTATTATTATTCTTTACGTTGGATTCTTTTGAATCATTTTTGGATCTTATTCGTTCTATATACATGTAACATCGACCCCTGACATAATCGTCAAAGGGGTCGATCGGTTCTTTTTGTCCTTCATATAAGTCAATTTATATTACAAATTACCTATCTAAGTTTATTCAGTTACTGTTACTGTTCCATGGACTTTCCTCCTCTGTTGAAGGAGCACCCGCAGTAAAATATAGTAGCAGGTACTTAGTAGCTAGGTTAAGATTCTAAAACCAGGGTATTAGCTTTAAAATATTTGCTCTCTGACAATGAAGGACATAGCATTATATATCAGGTCTCTAAGACTTCCCATGCCCTCAATGGAGGCAAAAATTTCGCTGCGTTTCAGTACGATCGATGGTTAAAGAGTTATGTTTCCTGAAATAGAATGTCTAGATCAAGGGTTTGTAAACAGTTAGCAAGTCCTTGCAATAAATTTGTGATCATTAAAAAAAGTGTAAGATCAAGTTCATACAGTAAGATTAAATGAAAAGGATGATAAGGGACTTTCCACTAATGCCGGCAAAATCAGAAAAAAATATCAAATTGTATGCTTGAATGATATATTTCTCAGGATTCCGATTCAGTTACCCAGGACCAATAAAAAGTTTAAATGACGTCGAAAAACATTTCAGAGTGTACGTGCCATTTAAGACCGTACTTTTTTCTAGGCAATAATTTTCTCTGCTGTTTATAATATAACACTTCACAGAAGTTTTATTCAGGACCAAAGGATACAGGTACATGCCAAACTTGAATCATTGAACTAGGGCATAAGACAGGGCGCAAAATTATCTACACTTATGAATGGAGGGCAGGCCAAAGGAGACTAAAGACGATCGGTTGAAAAAGAAATGAAGACAGAAGGATGGAGCTGGGGCAGGTCTAGAAGTTGACAAAAGACAGACAACATTGGCGATCTCTGGTTGCGACCTAATGCGCATTCCACTCACTCACTCACTCACTTCTTTCTGATAAGGAACTGTCCCTACTATAGGTAGTTTCGTACCTGCGATGTGTGGTGTTGGGATGTCTATGTACAGGTGAGTATAAAACAGTGAAATTCTGTGCAATTAAAATGGATAAAAACAGGTCTGTATTTATTTTCTAAGCTGGCTCTTGAAGCTATCCAGGGATGGAGAATGGACTGCCTCGGGTGGAAGTGAGTTCCAGATTCTAACAGTGTCGGGAAAAAATGACTTTTGATAAGCGAGGGTCCTGGCATATGGGACGAGGAATGTGATATTATTCCCTCGCGGAGAGATGGTAGGTGTCAGGTGAGTTGGTTGAATATCAATCAGCTGATGCACAACACGATACATCATGGCAACCTTGGCATGGGCTCTACGCTCCTGAAGGGAAGGCCACTGTAATTGATATACCATATTGGAGACGCTGGAGGTTGGTCTTAAATGATGCTATTGAATTTAAAGACGTTTAACATTTGAACTACTTGGTGAGTGTCACTGCTGCTGGACCAAGAGTCCCCGAGTGCACATGTAGCCAAGTTCGATCAACTTCGGTTGATCGTCTGTCTCTTCAGCGCATTTGAAATTTTCTGTTACAAAATTTCTTGAAATTCCTAAAACGTGGGTCCTGTAGCATCATATCCCACCCATTCTGCTACATCTTTCGGTACATTTTTGGACATAATAATTTCACACAATTTTGGCCATATTACATTACTTAGACTGAGGATCACTGACGAGGGTCAAGTTTCCGAAACGTGCATGTCTGGTCCATGTTGCCAATTCATCTGTTCTTAAATGATGCTATTGAATTTAAAGACGCTTAACATCTGTAGTCATTGAAGACCAGGCGGGCAGCGCGCCGTTGTGCCATCTCTATCTTCTTGATGTTTTCAATAGAGTAAGGGTCCCACATGACACTAGCATATTCCACTAGGGGTCTGATCAAGGTTTTGTAGCAAAGGGACTTGGTCTCTAGGGGACATTGACTGATGTTACGCCTCAGGAAGGCTGATGTTGAATTTGCCTTTTTGGTGATCTGGTTGATATGGTGGTTTTGTGGATGTTGACTCCTAGGTATTTCGCTGAGTCTACAACATCTAAAATATGACTGTGTATGTTGTAAGGATACTCCACATAACTCCTCTTGTTGGTGATGTGTAGGACAACACACTTTTTGGGATGAAACTCTATCAACCAGTCACTCTCCCACTGCTGCAAGGCATTCAGATCTTCTTCATCCTCAGTCGTGATGGTACGGTATAAGGCACAGTCATCTGCAAATAACCGAACAGTGGAACCAGCAGAAACACAATCTGGCAGGTCATTGATGAATAGAAGAAACAACAGTGGCCCAAGCACACTGTCCTGTGGGACTCCGGACTGGACAGGGGCAGTTGATGATGTTTTTCCCTCCAGTTGAACTTGCTGATTTCTATTCCCCAGGAAGTCTTCTATCCACTTCAGCTGACTGTTCCTTATCCCATATTACTCAAGTTTATAGAGGAGACGTCTGTGGGGCACCTTATCAAACGCTTTACTGAAGTCAAGGAGGATGACATCGCATTGATCCTTGGTGTCAATGGTCTTGGCAAGATCCTCTACAGTGAGTATTAATTGGCTTTCACAGGATCGTCGTTTGCGGAAGCCATGCCGGGCATCATGTAGAATGCTGTTATTTTCCAGATTTGTCATGATATTACTACACATGATGTGCTCCTGCATCTTGCATATTACAGATGTCAGGCTCACTGGGCGGTGGTTTTCAGCTCTAGCTTTGTCCCCTTTTTTGAAAATCTGTACCACATTTGCAGTCTTCCACTCGGATGGTATGGTGCCTTGATTGATAGAGGCCTGGAATAGGACTGTAAACATGGGACCTATCGCTGATGAGAGTTCCTTCAGAAGCCTACAATGTAAACGTCTTCATATTGAATCCCATCTGGGCCTGTCGCTTTGTGTATCTGTAGGTTTTGCAGCAGTTTTGTTACACCGTTTTATCCAATATTGATGATAGACATGTCAGTGTAGGGGCTTGGGCCTTTGTCTGGAATGTTGTCTGCTTGTTCATCTTTATTAAAAACGGAGGAGAACTGGTCATTCTGGATATTGGCTTTGGATTCTCTGTTTGAATGGGTGATACCATATGCATCTTTTAGTGGTGCCACACCAGATGAATCTGTCCTCATGCATTTAACGAAACCTCAGAAACGCTTCGGATTAGAAGTTGAATATGGACTTATGATGTTACTGACATAGGTGTTATCCTTGATATATTTCCATATGTCCTCAACAGGAAACAAAGAGTTAAATGCACTCAGAAAATGGTTGACCACATCTCTGCAGCTATCCCTCATTGATGATGTGTCAGCCTTCTTCCACAAAAATATCTTGTGTTGGACAGGTTTAGTTTTCCTAGGAGAGGCACTTGTCTGTATATGTGCAATATAATGGTCCCCGATCCCAGGTGCAGGTGTACATTTTTCTACCAATGAACGGCTGTTGGTGAGAAATAAGTCAAGAATGGTGTTTTTTGCGAGATGGAAAATCCACCATTTGTTCAAGTGCACTCTCATGGACACTATTAAGAAATCTGAGGTTGATGGCTGAATTGTTAGCATTACCCTCGATAGATTGGGATGCCCAATATTAATATCTGGCAGGTTAAGATCACCAGCTATCCAAGATACTGCATTTCTTTGGCTCATGATCACTTGCTCAAGCTCATCACACATATGGTGTTCATGTATTAATGGCTGGAGTTAGGTGGACGATACGAGGCTCCAACAACAAGCTTTTTGATAAGTACAATGATTCTGTCCCAGTATCTTCACTGATTCTTTCACATGTAATATCTGATCGTAATGCGACTAAAACACCGCAATACCCATCCTTCCTATCTTTCCCAAAAACAGTGAAATTTGGTGGCAAGATCTCTGAGCTGTGCAAATGTTCATTCAGCCATGTTTCGGTCCCGATGATGATGCTTGGCCTATGCGAGTCAATGATGTTTAATAATTCTGACTTTTTATTCTTAATGCTTTAATGTTCAAAATTGTAAAGTTATTCCATGATTTCATTGTGATTTTCCGCTTGTTCACTTTGGGCGAAGAACATGCTTTAGGGGATCCGATATTCAACGGTCCCTCACTCGAATCCAGTATCTGATAGAAGTTTATATCTGAAAGATGACATGAGGAATCTTGATTTAAAAAAAGCTTGATGTAAACTGAGGCATCCCGCATGCTGTACAGTGCCAGGAGATATTGTTCAAACATTCATATATGGCCGTATTCATGTTCATGCATTTTGTATGATACCATAAGTTACAATCGTCACATGCGACACCTTGCTGTTTTATGGTCACCGCCTTATGGCATATCTGGCATGGGTATTTCGGGGTTCGTAGGCCAGGATTGGTCTCAATATCCGAGGCACATGTTATCAGAATGAAGCTAAAATATAATAAAGTGTGGATGTTACCCTTTCTTGTGTATTGAAACGGTGATAAGGATCTTTTACATACCAACATTGTAATGTCATTATGACATCCTTTAAAGGATGAGTATTTTCGTCCTTGATCTCACGCACAGGAACTGTTGCTTTCCAAAAAGTCAACGTTAGAAAGAGAAAGTGAAAGTAGACACTTGACAACACATTGTTTATATTTCGCGCACCGGAAGTTATCGATCGAATTAAAGAATAAAAAAACAGAAAAAACTGCAGAATTTATATTGTGAGCCAATGATTGCCAAGCAGGGGTCTCAGAATCGTTTATGGCTCGTATACTAATAGATCGATTTGATCATGACTCTGTAGAAGCCTGAGAAATGCTGTAAATATGCACCACGATTGTAACTTGGAGCACCTGCACCCTGCACCACGCATGCGCATTTCCTCACTCACTCACTCGTGAATACACATCGACATTTCTTCAAAATTCATAAACAAGAGCGTGAAGGCTTATCTAGCTCTGGTCCAACTGTCGAGTTATTCGTTGCTCTTTTAAAGTAAACGTCTTCAAATTGAATAGCATCATTTAAGAACAGATAAATTGGCAACATGTACCAGACATGCACGTTTCGGGTACTTAACCCTCGTCAATGATCCTCAAATCTGAACAATGTAATATGCCAAAAAAGTATGAAAGTTACTATGTCGAAAAAGGTACCGAAAGACGTAACAGGATAGGTGGGATATGATGCAGCTTCAGAACCCACGTACGTTTTAGAAATTTCAAGAAATTTTGATAACAGAAATTTTAGAATGCGTTGAAGAAACGATCAACCGAAATTGATCGAACTTGGCTACATGTGCCCTCGGGGACTCCTGGTCCACCAGCAGTGACACTTACCAAGTGGTATAAATGTATTTACGTCTTCAAATTGAATAGCATCATTTAAAAATTGGCAACATTGACCAGACATGCACGTTTCGGGTACTTAACCCTCGTCAGTGATCCTCAAATCTAAACAATGTAATATGCCAAAAAAAGTATGAAAGTTACTATGTCGAAAAAGCGTACCGAAAGACGTAGCAGGATAGGTGGGATATGATGCTTCAGAACCCACGTACGTTTTAGAAATTTCAAGAAATTTTGATAACAGAAATTTTAGAATGCGTTGAAGAAACGATCAACCGAAATTGATCGAACTTGGCTACATGTGCCCTCGGGGACTCCTGGTCCACCAGCAGTGACACTTACCAAGTGGTATAAATGTATTTACGTCTTCAAATTGAATAGCATCATTTAAAAATTGGCAACATTGACCAGACATGCACGTTTCGGGTACTTAACCCTCGTCAGTGATCCTCAAATCTAAACAATGTAATATGCCAAAAAAAGTATGAAAGTTACTATGTCGAAAAAGCGTACCGAAAGACGTAGCAGGATAGGTGGGATATGATGCTACAGAACCCACGTTTTAGAAAGTTCAAGAAATTTTGATAACAGAAATTTTAGAATGCGTTGAAGAAACGATCAACCGAAATTGATCGACCTGACATAAAATATAATTGAAAAAAAAAGAAAAATTAAGAGAGTTTTGGGGAGTCTTATGACTTGATGCTTACAAGTTATATTCACTGCTGTCATGATTAAATAGACAAAAAAAATCCAAGTTATAATGGCCAGGGACGTATATAAAACGTTTATATATATATTATATATAGATCTACGTCCCTTGAATGGTGAAAATGAGGAGTGTCCACGATAATTCTCATATTTTCACCACTTGATTCTTAATATCAATTCTCTGTAAGGACCAAAATATTTCGGAAACAGCATGTCATGGATTTTCATGATTTTCTCTATAAATGGTATGTATAATGCCCTGAATACAAAAATAACAATTTTTTGCAAATAAATATTCCGGTTGCCATGGAAACGAGGTCTGTCTATTTATAGCACTAAAAAAGTGGTCAAATAAGTCATCTTTGGTTATTATGTTGCCATGGAAACCATTGTCAGAGTTAATTGGTATTAACAACTTATAATCTTTAAAATCTCTATTTTTAGAAGAAATAACAAATTTTTGACATTTCTTTCAATTATCCTATCAAATCAAAATCAGTCAAAAAAGCCGTAAAATAAGGTCAAAATCTAGGCCTATTTTGTCCAATTTTTACCATTTTTAAGCAAAAATAACACAAAATGTCAGGCTGATAACACCATCACTGTTGTCAGAACAAAATAGATTTCATGTGACAAATATAATCACTGAAAAAAATAAGTGGGACCTTGTTTTGTTTTCCTACATTTTGAGGTCAAAAATGGTTGCCATGGCAACTTTTCATTTGACACATGATGACCATATCTTTTCAAATTGATTTTTAGCATAGTTTAAATAACTTATATTGCTTAAGCTTTATGTAGGGACAACAGAAGAAATAATTCTTTATTTGAGCACTTCCAAAATTTGTCAAGGTCATTGACTCTAAGTTCAAGGTCAATTCAAATTACAGATTCCAATTTCAATAAAATTTGCATTTTTGTTGTTATTTGTTGTTACTAAATTTAGGCTTGACTGTCTTTAAGGACTTTAAAGATAATTGGCAGTAGAAATCAAGTTAGCCTGACATTTCAGATTATTTGCCCTTAATCATGTGAAATTAGGAGCTTTTTCGGTCTTAAAAAAGGCCTCTTCAAAACAGGTTTTTGCCTACATTTTGAGCATATTGACAAAGAGAATAACGGGCAGAAACACACTTCTTGTGTAATATTTATACTATTAAAGATATAAAGAGAAACATTAAGGAAATTTCAGTTGACTACAATAGCTGTTACCATGGAAACGAGCCTTGTGAAAATGCCATGTTACAAGTATTCTACTGATGCGTAAAATTTCAAACATGGTTTCCATGGCAATGAAAACTAAGTTTGTAAAAAGAAAGTTTATTTTTGTCTCAGTACATCATATACACCTTCCACACCAAAAATCTTCAAAATTGGAGACATGCTGTTTCCACGTGCTATTGAAATTATTTTGGTCCTTACAGAGAACTGCTGTTAAAATGAAATTAGATTTCTTTATTTTTGTGTGTAAAATGTAAAGCATTAAAGTTCTTTAATGTGTATGAAGTTCGCCTTCGAAACAAATTTCGTGAGAACTGACGTACAGTCGAGATGATTACTTCTACTTTCATTTTCGACGAGGCGGAAATTTCGATTCAGACGAGCAAACAGTGACAATGTCCCTGGATAATGCAAACAACTATTTCTCAATAGACGATATTCTTGCAACTCAACAGAGGGTTCCATGCAAAGTTGAAATGCCCCTTTATCGGCTAGGTCGGTTCTTTTTCTTGAAGATCTAAACACTGGATGGCCAGACTTTTCAAGCACATTATCAGAGTTGTTGAAATATTTTCTAATGAACCGGTCATTTGGACCGGTACTAGTCCTAAATCAACCGGTCTGAAAGAATTTTAACTGGTCCGACATTTTTTTTTAACAAAAAGTTAATTTCTGCAGTATATACTGTATATTATGAAATACATCACACTATGAAAATGATGGATTTAAATAGATTGAATTATTAATTATCATGACTGTCTTTAGACAGTCATGTTTAAATATTGTGCCGTCTATCTGCCTGTCCAACTGTACTATCCGTTTGTTATCATTCAGGACCTTTTCCTATAAAAAAAGGAAGCATATCTTAATTCTTTTATTCAATCTTTAATTTCTTTTAATATGAATCAAGGCAAAGCCTTTTTGTGCGAGCGGAGAGAAAATAGATATGATTATATAAAATAAAAAAAAATCTTTCTTTTTTATTTTGACTATGATGGTTTATCTTATCTTACAAAACTTTCTGTTTGATGATTGCCAAAAAGGTAGTACATGTATAAGGCGAGTGGAAACACGGAAGCATTTGTAAAATTGATCTAGACCAGCAGATGAACATTTTAAGGGGGCCCTAAAATATGGTTCTTTGAAAATATGGTTCTTTATAATTCATTTTTATTTTGTAAGAATAATGTTTAGGCTAGCTGAAAATAAATTACTTAGAAACAAAAGAAAAAACAAACATATTCCGACTTCTGACAGTACGAAACCACCCGAGACGACAAAAGCAATCAGAGCGAAACGTCTCGTTTAAAACCGGAAATGTCGGATTTCCCGTGGTTACGCCGCCTTATTGATGCTTTATCGTTACCTGATTTACGAAAGATATTTTCAATAAATTTAACTTATAAACAAAAATTGAGTATAACATATACGTCTACTTGGAGTCGAAAAAAAAATTTAATGGCAATATCCAGCACCTCCGCAGCAACTCTGTCTGCGAGGGGACGAAAATTTTTGAAAGCATAGTAGTACATTCTCATTCTTTGATTCAGCATATTTTCTCAATAAGATATGTGTATACGCGTTACCATAAGGGCGAGCTTCGCTCGCAAAGGCCCTTCGGGCCTTTGCAGCGAGCTCCGCTCGCTATTAAACTTGCATGTTTTATATCTTATGTCAATTCATGAGTCCATCGCGTGTATCCACATGCGTATTGAATTAACTCCAAAATAAGAGAGGAGATTTTTACGAATGGTTTTTATTTCGGTACCAGCACCCTTCAACGTTACATGTTCAATAAATCTATAAATATACGCATATCACCGAAATGAAATGCAGAACTTACATGTTGCACCGTGTGATCAACCTTTGCGTAAATGTTAGTGTCTCTCTGGATGTTTTTATTTATTATAACAATATGCCAATAGTTTATAGTAATAATGGAGATTTTTATAAGAAATAAAAATATGTAGAAAGACAGTAGCATTGATAGGGGAATCAATCCATTTTCCGTGAGAGAGGGAACCCACGGTTTGAGACAAGACTAAAATTTTATTGATGATCCGCGAATTTTTGTCTCATGTCGCGAGTTATGGCAACTATTCTTACATAGTTTGTCAGAAGAGTTTAAATCCTGATTCGATTTATATTTGCGAATTTTCCTCAAATAACAGAAAGGAACATCCCATCCCTTTGAAAAAAAATGAGCATGGTCAGTTTAGTAATTGCATGTTTTAATGAGTCAGACTTTCCGTTTTCAAACTTTAATAATTCAGAAAAGTTTGCAAATTACTACAATTGGCAGCTCTCATTACTGCAAATATGCG
This sequence comes from Pinctada fucata, assembly GCA_028142955.1. Classification (NCBI taxonomy): domain Eukaryota; kingdom Metazoa; phylum Mollusca; class Bivalvia; order Pterioida; family Pteriidae; genus Pinctada; species Pinctada fucata. The sequence continues at coordinate 26,904,581 of AP027113.1, read as the reverse complement.
CAAAATTCTGTGTATTTTGATGTAACAATGTTAAACATCTTCAAATTGAAGACAACTTTCGGAAGATCAGTTGTCGACAATCTATTGGACAATACTTGACACTCAGTCGATTTCTTTTGAAATGCCCCGAAGAAAATAGATTTTTAATTATATCGGACAATGTCACAATGTATGAGTCAATGACTTACATGACAATGTCAAGTTCGTAAATCAATATTTATCCTATAGTGAAAGAGTCGTAAATTGTGTTATTTAAATGGACAATACATGTACTTAGTAAAATATTATGCAGTGGATAGATATGAAAAAAAGTGAAAACGCTTCCTCAAAGTTTTGACCGGTCATTTGGACCGGTGAGCTGGCGTTACCAACCGGTCATTTCAAATTTTAACCGGTTTTGCCGGTCGGACCGGTATCTGAAGATTGTAGTAGAATTTGCACAGGGCTCTCATGCCAATATTTGGGACTGGGGCTCGGACCTTTGAAAATGGGAAAAATAGCAGAGGGTGCACTGCCAGGAGGGGGGGGGGGGAGCGAAGCGCCAAGGGGGGTACTGGTCGAGCAGATAAATCCGAACGATTTTTGCGGTTTTTCGTCAATAACTCAGCTTCTATACGTCCAATCACCATGAAATTCAGAACAAATAATGCTTCACCCTTCATACAAATGCCTATGTAAAAATAATTTTGAAAATTGACCTATAAATGCTGATTAGAGGGTATTTTAATACCCCCCTTTAACGGCCATTTTACCCAAGTTACTAAAGGTATTTCCGAACGATTTGCATTTTAGTCTCTCCTGGGGTCAAATATAAATCAAAATTATGTTTCGAAACCTTGTTATTTTATCCTTATTGAAGAATTCTATATCAACATATATCATAAAACTTTTACAAAATTTATTTCTAAAGCGACTTTCTGAACCATAATGAGGTACGTTTATTTCTTAGTTATTTCCAATGATTTTGGTAGTCTAACACATGAAATTTATACACTTTTTCGTGAATATCCTGCTCTGGGCCCCTCTCAATGCAGGTTTTCATCGATCAGTTGACAAGAATAGATTTTTGGAAATTAGATAACACCGAAACTAGGTCAAGATATGGTCTTAACACAATGACGTCACTTTCCCCAGCACCCAAACAGACGAAAGTTACCAACAGCAGGAGAAACAAACGCTAAAAATATACTAAATGAAGTTATTTTGAGATTTCCTTTTGCATGTCGGTTATTTTTCTGAATATCTAGACGTCTGTATCACAAAAATTGTGAAAAAGTAACTCCAAGTAACCGAACTAGCGAATCGTTTGGAAATACCTTCAGTTCGGAAATATCTGCTCGACCAGTAGGTGCAGGATGGGGATACTGAACTCACATGAGCAAGCAGCATAGTAAATAGATGGGTGCACAATTTCACAGTAAGAAATAAGGTCAAATGTCCTGATGTTGCTGTTTTGAACATCTAACATGTCTAGAATGCAAGTCTTAGTCTAGCCATAATGTGAAAATGGTCTTTGATAGATCTTTGATGTAAGTTTGATACTTGCAGTATAAATTTTGCTGTGACGTTCAAAACATTTATTCAACATTGAGCCTATATCCATATTGATGCTGACGTTGTAGCATAATTAACATTGAAAACGCCCTATACGTGTTCATGTACATGTATGCATATATAAAAATTGATTTCGGATTTTGGTAAATATATAGAAGCATTAATAAGCACATAAAATGTAACTTACATGTACATGATATATGTCATACATGTATGGTAAGTGACTAGAATCAAGATCTATCAAACAGTATCAAAATTATTTCCAGTACGTGTGTTAGATTGACAATTGAAGTCTTGTAGACATTCCGTTTAAAGTGATTTTAGATCTTACTGTAGACCAAAATAAAAATAACCCCAAAAATCTAATCTTTTTTATGCATTTTATTGGAAAAAACAATATACTTTTTTATCAAAAATAGAATCATAGACAATGATTCAAAATCCATAGAAATTCTTCTTAATCTTCTAAATTTTATGTGACTTCGAACGCTGAAAATTCCTATAGACAAGTTGGTCTCTTTTTCAATTGCTATAGACCGGTCCAATTTACTGTAGAAATTGACCATCAGGCCACCGTTAATTTCGCACACAGTATAACTTTTTCAAAAATGCAGGCAGTGAAGAAAAATTTGTGATTTTCCAATTTCTACACTTACAAATTGTAGCTGCAGGGGGATATAGTAATGCTGCCGTTTGTGTGTGCATGTGTATGTCACACTTCTGTATGCGGCCTAGCAGACACAGTTTTGATCAGATCTTGGCCAAACTTTATACAGGTATTCCTTATGGCAAGAGGAAGAACCCTATTGATTTTCAGAGGTCAAAGGTCAAGGTCACATATTGGAAATGGCTTAAATCCTTGTATACAGTCTATAGGGCATAGTTTTGATTGTATCTTGACCAAACTTCATACCAGTAAACTTATCCTTTATGGCAAGAGGAATAAACCTATTGATTTTCAAGGTCGTAGATCAAGGTCACAGGTTGTAAATGGCTAAAACCCTGATATACAGCCTAGAGGGCACAGTTTTGATCCGATCTGGACCAAACTTCATAAACTTATTTCTTTTGACAAGAGGAAGAACCCTACTGACTTTCAAGGTCACAGATTGGAAATACTTAAAGTCCTTGTGGAAATAGTTGAAGTCCTTGTATACAGCCTAGAGGTTGTATTTTTGATTTGATCTTCTCCAAACTTCAATCACTTCCTGCTCCTGACAGGAGGAAGAGCTCTATTGATTGTCAAGGTCATAGGTCAAGGTCACAGATTGGAAATAGTTAAAATCTGGCAATCATCACTTTGAAAGAAAAATTGATAGGAAACTTGTCACCAAAACTAAGAATGAAATAGAACATGGAATATTTTGAGATGATGTTTCCATTCTTAAAATTGAAAGAAATGATTTATCACCAAAACTTACAAATTTTGACAGATTTAATGTGGAAACTTGCTACCAATTATGCCAATACTGACTTAGAGTTGACTTATCAAGTGATTCATCAACATACATGAAGGTTGTAAATTTTCATAAACATGATAAAGGTTGAAATTTACATGCATTAAACAACACTTGTTCTGAAACCAAGTATCCTTAATCCAATCTTACTTATAAATTTTACAACAAGATTTACTACATGAATGAGATTTTCCCCCCTTTCTGATTAACTAAAACAGCCGCTTTTTGAAACACTCAGAGTCAAACGTTATGTCTACCTAGGATGACGTCATCCCGGGTAGATATTAGATTCCAATAGCTCTCCATGTGCTAAAAATAGATCAGAGAGGCTTTTTATAGTCTGAAAGTAATTTTTGAATGATTTATATACTAAAGTACTAACAGCTAGTCAGAAATTTTGACTTTATTTGAAAACGCTTTGAGATAGACATATATGAATATCGAGAGAAATATTCAACTAATAGAACACTGTTTGAAAATGAAATGTTATTTTGGTATCATTTTTGCGTTTTCCCTCTACACATATGAAAATGCACGGTAAATCATCTTTTCCATGCACTAAATCATTAAAACCTACACTGGTCAAGTTTGATTAATGCAATAGCCATAATCATATATTTATGCCTGAATGATCAGTGAATATCTACCTGTATGAATAAGTATTGCCGTTTTATTTATTATACTTAACCCCTTTTAAGAAAAACGACTTGGGCAATTTCTGAGTGTAAAATATTGCTATTTTCCTATGAGTACAACAAAAACGATGTCTTAAGTGGTTAAAAAAGCTAGCTTTTTAAATAGTGCTTTTCCTTCTGCATTACCATCTAAATTTTCTAGTAATTGTTTTTTGCCATTTACAAATAAAAGAGAAATTTCCGTTTTCTTAAGAACTTATTAGTACTTTAGATGGTTTTGAAACTTCATGTACACATGTAATAAAATAATTATTTTACTATTACCTCGGTCTTGGTGAATATTGTCTTCTAGGGGAGCTATAACCATTGTATTTACCTCAATAAAAGTAAATAATTGTGTAATATCAGACTGCATTGAAATGAAAGTATACATGTAAATATACTTATTCAATATTGAATAATGTTACATATGAATTTTTTTTTATAAAACCAGGTTACCTGGACTCCAGTAATGAAGGTGAACACTTGCGGCCGGGGACCAAGATTGAGATGCCCTATTGGATGGCAAGAGCTCTATGCGGCCGTAGAAGAAACATCGTTAGCGTGGAGCTACCCAAATCCTACAAAGAAGGATACCGGGAAATCCTAACGGCAGATCCCACTGTAGTAGACCTACATAAACTTGGACCATACTTCTATAGGTTTGGATCAGAGCTGCTGAAATTTGAGGTGCCAGATACACCAGATATCTCAAAAAGCCTCTTACAGGTATGTGATTTTGCATGTGTTTAAAAAATAAAAACAAACACTCAAATACACAAATTTTCAGCCCCTTGGCCTTTATCATGTGTAAAAAACGACGTATTACACTTCTCACACTTGATAAAGGCCAAGGGGCCAAAAATTTGTGTATTTGAGTGTTTGTGTATTTATTTCTTATCATCCCTTCACTCTGGAAGAAATATTTCAATCTACTAAAGTTTAAAAATACATAAAATTTTTATTCAGGTTCATTTTGTATTTATTTTCGTTATGCCCATGCCATTTAATGGCTCAGGCATTTACCAGTAGGGTTTGATTTCTTTACGTCACTCGATCACATTCCATGTTCTTCATGATGGTAATTTGACAACAATTTCACATATCCAAACAAGACAAACATGGAATTTTTAATGCAAAGAAGATAAGTGCAATTTTTATAATAAATTATTGACATACAATGTACTTTTTTGTGCATAATGTTAAAAGAATTGACGCTACTTTGTTGTGTTGCCTGCATTGTAAGGGTGACATCATTATGATGATCATTTTGTGTGGCGATTGTCTGTTTGTTGGTCTGTCTGGTGGTCACTTTTGCATATAATTGCTTTAACTTAATTACTTCATATGTATTGTGTGTCTATCAAACTTGCAGGGATGGTCAGTCATGATGAAGCACATGCAGGGATATATTGCACTTCCTGGTTGCTTGATGTACTATGAGCTATGTATATAACATATAACAAATAGTACATCAAGCAACTGCAAGCGCAATAAATCCCTGTGTGATGAAGCTCAACATGTTTGTGGATCAAGGTCATGTACCAATAGTCAATTTTCCATATAAAAGATATGACAGTTCCTAACTTTGATTTTATTCACACATGTACAGACACCCGACATCACATCATTTGGCAAAATTTTCCGTTGTGACATCACATCTGATCGCACCTTCTTGAAGCACCTTGATGTGTTGTTATGCCTTTTATTTTGACGTCACAATGAAAAAATCGCAAAATTTTGTGATGTCTGGTGTTTGACTCACGAGTTTATTGGAAAATCATCTATTAGGGTTAATTAGCTGCAACAGGCAGCACACCTGTTCTTAATAGAGAGTTTTAGAAGGCTAACATGTACGGGTACATGTACGTGTAATCTACAAATACATGTACACGTAAAAAATAGCAGAAGTTTAAAAAACTGATGAGTACGTGTACGTGTACTGGTGCCCTTAGTGATGACGTAAATTATATATATTCAAACGAGACTGATATATAGATAAAATGTAAGATTAAAACTTATAAAATATTCTAGGTACAAGTATTCTTGAAATACATCTACTATATAAACATAAATGTCTACATGTTTTTACGTACGTGTAGCTTGCGATTTACACGTTGTTGACAACTTGTAGCGATTTCCCGTACGCAATAAATAATGACGTCATACACAGTTATTGCGTCTACACGTACACGTACCCTTACACGTAACGGTTTCTAAACCTCTCTATTATCTGCAACTTTATTCTTACAAATTATACTTATTGTTTTCCTTTTTCCTGATAAAAATCATGAACTAAAAAATTTTGCAGGCTTTTCAAGGCAGGATAAGGAAGATTATGGACAGTTCTCAAAATGCCTTTCATGAGGACACCACCAAGCTGACGGAAAAATTAGACGAAACGGAAAGAATTCTTTTCAAAGCAGGACAGTGTGGATTAAATGACTTCCAGAGATGGGAAACAAGGAAAACGGAGAAACTGACCACCTCGGAAATGGTCAGGAATCACCGCAAACGGAAACGTGGACCGGAGGAAGCTTAAGTTTTAAATTTAATGATGTACACCTGTAAATATGAAATCTGTATCTTCACATTGGATTTTAACTGCTTCTGTCAGGTTGGGGAAAGGTACTGATTGAGCTAATATACCTCGATTGAGCTAATATACCTCGATTGAGCTAATATACCTTGATTGGGCTAATCAATCTGAATATTTTCTGTAGTAAAAAATCCAAACATTCTCAAAATTTTTTGGGGGGGCAAAATCGCATTAGTTCCTCATAAAAGAAATAAAGTTTACAAAAGAAACAAACCTGAAAAGTGAATGGTTACTGAGAAAATATACCTCCATTTTCCTGAATATACTGGGTGAGATTTCTCTAAATCTAGATAGTTTTCAGGCATAGTTGCTCATTAAATATTGTTTCTTGATATAAAAGCTTGTGCAATTTTGCACCCAAATATAATTCGGAGGAAAAAGTTTTTTTCTGAATGAAAAAGTCAGATTGATTAGCCAGATCGAGGTATATTAGCTCGATCGGTACCTTTCCCAAACCTGTCCGTAATGTAGTGAATATATGCTAGTACTTCAATGTACAGGAAATTTTAGTCTGTGATTATATTTATTTTACGAGTATGTTGTAACAACATGTACTATTATGGAGAACATAAAAGTCGGAATAAAATGTCTATTATGATTCACCTTCTGTTGTTTAATTATTTTGTTTGTCGTTCTCTTTGTAGTGCAGAATATGTTGTGCTTATATATGGCCAACACCGCAAGTTGGACAAATAGAGAATACTTCATTTGACAGAATTGTTGTCATTTTTCATATTTTGTATATGACTTTAACTTGGTTCCTCATATTTTCATGTTGCTTGCAATGCAAGGTCGACATATACCAATCACTCTGTGGGCTATCTGTCTGTCCGTCCGTCCGTCTGTCTGTCTGTCTGTCTGTCTGTCTGTCCGTTTGTTCGTCTTTCTGTCTGTTCATCGGTCCATCCGGTATTCGCATTTTCATATAAATGGCTATAACTTGATAGATATACATAATGCATCCACCAAACTTTCGGGATTGTCTATTTGAATGAAACTCAACATCTAGTAGGGGTCAAAGTCACTGTCAAGGTCACATATTTAGAGTCAATCATACAAAAAGAAATGGTACCTGTACTTGAATAGTCTTGAATCCTTCATGAAGGTGTCCCTCTGACTCTAGATTTGAAACTTGTTATGTTATGTTCTCAAAGCTTCTGAAAGGAATATGGCATCATGAAATTATATTTGTAAGCATGTTGAGCCATGTGAACACAACAGATTCCAAAAATATCAAATGGAATATAGAATCATAAAACCCTCCACATTTTTTGAGAAGATGAATCATATTGATTGTAAAGGTAAAGGTCACATTAAACATTGTAAGAAAAGCCTTCTCAACATAGTAGTTTTTACAAAGAGGATGAAAACATTGATTGTAAAGGTCAAGGTCACATTGAACACTGTAAGAAAAGCCTTCTCAACATAGTCGTAGTTACAGAGAGGATGAAAACATTGATTTAAAAGGTCAAAGTCACATTGAACACTAAGAAAAGCCTTCTCAACATAGTCGTAGTTACAGAGAGGATGAAAACATTGTAAAGGTCAAGGTCACATTGAACACTGTAAGAAAAGCTTTCTAAACATAGTAGTAGTTACAGAGAGGATGAAAACATTGATTGTAAAGGTCAAGGTCACATTGAACACTTTAAGAAAAGCCTTCTTGACATAGTCGTAGTTACAGAGAGGATGAAAACATTGTTTGTAAAGGTCAAGGTCACATTGAACACTAAGAAAAGCCTTCTCAACATAGTAGTAGTTACAGAGAGGATGAAACATTGATTGTAAAGGTCAAGGTCACAATGAACACTAAGAAAAGCCTTCTCAACGTAATATTAGTTACAGAGAGGATGAAAACATTGATTTAAAAGGTCAAAGTCACATTGAACACTGTAAGAAAAGCCTTCTCAATATAGTAGTAGTTACAGAGAGGATGAAAACATTGATTGTAAAGGTCAAGGTCACATTGAACACAGTACGAAAAGCTTTCTAAACATAGTAGTAGCTATAGAGAGGATGAAAACATTGTTTGTCAAGGTCAAGGTCACATTGAGCGCTGTAAAAAAAGCCTTCTAAACATAGTGGTAGATACAGAGAGGAAGAAAACATTGATTGTAAAGGTTAAGGTCACATTGAACGCTGTAAGAAAAGCCTTCATAACATAGAAGTAGTTACAGAGAGGATGAAAGCATTGTTTGTAAAGGTCAAGGTCACATTGAACACTTTAAGAAAAGCCTTCTCAACATAGTCGTAATTATAGAGAGGATGAAAACATTGTTTGCAAAGGTCAAGGTCACATTGAACACTGTAAGAAAAGCTTTCTGAACATAGTAGTAGTTACAGAGAGGATGAAACATTGATTGTAAAGGTCAAGGTAACACTGAACACTGTAAGAAAAGCCTTCTCAACGTAGTATTAGTTACAGAGAGGATGAAAACATTGATTGTAAAGGTCAAGGTAACATTGAACACTTTAAGAAAAGCCTTCTCAACGTTGTATTAGTTACAGAGAGGATGAAAACATTGATTGTAAAGGTCAAAGTCATATTGAATACTGTAAGAAAAGCCTTCTCAACATAGTAGTATAGTAGTTACAGAGAGGATGAAAACATTGATTGTTAAGGTCAAGGTCACATTGAACACAGTACGAAAAGCTTTCTAAACATAGTAGTAGTTAAAGAGAGGATGAAAACATTGTTTGTCAAGGTCAAGGTCACATTGAGCGCTGTAAGAAAAGCCTTCTAAACATAGTACATGTAGTAGTTACAGAGAGGATGAAAACATTGATTGCTGAGGACACTGCAGTAATTGGCACACCTGCGATTTGTTAAGTCTCTTTTTAATCAAAATCTAATTACTGATATTTTGTGCAGGTGTTAGTAATTTCCAATCGTCCACATATATAAATCGTTTTGCCGACCACTTTATTTTAGACTCGGCTACCAAACTGTCAACATGTTACGCTTCTAGAAGAAATAAACTTGGAGCTTTTATTCGGACTTCTGTTTATAGTTTTAAAATGACTATTTTTAAAATACACAACGCGAACTACACCCATAATAGGCCTACAATGTTTATTTTGATGCCACGAGCTGGATGACGCCATTCACACAGAAAAACGACGGGGTATACAATTTTCCCATAATATGCGCTGTTCTAGGCAGGACATTAAATGCAAAATGTTCAATCTGGTTCAGCTATCACCAGTATCATTATATGACAGATTTCACTCTGCCATAGTGACGGGCTGGTTGGACATCCGGCCACACGGATAACATCGTGCGCAGAGATACTTGACCATAGAAAATTGAATGTCAAGGTCATTCGGATATGCAGAAAAGATGGCGACAGCCTTTGACGCAGATGTTCATATTTAGCTGTTTTCAGACTCCGGCCTCATCGGTGTCGTTTTCAACAAAATGACCACCATGGCCTCTGATTGGCACATGATTTACTTCTTCGCATCTGCTACATGTAAAAAGTCATTCCTATTCCCAATACTAGTATCCTTTGATCAGTTGAAATGTGATCTGATTATAGGCTAATATCGAAGTCGGAAAGGGTTTGAATTTGTACCACGAGAGTACTGTCAAAAATGCAATTTTGTCAACTTATCAATTAGACGATCGACCACCCTTTAATAATATGTAGGGCCCGGTCTTTTGTTCATGAATGCTAACGTGCACAAGCCACTAACGGTCATTCATCCTAGCAGGTTGGAAGTTTTCTATGCTAATTTTGGCGTGGATTCAATTGGGGGGGGGGGCGGCATTTGCTCACAGACACAAATGTACATCGGTTTTGCACACGATAAAGGCAAGGGGCCGAACATTTGTGCATTTGAGCGTGTTTTATTTGAATTAATATATTATTTTTCCAGTCAATGTCAATAGAATTTTCCCTTTTTCTGTTCTTTTTTCTGTGGTGACTGGTGATATACTAAGCGTCAAGTTGATCTTTCCACTTTCTTTTGTTTACTGCGATCCATTATTTGCATAGCTATTGAAAAGTAATTCATGTGGACTTTAGCTAGCCGGGGAAACGGCCAACGACACTTGGCTATTTAGTTGGTTGGAGTTTACGTGCGGCTAGATTTTAGCATGTCATTGAACGCATATACCGCGTTTCGGAACTCTCTCCCAATGAGATGACGAAAGGTAAGCGTTTATGACGTCAGCGTCGTTAGGTATCTTACGGTCAACGTAAGGTCGCGCGAAAGTTACAGTTTCAGCATTTGTATCTAGCAAAAGTTCCATGAATACGTTCTACTAGGCATAACATGTAAGTATAGCGCTTTATGATACTGAAACTATTTTGATTAAAATGTTGCGTGAAAACTGATTTTATTGCTCTTAATAATATCAAAATTGTCAGAACGAGGAACGAATTTTTTAATAAAAAGAAATGAATTTGATAAGATCTACATTTTTGTAAAAAAAAAAGCATACAAACACAAGCAAAATTCTAATTCAAAGAAGTTTATATGTTATCTGAAAACGTGTTCGTTCATTTATTTTTTAGACACCTTTCGGGTTTATTAAAGCCCATCGCTTACTATACACAAAATCAAAGATAAAAAAGTTTGTACATGTATTAAGAAATCGAAGTTATGTCCCAATTAACTTGTAAAGGCAATTTAATAGATTACATTAAAAAGAAAAAGGAAGAAGAAGAAATCAGTTCATGCTTCGCATCCGCTTTTGTCCTCGATTGATCGAAATCAAAAATATTTAAGGTCAGATGTCAAAAGTCAAGGTCACAACAGACACCACTAGTACACCACTATTAAAACATTGTCCAGAGCATAACTCCTTCCCCTGTAGATGGACATAAACTAGACTAAGTATATGAACAGTCGTCTTTCGACATTCTCGTAAAAAAAAAAATGAATAGAATACAGATAATTGCATGAATATGATAATTTGCAGGTCAAAACCGGAAGGCGGTGACGTGGAGACGGAAACCTCATCAAAGATTACATATGCGGAAAAAGGTCAGGTTTATAAAAGTGTAACTTAATCAGAATCATTTGTCCTCTTGGCGAATGCTTGGACAACTGGGTTCGAGTCGCAATTTGCTAAAGACTTGCATGGTTTGCTTCAAAAGGGAGAAGATGGTCTATACATCTTATATACAAATTTAGCATTTAGGAAAGCGAATCCAGATTAATCTATTCTCGTAACTCAAATTTAATGTATGAACAGCCGACTAGCTGAACTATAATTTTTTTGCGCTCGCACCCAACCCCTTCCTTTCAAATGCTGTGCTCGTGCGGGTATTAAATTATCTTAAAGACTAGTAGCTAATGACAAGTTTGCCAATCTCTTGCAAGATTCAGTTGCAACGACGAAAGAGAAATTCTAATGTTGGTTACGAAGTCGATGAATATTGGTACTACATGCACAGTAAACGTCGTAACATTCGAAACCAAATTTCTATCATGCATGGTAGCTTCAACAAAATCGATTTGATAATACTGAAAACAAGATAACATAGTAATTACGACGTAAATAAAAAAATAATTCTACAGATTTCGCTTTGCTTAATATGAAATTGAATTTCAGGCAAACGTTTATTGGAAACAGGCGAAGAAATCAACGAAGGTTCTCCGATTCAGCATTTCACCGACCATAGGAACGCTTCACGGAAAAGTATACACCGAACGAGGTCAGCAGACAGATGTCTCTCTGTGAACAGGGATGGCCATTTGCCAGATGTAAGATCCCCCCGTCCATGGAAGGCGGCCACACCCATCCAGATAAGGGGGAGCAGAATCGATTCACCGCTCATTAAATCAGCAGCAAGTTACGAAAGAGCTCTATGCTCACATGCCAGTGTGATAACGATACATTCACCGGAAGCACCAAACCAATCTAAAGAGAGCCTCATTCTGAAGAAACAGCCAGGTTCATCTCACGTGATTCCATTCCTTAACGACGAATTTAATTTTCCAGGAGATATTGGTAAGTCGGGCTCATTTGCCATCCATCACATATCATTTCATTTATTTTTCAATTTATTACTTTGAAATTTGAATTCTGAATGATTGTGCTACTCCTAAATTAATTTAGTTCATTCTTGTTGTAATGTACAACTAAATAAGTTGCAATTTTGTAACCTCTCGGACCAATTACTTTCTAGTATATCTATTTTCATTGTACCTTTTTCGTTGCACTAATTTTCGTTGTACCTTTTTTCGTTGTACCTTTTCTTTCGTTGTACCTTTTCTTTCGTTGTTTCTATTTGTCGTTGTACCTTATTTTCGTTGTACCCTTTTTTCGTTGCACATGTTTTCGCAGACCGAGAACAGGCCAAAATTTTATTCTTGAGTTGGTATTTTAAATACCAACTCAAGAATAAAAATTTGGCCTGTTCTCGGTCTACTGTTTTCGTTGTTCCTCTTTTTCGTTGTACCTTATTTTGTACTTTATTTTCGATATCAGTACCTTTTTGTGCCTACTTTTCGTTGTGCCTAATTTTTGTATCTTTTCTTCAAAGAAAATGGAATATGTGCTCGCAAATTCGCATCTCCCAACGCCTCGATATCCAGGTCCCCGACATTGTCATCTTCTCTGCCATCAAATACAAAATCTTACACCTCGTCTGCCAGCGACAACTACCCACCATACAGCGCAAGTCAGGAAGGACAAAACGGGATCCGGAAATCAGAAATTACGTCTCTTGCTAAATCCAAAACTGCTATCACAAAACAAGACACGGCGTATGAAGATATTGTACCGGAAGTGTTCAGTTTGAGTCATGTTGCAGACGATCCATTAAATATCAGCAATTCAGAAATCAGTGGTAAATCCAAAGAAAATGCCAAGCAAAGCAAATTGTCACAAAAAGAGACAAAAAAGAATTTGAAAGATAAAACAAGCAAGGTTAAACCGGAAGACAAGAGGCAGGACGAAGCCATATTGCTAGGAAAGAAGTATACTAAACCACCGGAAGTGCCCACAAAGCAGATCACCTTACAAACATGTTTGACTTTGAGTCCGCGACGCTCTGGTATGTTTTATCCAAAGTCAACTTTGGAACCCTTCGACATTATTAATATGGTTTTATATTTTTGTCAATCGATAAGCGCGTTTCGTAATAGCACTAAGTTAATTTAAACGTCTAACATTGCTCCTCCTAAAATATTGATCAAGAAACTTAAAAGCATGAAAACAAAAAATGAGTCCCATCGCAAAGCAGTTACATTCTATAAAACGTATTCATTCATCAAATGCAGAAAAGGTCAAGATTTTGCAATCCGGTCTCATCCCACCTTTATTGGCTCGTGATTTCACGATGCGCTTTACATCAAAATTGAATTGATCTTTTTCAGTTCCGAACACAAGCACGTTTGTGAGAGAATCGTCAAACCGTGGTTCAGTTGAAACTATGTCAAAGATTTTCCCAAAAAACAGAAGTGTCCGAAGTAACAACGGTAAGCAGTGTCTCCATTAAAAAACTAAGAAACCTCATTTTCAAGGTCAAAGGTAAAGTCCAACACCAATGCATGTCATCATTAAAAATGGGGTACTATTATAGAATTTTGACTGAACGATAATCCCTTGGACCTTTTAATACAAAAAGACGAAGATTTTTTTTGTATAGGTCAGGGTTCAGCATTTTCAAGGTTACAACTTAAAAAAAATTACGTTCTGTGAGAAGTGACAGTTGCAAAACGGAGAAGCGATATTCTGCTGTCTTCTCCAAAGAAGACTGTAACTAGTTCGGGGAGTTTCATAAACTGTTGGGCCACTTAAATTAGGATATCGTTGTCTAAACCATGATGCAATCAAATACTAGTGAATTTGAACATATTCCTTTTTACTAGTACGTGTATTACAAAATGTATTTAAAATCTGTGTTTCAGAGCTTGCCGTCACAGGTACCCGGTACAACCCTGTACAAACGCCGATGTTCACCATCGAGGATTCTAGATCACGTTGTGATACTCAAGGAAAAAGTGCCGATGGTAAGTGCCAAACTTTTTGTAATGCTTTAGAAGTTGTTAATAAAATGCAGTTTTGTGTCACCTGCGAAGCATAGCGACACTTGGGGATAACTTTGTCCGTTGTCCGTCCATGGATATCCGTCCGTCCGTCCGTCTAGCTGTCTGCCTGTCACACATTGAGTGTCACACCCTATATAAAATTGATTCCCAAGTGTCGCTATGTTTCGCAGGCGACACATGCATTCCTTGGAATGATTTTCTCGTTTTGCACGACTTGCCGAAATTCAAACGATGAACGATCCCTTCTTTTTTTAGAGTTGATTCCCCGTTGTGACATTATTGGCAATGTCAGATCAGAGTGATTTGTATCACAGGCGATCTACACTCGCATCCTCCATATTTAACTTTATTTTAAAAGTATTAGGTAACAGTAGAGAAGGGGCGTATACATATGTATAATGGAGGGTTTGTTGGTGCCGAGCACCTGTGATTTGTATCTAAAATGATTTTTATCAAGTCAATCAATTGTATGTAAAGCAATTAGCTATGTGGTTTTAAAAAACATGATATTGTTTGTAGGAAGAGAATCAAAGGGAAGGAAGTTATCAAGAGGAGATGAATATTTCTCATTGAACCAGCTTGGTCACGTGAGAATGGATTTTGGGTGTGATCGTGGTAAGATCCTTCGATCTTCATTTAGGCACAGTCCATTTGATATTCGGGGGGGGGGGGGGGGGGGGGGGGTTGAGTTTTTTTTTTTCGAAAAAAATAATTTTGCTCTGAATTTTGATAAAAAAATAAATTTGCTTATGGTATGACAGAAAAAAATAATCTTGCTCTCACAAATGATTTGAATTTGAAGAATTACAATAAAATTTCGCTAAAATTCTTGAAAATTTTACGGCTCGCTTCGCTTGCCGCAGTTTTCAATTTATGTCAATTTTTTTTGGCTCGCTTCGCTCGCCATACTTTTCCATCAAAACATTTTTTACTATGGCAAAGTTCATATATTTGAAGATATCATAAGTATACATGTAAGTGAATGAAAAAAGGGCTAAGTCCTTAAATATGTCATCAATATTTATGTATTACTATTGATACATGTTACCTGTATCCCCATAGATTCCCATAAGGAGAACTTCAGTTATTCACCAATTGTGACAATTCTACATTTCAGAATTTGTCTAGAAGACCTTCCCCTCAGACCCTCTTATATACATGTACCTTATATAAATTTTGTTTATTGAGAATTGTATTGTAAAAATCTTTAATCTCTCTGTTTAGACATGTAGAAGTGAATTGAATACTTGCATAGAAATAAAGTAATATATTTTAAAATATTTAGAGTTTGAGTACAAAATATAAATAATTTCTATTGGTAAAACACAAACATTCTTAATATACACATCACTTTGTTAAAAAAAAATTCCTTGCTCCAACTTTGCAAGAAAAAAATAATTTTGCCCCGGTCCGGGGCGAAAAAAATAATCTTGCTCCGACAAAAAACCCAAGCCCCCCCCCCTCTCCCCCCCCCCCCGAATATCAAATGGACCGTGCCTTATTGATGACAGTTTGTGTTTCATGAAGTCATTCTGAAAAGCTCCAATTTAATAAATAAAGTTGTCAATGAATTGAGTTAAAACTATAAAAATTCTATACAAGTGTTGATCATGTCTTCATTGAAGGTCTTTAAATCTGTTTTGGGACTATTTTCAGAGTTGTCAATAGCCGGAAGCCGTTGCACCACGAGCGAGGCAAAGACAGACTTTCATCCGATTGGTTGCTGGAGTGCAAATATTGGAAGAGATAAAGAGTAAGTATGACAAATGAATTATTACACCATCATATCATTCTGCATTAGTGTTCAAGATCCTTATAATTTTATGTTTTGTCAACCTTTCAGAAAATTTGAGAGAAAAAAAAATCAGAATTTGGGATTTCAGAAATGTGCCACTGGCATGAAATATAATTATTTGACGTGGATTTTGATAAAGATTTTGCAAACTTAATATTCTAATAGAAATATTTTAAGATTCGGGTGCAATGATTGCTAGAAAAACTGAATCGATTTGATTTGTCTTTTTCTAACTTTCAATTCTGAATCATTAAAAGTGAGCACATGTCGCGAAGAAAAATGTTACTATTCGTTACATTTTTCTTTGTGACAGATTTATATGACTTAGATTTCTGTATGATAGAGAGCGAAACGCGCTATCGCTTATTGATTTCTGCATTGTTAGTCCCCTACCGGCAACGCCGAAGGGTACTCTTCGTTTCCTCGCGGTCTGTCTGTCAGTCAGTCCGTCTGTCACATTTTTACAATGGTGTTACATGTCATAAATATGGATATTCTACACGCCATGTGATTTTGAATCTAATTATTGATCCGTAACTCCTTTTTTATCAGGATAATCGAGAATTTGACGAGCGTGAGTGAGGCACAAGATCGTGATGTCATAAAACTGACAAAGGAGCTCCGCGAGGCCAATACAATTTTGTCTTCTCTACACACTAACATAGAGAGCTTACAGGCAGAGCGCGAACGCAGTCAAACAGCTCTCGAAAAGGTCAAGCTGGACTATCAACTGCTACAGGACGAGAAGAGCGCATGCCAGAAACAGATTTCCGTCTTCAAGCGTTACGTCGGCGCGGGAAAAATTCACGACCGAAGAATTGTGCGGGAAATCGACCAGCTGTTCATGTGTTACGACAGGTTGGACCAGCGAGAAAAACTAATGAGAAAACAAATATCTATTCTTGAAGCGGAACTGGCTTTAGTTGTACTGAAACTCAATGTGCCGAAATCTCACAGTGACGTCGCAAAGTCGGAAAAGTCACAAAGTCAGAAATTACCCGTGAAGAAGAATAAAATCCAGAGAGCAAAGGTTCATCACGGAAGCACGTTACCGAACGTTTCTCTGACCAACAAAGTGTGCTCTAAAGTTCCAAAGGAAATTTTGAATATTTCCAACAGAAGTGAAGGGAGTAATCCCCTATTGTCCAGTCGAAACGAAGGTAAATCGCAAAAACTGGGCTTTCGGAAGTTTCCAAGAATAAACATGATGGCGAATCAGGCGTCTAAGGAAGTCAGTGAAATTGGAAAAGAGTGCAAAAGACTTTATGAAAAGGGAAACGATATTTTGAAACGAGAAGCTTATTCTCGGCGAAATCAGAGAATTAACGAGCTACTTAATTCTACAACAGAAAGCATAGACTCTAGAGAGCACCGATCTCGTTGCATATCGTCCAGTGAGATTGGTCAACGCCGACTTCCGGATATTTGTCCATACGCTATTTATCAGCCGCGACGTCGTAAACGTTCGGATGTTATCTGGAATGATCTGAGCGTCGTGAGTCCACCGCCGAGGCGGCCGGAAATGCAGCAACACCGGAAGCGAGCAGCGTTGCCTAATCTTCGGCAGTCGAAAATGCACCTGATGAGCAGATGGTGACGATTTTTATACCAGAAATAAACATGATTTTAGAAGAAGAATTTGTTGATTTAAAATGTGTTGCTTACAAATAAATTATATGTGAAGAAACTATGGTTGTGATATTATGCTTAAGATGGCAAAATGTTGTTGATTGAAGTTCCTAATAAAAAAAACAACAACATATAAACGAACACAAATTGGAAATACCAAAGTCTGAAAGACTAAGACAAGACGCGCAACTACAAATATGCTTAAACATAAACCCTCAGGATTCGGATTCCTACAGATGAGAAGGCAAGCATTCCAACAGTATCGCTGGTCTTTCTGTTCTCATAAAAATAAAAGATCTATAACACTCATTCGAGTTCTATATTTATGTAATTCGATAAAGCGGTGCACATTTTAGCACATTGGAATACCTTTAGGTTTTAGTAAAATTCTGTCGACAAGAAGTAGAAATTTGACTGACCAGGTCGGTAATGGTTTTCCTACATGCATGATCTTGAGGACTCGGTTCTTATGAGATACCGTGAAATTCCATACAGCAGTTTCAGGGAAGTTTTCGAAAATGTGTCGGCTAATTAGATACCGTGAACTTCATGTAGCAGTTTCAGAGAAGTTGTCGAAAATGTGTCGGCTAATTAGATCCCCTTGCGTTTGTCTTGTCAGTGTGATCTGGTAAAAAGAACACAATTTTCTTGCACAACTTAGAGTACTATAGCTAATTCTAATGCACTGTGTTTGCAACGCGCATTTTGATTGATTAAGCAATGAAAAACTGCAAGGGGATTCACGTTTCACTGCAGTTTTTGCTATGACGTCATACGTTCCCATGGCGCCGTCGTTAAAAGCAGACGTTTTCTAGCGCATTATTGAAAAAAGGCATTAGAATAGGGTTACCATGCTGATGCTTTACAAAAACTGACATGGTATCGGCGAATCCCCTGTCAGAAATATCCGTTTTACCGCTCGGCTCACGCCTAGTGGTATAACTCAATTTCTGACATTGGATTCGCCGATACCATGTCAGTTTTTGTAAAACACATGCATGGTTACCCCTAATTTCTTTTAAGGTTTCATGGAAATCGTGGTTGCAGTTTTTTAGGAGTAGTGGGATCAGACCCATTACTGGTAGTCTTATTTTACGGATCGAATTTAAAAAAAAAATTGAAAAGGACCATGAACATTTGTTTCCCATGGGATTTTCATTAAGTTCGGCACAGTGATGGTTGCGTGCGTGAAAATTTGCAAATGATCGGAAGATCTGACCCAATGCTAGTTGTTATACAGTTCGAGTTGAAACGAGAATTTTGGTAGAAACCCTTTTATTAGTACTTGCTTCCAGTGAGCTGTAGTAAAATAAATGCTTTGATTGTGGAAAATTTGCAAATGTGTCGGAAAATTACTGTCAGTTGCTGGCCGTCTATTCGAGTCTAGTTTTACACACGAGGTTGAAAATGTCTTGCTTCCTGTAAGATTTGATTTCAGTTCTGTGCTCGCAGATCTGTTCGCAAATCCGATCCATTGATGTTCGTCTTTATTTTAGGATAAAATAAAATCGTTAATTTATTTGTCTTTTACGGTTTGGACTCGGAGTGATACCACAATACATGTATTTGTCTCTAAGTATGCACTGCGGTTGCGGAAAATTACCAAAATGTGTCAGCAATCAACTCAAATACCTGTTCAATCATCCCCTTATTTTGAAGATATGAACCATTTGGGTCTCCTCGCTCTTAATTGATACATCGAGGCAGATCCACATTTGGATCCCCTCGCCTTTTAATTGTAACGGCATAAAAGGAAGAAAAAGGTAGAGCCTAATCCGAATGGCAGATCCAATGGAATCGAACGCCGTGTCTTTCTGTGACGTCACAATCTCCTATCATTGACAATGGCGTTGCCGTCGCGGAGTACGCAGAGAGATTCTGTCAGTAAGTTAAACTTTCTACTTTCAGCTTTTGAAGAATCTTGGCATAATTATTAGATAAAAACATCCTTGCTGTTTCTGTTTTTCGTAATCGCACGGCTGATATGTCCATGAAACACGATTTATTTTAGTACGAATTATACTGTGTAGTAGCCGCTGAAACGGCCAACGACACTTGGCTATTTGGCCAACCAGCCAAATAGCCAAGTGTCGTTGGCCGTTTCTGCAGCTAACGGTATAGATGTGGTTTGTACCATAATGGAAAAAGAAGAAGTAAGATTTTGATAAATGACAAATATGGATAATGACCATATCCCTGTATACAGAACAAAATCGATAATTCAGAAAATCAGAAACCGAAGGCATACAAAATAAGGATAAAACAGGAACCAAAGCAAACAAACAAAATGAAAGGGGAACTCCCGATATGGGAGTGAGACCAGGTACCCAGGAAGAGTAAGCATCTCTTGCTTGCATGCAACACCCACCGCTTCAATTCAGTTACTTCCATTTCGGAAGACATAGGGTACAATCTTTGGTTGGATGGTTCAAATGGTCTATGACAGAATATCATCCACCATTCTGGAGAGTGGGACTTCATAGTGTATGACCATTTCCCCATATCGACCGTAGAACTTCCTCATTGACGATGTTAGTCGGTCACAAACATATCCCTGAGTGAGATGCTTATCTGAAAGACGCATAGCTCTCAGAACAAAATCCGTATATTTGGTACTTGCTCTGGCATAGCGTATCAACTGAGATATGAACACGCCATAAGCAGGCGATGAAGGGATGTTGCTACTCAGAAAAGGAAAGTTTGTAATGCTGAAATTGAAGTTGTCACGTTTGTCATAGAGTGAGTGTTCATGTGACCATCAGTGTCGTGGGACAACATTATGTCCAAATAGGATGCTGAATTATTTGTCTCTGTAGTTTCTTTGACTTCAAGCTAGGAAGGATAGATACTGCTGAGGTAATCCGCGAATTTTGGATTATTGATGGACAACATATCGTCTATGTATCTGTAAGTGAAGTTGAAGTCAGAAGCTAAGTATTTTTTCCCTTCAGAGACCAAAGATTGAATGAATTCAGTTTCGTACGAGTAAAGGAAAATGTCGGCAAGGAGTGGGGCTCAATTGGTCCCCAATGGAATTCCGACAATTTGCTGGAAGACCTTTCCTCCAAACACCACAAAAATGTTGTCGATCAGAAAGTTTAACATCTGAATGATATCTGTTTCAGTGTACTTAATTATTTTCAGAATCGGACTTTTCTTTTACAAAGTCGGTTTTTTCATAGTTTTAAACAATAAATTTGTATTTGCGATTGCCGTTCTTACTTGTAAACGCATTACATGTACTTATAAATTTTGCGAGTCTTTCTTTCAATTTAGAATGTGGGATTGTAGTGTAAAGTGTCGAAAAATCAAAGGTTAGCTTTGATCGAATGGACTCTCCTAAATTGAGTCGATTACAGATGTTCTAAAAGTACCTTCGAAATCTTTAAAATCCACATCTGGTTGATACCACTGCGAGAATATACTGTCGAACAATGATTTGATTTCAGATAAAACTTTGGTAAGATCGATACATATTTGGTAGAACATTTTGAGGAACCAGCGATGAAACGTTGTTTGTACGGATTCTTATGCATTTTAGGTATGCAGTATAAGTATGGTTAATCTAGTGTTGAAGCCAAAGGAAGCAAGAAATGATTTTTGATTATCTATTATTTCAGAGGCAGAAAGGTTTATTGGGGTGTAAGTGGGATTTCCAGGTGTCGAATTTAAACACAACTCTTTAACTAGACTGTCGAAATAGTACTTTTTGCAAGTAAATGTGTAATTATTTGAGGCTTTGTCTGCTGGTGTGATGACATAATGTTCTTGGAGGTAGGTATAAGCTCTGTGATAACATCAGGGTCTTTAAATATAGTCTCGAATCTGGTGTTCACAGTTGATTTTAATCGGTAAATTCTAGATAAAAGTACGTACCCCTCTGATGGATTTAATCCATTTGGAAAGGGTGTCGAGTTGTACATCCTCTTTCTTTGCCCAACGTCTTGCATATTCCTGACAAGAGTCCATGATAATTTTGACATTTTGGTTCCATGTAAAGGACATACTTTCTCTGTATTTGGGACCCTTCTTAACATTTCTCTCAACTTGTCGTTCTTGACTATACTAAGGTCACCAGTAATAACGTGTCCACAAGGAGTGTAGTTGAAGTCCGATGAAGAACATTCGCAAGGAAGTGGATGTAGTGATGCCGATTTTTAGTTACTTTCGCTCTCCTTATAGCCTTTATAGAACTTGCATTATTGGACATTTTTCATGTTCGCGGAATTCGCACTTGGAAGGGACTGTGTCACTAAAGCAAAATGTTGATTTTATTCCAATAACTTAAAATACTTTGTGTGAAGAATTTATTTGTTTTCATGTTTGAAAAATGAATAATTATTTAAAGCTCTCCAATATCATTTCGTCCATTTTGTTACTTTAAAATTTCTAAATGCACCTGATTTCTTTTATATGACCCCTAAAGTGCGAAGTCCGGAGCGAAAGTCCGAAATGTTTGAGCTGAAAAGAAGTTAAAGAAGATCCTGACGATAATCCCAACAGCACTCATAATAGAGCACAACATTGAACATCGACGGACCCCTAGCAAGCTAGAGGTGGGACCAGGTGCCCGGGAGGAGTAAGCATCCCCTGTTGGCTAGCCGCACCCGCCGTCGATGTTAATAAAGCATGGAAATGAAAATATATAAAATTCATGCACTGTCTGACGTTATGTCTATATAGAAAGTGCTATGGCGACAATGTCAGGGAAGTATATTCAAAACACTTACTGTCAAAAAGTTTACTTTGCTTGTTTACTCTGGGTGTTGCCTTGGGGTCTCGCTGGAGATCACAACCCTCTAGTTATCTTGTGAGAATCCAGACTTTTTAACCGGAAAGGGGGAGGACTTGTCCTATAGTAAAGTATTAGAAACATGACGATTTTTGACAAATTTGCACATTTATATGTCCACGTCAGAATGATGAAGATCAC
Source organism: Pinctada fucata (assembly GCA_028142955.1). Taxonomy (NCBI): domain Eukaryota; kingdom Metazoa; phylum Mollusca; class Bivalvia; order Pterioida; family Pteriidae; genus Pinctada; species Pinctada fucata. The sequence goes on along the minus strand of AP027113.1, from coordinate 26,881,933 downwards.
TAAACCCTTTTACAGATATGAAAACATCAAAGAGCGATAGCGCATTTTATGAGTATGTCCGTCCACGCCGACCCCCTCCTTGGAATCCAAAAGATTCCCCACCAATTATTGCTGACATTAAACACAACCAAAGTAAACCAAGGGTTCGCAAAGCTAGTAAGAAGAAAAGCAAGGAGGACATACATTGTAGTAATTACAAAGCAGAAAAGGAACTACAAAACAAGTTTCAACTTATGCAAGAAGAGTACAAGAAAGTCTGCTCTCACGAAGCGCTAATTAGACACAATATTGCGCTATTAAGCGCCGAGTTGGCGCTATTACAATCTCATTCCTACCACAGGACGCTAGCTGACGTTCGTAGAATCACCATCGATCCGTTAGAATTTCGTAAAGTCGAAAGGAAGTTCAACCAACAGGATCTGAAAGTTCTACAAAGACCTTCATTCGTCAGACGCCAAATGTCAATGGAGCAACAAAACAAGAAACAATGTCTTCAGAAAATGGTGTCGCGAGCGTATTCCAAGATTTTCAAAGCTACGGATGCGAAATTTCGGGGCGGCGAAAACCAGACGAACGCGAACGAAGAACCAGATAGCGACGGGCACAGAACCAGAAAAACCTCGTCGGTTAAGTTTGACGATGGTGTAGAGACATGTTGCCATGGTTGCCCGCACTGCTGCTCGTATTTCTGTTTCTCTCCTCCCGTCGTCAAGCCACCAATGGTGACGGTGTATAGGTCAAATGACTATGATAAACACCCGATAGCTCATAGACTACCGAAGCTTAAACTTCCACAGATAGAACAAAAATGAAAAAAAAAAAATTATTGTACGAAGAATAAAGTACGTGATACTAAAAGATGTTTAGTTTGTCTTGATATTTTGTATTTTGTGAGAAAATTAAGATGCAATCGACCAGAAATTTCTTGCTAATAGGGATATTTTACTCGACCACATTGTAAAGATCCTTTTATTTAAAATATCTAAGGAAAAATGTTTCTTTCTAAAACATATGCCTTACTGTTACAGTTTGATTCTTGCAGCAACAATCAATGAAAAGAATATTAGTGACCTTTGACATGTTGACTCTTCTCCCCTACTTGCATGATTAGTATCGATATACATTGTATCAATATTTGGTTCGAGTTTGTGAAAGATATATTGAGTTATCAGCATCTTTATGATGTGAAATATCGAAGCAATATATCGTGTGTACCCCCGGGGTAGATCGTACCAGGTACGAGCTTTCCCCGTGGGTTACACACGATGTATTCCACATGACCAGGGACGTAAATATACGTCCCTGACATGACTAACAAGCTTAAGATGCACCACAGTATAGTGATGGTGGTATAATGGTTAGCGCGGTGGACTACAAACCTCATGTCGTGGGTTCCAATTTTACTAGACTAAATAATCCAGTCTCTCCGCAGCGGAGAGACTGGATTATTTAGTCTACAATTTTACCGACGCCGATCATTGCAAAACCATTGGGCAAGTTACTTTACACTACGTTGAAGTGCACTCTCTACGCCCAGGAGTAAAACGGGTACCAGGATGGTAATGTGGATGACTTAAATGGCAGCTCTGCTCTGCTTGTATACTCCCAAGTTGATTGTATAGGTCTGGTCAGGGAGATAACTGTAGTAGTCGCGTGAGGCTAAGGCGAACGAGACTGTAAACCTCTACCTTTACCTTTTTACCACAGATGCAATGTGTCCAGTTTTAAAACTTGGACTCAATAGAGAGTGTATAAAGGTTGGTTAAGATCCTTCAAAACTGTGTATTGTAGAGTGTATAGAAGGATTTTAAACACATATCCATTAAAGACTGTACATTCTAGGCTACATACATGTACAATCAAAACTGCAACCTCAAGGCTGTATCCAAGGATTTTAATAATTTCCATTCTGTGACCTTGGCCTTTGACCTTGAAAATCAATAGGGTTCTTCCTCTTGTCATAAGCAATAATTGTATGAAGTTTGGTAAAGATCCAATCAAACTTGCCCCCTCTAGGCTGTATACGAAAAGTGTGACACACATGCACTAATGCACACATGAACGACAGTGTTACTACATTGTATATCTCCCTGCAACTATGAAGCGAGAGGATAAAGCCTTATAGTGGACAATCTACAAGTGAAGTATGAATTAAAGTTCCTATCCTTGAGGATTTACCTTTGCCAGAAATTTCAAATGTTGATAGACAAACTGACATCATCACTCAGACTAATAGGCTGCTTTCCAATAAACATCAATTGAAAGAATTTCCTTTCAATTAATTGACCCTTCCGAACGCGGGAAAAATTTGAGAAATTCCATATTATTCAGTCTCAAAGTCAAGAAGGTAAGGCAAAATCATTAGAATTTCCATTGGAACAGTTGCGAACCTTCAAATGAGTAAAATTCCGAAGTGAGACCATGTGCCCGGGGAGAGTCAGCGTCTCCTGACTGCATGCAACACTCGTCGCAACAGCTCAATGAAAACTTGTCAAATTCAGTGATTGTCTCGATGTACATATTGATGTACAAATCAGATAAATATTTCTTGTTTGGTGATGGTGAAAGCAAGTGAGTCAAAAATGGATCAAGCAGAAGCATGATAAGCCAACAGAATTAAAGACATAAATTTTTCTGTTTACGATTTTAATCACGTTTCAATACTATTTTCATATGTTGCAGAGATAAATGCTTTTCAAAAATTTTAATATCTATTCAGATCTTTTATTCTGACCATTACTTCGAAGAAACATAGGTAATCACAGATTACGAAGCTCACCTCGTGACAGCAAAATTCAATTCAAACATATTTCTTAGTACATGTATATTGGCTTTTAAAGGCAAAACCACTCAAGCAGAAAAAGTAGGTCAAGGTCATTTTATGAAAGTTTGATCAAAGATACATCCAATATGCAAGTTTGGTACATCTAGCAGTTATACTTTGCTCAATATTGGCTTTATAGAGCAAAATCACTCAAGTGGAAAAAGTAGGTCAAGGTCATTTTATGAAAGATTGATCAAAGATACATCCAATATGCAAGTTTGGTACATGTATCACTTATTCTTTGCTCAATATTGGCTTTTAAAGGCAAAATCATTCAAGCGGAAAAAGTAGGTCGAGGTCATTTTATGAAAGTTTGATCAAAGATACATCCAATATGCAAGTTTGGTACATGTAGCAGTTATACTTTGCTCAATATTGGCTTTATGGAGCAAAATCACTCAAGCGGAAAAAGTAGGTCAAGGTCATTTTATGAAAGATTGATCAAAGATACATCCAATATGCAAGTTTGGTACATGTATCACTTATACTTTGCTCAATATTGGCTTTTAAAGGCAAAATCACTCAAGCGGAAAAAGTAGGTCGAGGTCATTTTATGAAAGTTTGATCAAAGATACATCTAATATGCAAGTTTGGAACATCTAGCACTTATACTTTGCTTAATATTGGCTTTTAAAGGCAAAATCACTCAAGCGGAAAAAGTAGGTCAAGGTCATTTTATGAAAGATTGATCAAAGATACATCCAATATGCAAGTTTGGTACATGTATCACTTATACTTTGCTCAATATTGGCTTTTAAAGGCAAAATCACTCAAGCGGAAAAAGTAGGTCGAGGTCATTTTATGAAAGTTTGATCAAAGATACATCTAATATGCAAGTTTGGAACATCTAGCACTTATACTTTGCTCAATATTGGCTTTTAAAGGCAAAATCACTCAAGCGGAAAAAGTAGGTCAAGGTCATTTTATGAAAGTTTGATCAAAGATACATCCAATATGCAAGTTTGGTACATGTAGCACTTATACTTTGCTCAATATTGGCTTTTAAAAGCGAAATCACTCAAGCGGAAAAAGTAGGTCAGATGCTGCAGCCGATGCATGGGTCCATCTCGGCATCCAAAGATGAATCCCTTGTGCAAGTTTGGTTACTGTAGCATTAGTACTTTGTCAGATACTGAGCTACCCCAAACTTCTTATCCAAATCACTCAAGCGGAAAATGTAGGTCAGATGCTGCATCCGATGCATGGGTTCACCTCAGCATCCAAAGATGAATCACTTGTGCAAGTTTGGTTACTGTAGCATCAGTACTTTGTCAGATACTGAGCTACCCCAAACTTCTTAACCAAGTCACTCAAGCGGAAAATGTAGGTCAGATGCTGCATACGATGCATGGGTTCACCTCAGCATCCAAAGATGAATCACTTGTGCCAGTTTGGTAACTGTAGCATAAGTACTTTGTCAGATACTGAGCTACCCCAAACTTCTTAACCAAGTCACTCAAGCGGAAAATGTAGGTCAGATGCTGCATCTGATGCATGGGTTCACCTCAGCATCCAAAGATGAATCACTTGTGCAAGTTTGGTTACTGTAGCATCAGTACTTTGTCAGATACTGAGCTACCCCAAACTTCTTAACCAAGTCACTTAAGCGGAAAATGTAGGTCAGATGCTGCATACGATGCATGGGTTCACCTCAGCATCCAAAGATGAATCACTTGTGCCAGTTTGGTAACTGTAGCATTAGCACTTTGTCAGATACTGAGCTACCCCAAACTTCTTAACCAAGTCACTCAAGCGGAAAATGTAGGTCAGATGCTGCATCTGATGCATGGGTTCACCTCAGCATCCAAAGATGAATCACTTGTGCAAGTTTGGTTACTGTAGCATCAGTACTTTGTCAGATACTGAGCTACCCCAAACTTCTTAACCAAGTCACTTAAGCGGAAAATGTAGGTCAGATGCTGCATACGATGCATGGGTTCACCTCAGCATCCAAAGATGAATCACTTGTGCCAGTTTGGTAACTGTAGCATTAGCACTTTGTCAGATACTGAGCTACCCCAAACTTCTTAACCAAGTCACTCAAGCGGAAAATGTAGGTCAGATGCTGCATCCGATGCATGGGTTCACCTCAGCATCCAAAGATGAATCACTTGTGCAAGTTTGGTTACTGTAGCATTAGTACTTTGTCAGATACTGAGCTACCCCAAACTTCTTAACCGGACGCGGACGCGGACACGGACGCGGACACGGACGCGGACGCGGACGCGTGGGGTTATAGCATAAGCTCACTCAACTTCGTCGAGGTGAGCTAAAAAGAAACTTTTAACCAGAAGTCTTTGATGAGACTGTAGCTCTCCTGGTTGTTTTTTTTTTTTTAAATTCACTCATTGACCGCTTTTATTGAAAAAAAGAATTCCCTGACTCCATCATTTATAGTGTTAGAAGAGTTGTGAACGCAAGATTTACATAGATGTATACTTTAAACGTGGTTATTTTCACTGGGGGAAAATTTCGCGATTATAACATCAAGACATTTCGTGTGGGGGAAATGTTCGTGATAAAAATGTCTTTCCCATTGTAAGAATGCAGCAGATATTTTTGCATGGGGGAAATTTTTGCGAGATCCCTCGATTTGCGAAAAACGTGAAAATTACCCCCACGCAAAAATTTCCACGTTTATATACCACACACATTTCTTTGTCCCTGGGGGTCAGGGGCCAAAACAAAATATCAGGTGCACAACTAGACCACAGACCTACCATATTGCAAAAAGAATAAACTCTCAATTATTTATAGCTTCAGAGGAGTTGCAAGCACAAAATTACAAAGACTTACATAGGAGAAAATGACCACACCCATTTTCTAAGTCCCTGGGGGCCAGGGGTCCAAACAAAATATCAGTTGCACAACTATACCATAGACCTATCATATCGCAAAAAAATTATTCTCTATCATCCATATTGTCATAGTAGTTGCGGACACAAAATTACATAGAATTACAAAGGAGAAAATGACCACACCCATTTTCTAACACACTGGGGGCCAGGGGCCCAAACAAAATATCAGGTGCACAACTAGACCACAGACCTATCATATTGCAAAAAGAATTATCTCGCCATCATCTATATTGTCAGGGGAGTTGCGAGCACAAGATTACATAGAATTACATGTATATAGGAGAAAATGACTGCACCCATTTTCTAAGTTCCTGGGGGTCAGTAGTCTAAACAAAATATCAGGTGCACAACTAGACTACAGAACCATTATATTGCAAAAGGAATTAAGTCTCCATCATTTATAGAGGCAGAGGAGTAGCGAGCACAAGATTACATAGACTTTAAAGACCACACCCATTTTCTAGGACCCTGGGGGTAAGGGTCTCAGACAAAATGTTAGGTGCACAACTAGACCACATACCAAGTAGAATGTAAAAAGAATTATCTTTCTATCTCCTATGGTTTCAGAGGAGTTGCGAGCACAAGAATTGTTTACGGACGGACGGACGCCGGACGAAGGGTGATGACATAAGCTCGACTGGTCAGAGCTAACAATACCGGGTATTTGCATAATGTTTTACATATTGCACGGTTTATTACAGTAAATAAATGCATCCATCTTCCAAGTTCACAAAATATTGGTTTGAACATATCACTTATAAAAATTAAATCAAACGTATCTAAAATCATCTTAAAACAAAACACGGAAATTCTGTAACAAAATAAATATATACCAGACTTGCACATGTTACGTATATATATTTGTCTTTGACACAAATTCACAAAAGCACCAAGCCCTCCAAATTTTACTTTATAACAACAAGCCAATGTTTCTTAGAAAAGGGGCTGAAAATTTGATACAATTAATGATGTCAAAATGCAATTTTGATGTTTGACTGAAGTACGTAGTTTGTCAAAATTTAGAATTTAGTGATGTCACAAAATTAAACACATTATTTCCCATGTGAAAGGGTTCTTTCTCATACATGTAGCATAAAAATGTTTGCCCCATATCTGATAATAAATGCATTATTCTACAGGCAATGAGAAAGACCAGGTATATGAATGGGATCTGAATGTAAATCCCTTCCTCTCCCATTCTTTCAGTCCCACTCTGCCTCATCTCTGTCACCACCCTCTCCTTCGTGATCGTCCTCCCTGGGGGCCGGCACAGGTTGTATATTTTGTAGTAAATCCCTCATAGCCTCTAGTAATGCATTGACTCCCTGTCTCAGGTTGTTACCCTGCTCTCCTCCCTGGGCACCCTCAACCTCAGGGGCTGGCTCCTGAAATGAGAAAAAAAAGTGTTTACTGTATAACCAGAAATTTTCAGGAGATACTAATTTTCGCTATATTCGCAAGTGATTTGGAATCGTAAAAATCATTCTTGCAAAAAATTGTGATTGATACGGCATGACAAAGTGGTATAACAGGTACATTTTATTCTTATTATACATGTGTTATTCTAGATTTTCCCTGAATGAGAGAAGCGAATTGAGTTTTTCTTAGGATAAATCTAACTTTAACTTCATTAATGAAAGGTACAAAACAGTAAAATAATATGTACATAATCGCAAAAATTGTATTCATGAAAATAAAGTCACCCTATTTTACTTAAGAAATGAATCTTATATTTTTTTTGTTGATGCATGTAACGCCCGAAAGATTGGATGGAAAACTGCATCAATGCGCGTAACCCGTTGATGCAAAAGTTTTCTGTCCAATTTTTCGGGTGATACCTGCATCAACAGAAAAAATATAAGATTCATTTCTTATCATTTTATTATCATCTACTTATGGAAAACAGACTGTTTTCTTGGATCTAAAATAAATCAATCACCACACTATATTTCGTAAGAGCGGAGGGTTTTGCAGTGATACGTCTGCAAAAACAAGTTATGGCAGCCACCATTATTTAAACAGCAAACGATCGTCTCTCTATATCTTTGGAATAAGGACCAGTTTGAGCAAATTCTTCATGCAAAGATAATTTTTTAGTAAGCAGAAAAGAAACGATACCCTTGAAATGATAAGCAAACATCAACAAATTGTATTTTAAGCAACAAGTTCATTCGTGTTTGAGGGAACTCTGGTTCTAAAAATAGTGCTATAAATAGACTTCCGTGAAAAATTGTGTTGGTCGATGTACATGTATCAACAAAATTTCTTAGCCAATCAGAATCTTTGTTTCTTGAAAATGACAATGGAAATTAAATTACATGTATCATAAAAGCATGAAATTTGATACTCGAGAAAATTTCTGGTTATACTGTATTCTATGCAACAGCCATGATTATTGATGGATCGGCTAAAAACACAAACTTGGTAGAGACTATAAGTACTTGCTCCCTGTACCGTTTAGTAAAATTCTACGCAATAGTAGTAGAGGAGAAGTTGAAAATGTAAAATGTTTACGGACAGATGGATGACTGACACCAGATGATGGACAGTTTGACACCTGATAAAGGGCTTTGATATTAGCTAACTTGAATCTTCAGCTTAATGAGCTAAAACAATAATAAACCAATCACACAATCTGAATACATCAAATTTATGATGTAAAAATTAACAGGTAAAGGTACAAAATAGTGTATTTGGCTGTTACCAAAACAGATGAATAAGATATAAACTTACATCAGGGTTGAAGTTCGGAAGCAATGATCTCAGGAACAAAGACAGTGTGTTTCCCTGCTGAGCTCTTCTTGGCCTGTAAAAAGTGTTGTATTCAATCATTGGTATAGACAGTTACTGTCATTTTTTTTAATTCATGAATATTTGCAGTACATTTATCTGAAGTTAAAATTTAGTCTATTCAAAATACAGAGTTATTTCCCATTTGAGCAGGTAATTCTGACATTATCAGATTTGATGTGAACCAGCGTGAATTTCTGGGAAAGTGTTTCAAGTATGTTGGTTTTATAGGTATTTTAGTGACATGATTAGGGAATAACTAGTTTCTGACGTTATGTTTGCGGATGATAAATGCTGATTTTACGGTCGCAAACTGAGTTTTTCTGGTGACGCGTTCGCGGAGCAAGAAAAACGGATGTTTGCACCGTAAAATCAGCATTTACTATCCACAAACATAACGTCAGTATCTGGTTATTCCCATTCTAATGCAATCTATATTTTTGTAAATATAAGGTGAAATGTGACGTTAACAACGTCAAAGCTGAGTATGTTCTCGTTTTACAGCCGTAACTAAGGAACAAACAACCAATGAAAATCAACCTTAAAGAGACGTTGCACTAGAATGATGTTTTTACATCTGAGATAATGTACCGCTGCAAATGGAAATGGAACATAAGCCCATAGAATGGAAAAGATGGAAATGACTATTTTCTGTTCTGGAGCTCATAATTTCAAAGTCAACAGATTTTGGCAATGACGTCAAAATATCGAGTAAGACTTTAAAAGTTTAAAGAAAACTCCCACTTAGGAAAAGAACAATCAAAACGTTGCACTAGGGTTACACAAGGAACAAACTGTTGACCTTTCAGGACGTTGATATGAGGATATGGCATCAGTAGGTGGTACTGGGTCATAACTCAACACTGCCGTATTAGCCAAGTCCTGAAACAGTCATACATGTTACAGAGTAAATACAAAGAAATAAAGTGCAACTTGTATAAATTTTAAAGTTCTTGCTTGCACGTTGAGGTTCTGTTTATTTGAGACGGTACAATGTATTTAACTTAACTAAAACTTGTGATTAAATATTTCAGAAATAAGAGTAAATTTGTCAGGCAAACAATACATACATGTATGTATGACTAAATTCATATAATAGGTGATTTTCCAATAGATTTATTGGGCGCCAGACATCACAAAATTTGGAGATATTTTCATTGTGACATCAAAATAGAAAACATAACAACGCAAAAAGTCAGTGCGATCAACTATGACGTCACAATTCAAAATTTTGCCGAATTATGTGATGTCTGGTGTCTGTGCATATTAAATCAAGCTTTGAAACGGTCATAAAATGATTTCTGGAAAATGGTCTATTGCGTCGTTTCACACTTTGTGTCATTATTCTGACATCAAAACAGTTTTGAGCATTTCAAGTTCTTTTATTCTTCGAGCAAAATAACGATTATATAAAAAAGTCTTAATATGATCCCTATTGTGATCGTTGAATCCAATGTTTTAAGTATAATTATAGAGACTACATAAATATCTTGCTTACTGGAGGTAGAGCTGTAATTGCATCCTTGATCTCGGATATCAGTATATGTCGTAACACGTTTCTAGGAGTACCTTGGTATCTCACTTTTCTTCTGTGTGCAAAATAAAGAAAATTTTGTAATCATACATGTTCATTAGGTAAAATTGTCGCAATATTTTTCTGCTCTGCAAGCTAGATTATTGACATTTCATTGAACTTTCACTTCAAATCTTGGGGAAATTCACAATCAGCCTAAATCTGCCAAGATGGAAATAACTGAAAAGAATCGGCATCTCTGTGCACAAAGATGAGTTGAGATACATGTATACCATACCTTAATATTCAAAATCTATAGTACAATGTCATGTAATTACAGCTTACTTTTTATCACAGTCTGTCACTAGGGGATCATTACTGTCCACTCTCTGTAGCACCTCCTTCACATTCCTCTCTAACCACTGCATAACCTCAGGCTGTTTCCAGGAGGCATGGCAACGACCTACATACAGACCAATCAGCTGCTTCAATGCTGTTGTCTGACTGGAATGGAAATGCATTCAAAGAATACTTGATATGTACTCAATGATTTACTTTAGTTTAATGAGAAACAGAATGTAGAATATTTTCTTTCGCTTTATGTAAAACCTTGATCTGATTTAAGTGAAAAATTGACTTGTGACTTCTTTGTAAATGTCCCTTACAACAGGGATACCAAACAAATTAAAGTAAACTCCTGAATTTCATGAGATTTATGTAATTTATCAGTATTATGCAAGTAAATATTAAATGCAGAGTTATGACTTATTTAGACTGTTTTCAGTTACTGAAAACATGGAAATTTTTGTGTGGGGGTAATTTTTGCATTTTTCTCGAATCGATAGACATCACGAAAAATTCTCCCACGCGAAAATATACCCGCTGCATTCTTACAATGAGAACTACATTTTTATTGTGAATATTTCCCCCACGCATATTGTCTTTAGGTTAGTATCGCGAAATTTTCCACTAGCGAAAATAACCACGTTTACAGTATTAGGTATGCAGACAGAGGTTATACATATCATATAAAGTTTACAGATAAATGCAATATATATGTACATGTAAATGTATGTATACATGTATTTACTCACTTGAATTGTGAATTAGGTCCAAAGAAAGAATGACTAGTAACTTGAGCATCAGGGTTGATTCCACATTTGTCCAGCAAAGGTGTTAACATCCCAGGAAACATTATCAGGGCATCCTGAAGCTATCAACAAGAAAAATAATCTTACTAACTACATTGTACTTAGTGCTCCTATGCAGTATTTGTTCAATTACTAATCACTGATAAAGCTTTAAAGAGGTTAACAATATGCAATTGACAATTTTCATATTACTGCTGGAGACTTGCATTTTACACATCCCAAGACCTGACATCACAAGATTTGACGTCATTTTTAACTGTGATGTCATAGCAGATTTATGACATCACAGTTAAAAATAACGTCAAAAGTAGTAATGTCCGGTCTTGCTGTGTCTAAAATGCAAGACTAGCAGTAATATGAGGAGGGTCTATTGAACAACCGAAAATTACATGTAAATCTTCTAAATATTGTCACTCAGTGAGGTAGGTAAATATAATCTTATGGTAATCTACTGACACATCATCCGTGCATGTTTGGTCACTCTAGCTTTTATTCCCTCTGAGATGAAGTCAATATCAAATTTTCTTAACATGGTCACTCAGCCATGAAATTAAGGTCAAATGCTCATCACCCATGAAAGTTTGGTCACAGTTTCATAGTAATCAATGAAGATGCTGACATGGGGTATAGCATGATCTCAAATTTTCATGTGCAGGTATAAAGAAGTTTGAAACTGACATTTGCTACATTTTGGAAAAAGTCTTTTCTATTAACTTCTCTCTTTTTCTTACCATTTGATCTGCTCTTGAGAAGTCTGTGTCGTCTTTTGATAGCAGATTTAGATATATGGCTAAAGGTACAGAGAAAGCAAAGTTTGGCAACTGTGACAGATTCCTATGGTCCTGAAATAGAACATCGAGTACATACATGTGCAAATTTCCATAACTTTAACTGATATCAAGGTATGAAAAACTTTGTTACTTCACTGCAGTCTTATATGAAAAGTACAAAAGAAGATTATAAAGCCATATAGTAAATCTTGAGAAATTAGTAAATGGTGTAAGCTCTTGTGAATATTTTCTCTTGAGGCACTCTAATGATGAATACATGTACATCACACTATGCATTATTTATACATGTACATATTTTAAAATTATTCAGTTTGTCAGTTGTCACCCTGTCGCATACCCTATAGTTGATTGCCAAATTTCAAACAATGTAGGCATCAATGTTAACCTTAAGAATCATGGATTTCAAAATGCCCAGTTTCTATTTTAAACAATTAATAGTATTAGAACTTAATACCTCCCATTCTTCAAACATTCTAATGAGAAAACCATATTCATCTGCTCTAAGTGCATAGAAGTCAATCATCAGTAAAACTCCCATAGGGTCAGTATCTGGGTCAAGGCTGGAATCAAAAGTCAAATGGGTCAATCTATAAATAGGAGTCAAAGCCAGTCATATGAATTATAGCACATCCTCTATATTGTTACTTTTTCAATATCTACATTTGATTTGAACAGCTGAGAGTAGACCATCATTATGTTTGTATTGAAAGCAGTATAAAGTTCACTATCAGCGTACATGTATCTCAGTCAGTTGTGATCATACTATAGTATGATTAGTTTCTTAATACACAGGATCGCAACTACAGCGCATCCGGCATGTCCGTGTTCTGATTTTTGCATTTAGTCACCCAACTAAATCATTGTTCAAAACTTGGCTACTTTTCTGCCCAAGTAAATTGATGGCATCAAAACAATGGAGAACAATCAAAGAGTGAGCGAAAAGATTTGTATAATCTTGGATAGAAGTATTTGCGATCTTCCGCATTGAATCCAAGATGGAGCAATGCACCAAATTTCAGCACAATATCTCTAAAGAAAGAGAAGAAAAATTAAAATAAATGTAACATTACAAAAAAAAAAAAAAAATCAGGCTAACAGACTGACAGACAAACTGAGAAGAAACTTACAATAGAAATTTTCAGTAGAAGAGGACCCAAATCAGATTCGGGAGGGGGGATTAGTTGAACTTATAGGTAAATTTTTGCACTTTTAAAAAATAGTTATCATTTCTAACAAATTATGGTACCCATTATTTTTAGATGTGCATGTACTATTAGAAATACATGTGGTGACTACATGTACATGTATGTATGCTGTACTTACCTTAAAAGTAATTTGCAGAATTCTAATGATGTTCTATAGCACCCTTTTTGTCCTACATATACTATGTGTTTAAATAAGGCTAGGTAAAAGGCTCTGAAAGTAGAGATACACATTACATGAATATATGTGGTACAATGTACCACAATGTTATCAAAACATTTAGACAGCAGACAAAGTGAAGTAATTATACAGTGATTTAATCTAATATGATAAATGTACCTATTTTCATTTCTCCTAAAGTCTAGTCTACATGTGCCAGTCGTCAAGCTGAATAAAGAATGAAATGCCATCTCACAGGAATACAGGGCTCTCTCTGGTGAAAATAAATGATGATAAGTTAAGAATGAAGTTCAAATTTTACCCATGTTATGGAGGCTAATAAATGAATTAATCTCAAATTGTCTGGAAGTAACAACATTTCAAAAGATGTTTATTCTATAATTTGTTGAACATATACAAACATGTACATGTACTATAACAAGTTCACCTTGAAATATAATTCTTTCAAATTTCTCATTTGTAAAAGCAATCACTCTAGAAATTGACTTTTGATAAAAAGAAAAAATCCAACTGCCTCAAGTTAGTTCTTATCCAAACTTCATACATACATGTATATGAATATTACAACAGGTACCAACCTATCAGTTCTGTTGCTGTACCCATATCTTCACTCATGCGGAACACTTCACTCAACTGTATCAAGCCATCTACATGGAAGGGATGATTCCTAATTATATCCTGAAATTTACGATGGATACATCTTTTCATTTGATCTAAACTTTGCAATGAACACATAAATGAAAAAGAGATTACCATGATATTCTACACAGCTACCCTGCACTATGTAGAAGAATAATAGAATCTATCCCCAGATGTGATAAGGGACAAGGAGATCCAACCAGAGTGTCCAGGATTTGCTTGTACCATAATGAGGCTTGCCGAGTTGTGGACAAACACAAATCCTTAACATGAGGGTTGGATTTCCATGTCCCTGATCACACCTGGGGATTGATTATTTTTCTCCCACTGTCTGAAAGCGCTCAAAAATGAGATTTTATGTATTTGTCTTCATATTGTGATTGTCTAACGCAGCAGTCATGTATGACGTCACTATTGACGTTACAGTCAAAAGGCACGTAAAAATGTTATCTTACCCCATAGGGGTAAGACAAGGATATCTTTTCCCAGCGTTTCCATGGACATCCCAGTCTACAGCTTCACTTAGAAAAGTTTGAATTGGTAAAGTCTTACATTGATGTTTTAAATGAGATGTCATAATCAATCTTGAGCTTTACGTCCAATTACACTATTCTGATGGTTTATTTTAAATGTACACTTAATAACTAACAGCACAATAATGTTTTAAACCTATCTCAACTTACAGCAAAGTTTTACACTATATCATAATTTATGGCTATAAAAGCTTTATTCTTTATTAAAACTTGTGGCCTTATTTTACATGTGAAATAATGTTTTCAAGGAAGCCATGTTTCATAAGTTTCAACCATTATTTGAACATAACATTATTACAGTTTACAGCTATATTTTACATGTATCATTACTTAAAGCTACATTTTACATGTAAAATTACTCTCAGCTATGTTTTACATGTTACATAACTTACAGCTATATTTTGTGGATTGAGAGATTCTACTGCATCATAGAACTGGAATTGTACTTGTTGATATTGGTGATTATGCTCGTACGTAAAATACTGTAAACCATTGTTAGCCGTCTCAAGGTGGGTCATCGACAAACCTAGGGAAATCAAATCAGTATATCAGTAAGCTACATGTACATGTACATGATATTGGTGATAATACTCGTACGTAAAATACTGTAAACCATTCTTAGCCGTCTCAAGGTGGGTCATCGATAAACCTAGGGAAATTCAGTAAAGCAGATTTACAATAGATGCTTTACTAATATGACAGTCATATCTTCATTTGTAGAAACTACACTACCCACCATAAAATAGTATCCAGGCAATATGAAAATTAGAAATTTCATGAAAAGCTCATCCCAATATTTTCTCTTTGAGTTTTTATATGCATTAAAATTTTCAAAGATATTGTTTGTATTATTTATCTTCATACAAAAATGGA
Organism: Pinctada fucata; assembly: GCA_028142955.1. Classification (NCBI taxonomy): domain Eukaryota; kingdom Metazoa; phylum Mollusca; class Bivalvia; order Pterioida; family Pteriidae; genus Pinctada; species Pinctada fucata. The sequence continues at coordinate 26,866,578 of AP027113.1, read as the reverse complement.
AAAATTCTAAAAATACTTTTCGAAATTTTATTCCTCAAAAATTGACATTTTTATGGAAATTACAAGAATTAACTTAAATTGGCAAATTTTCAGATTTTCAAAACAATGGAAAAAATAATTCATTCTTTGAAAACAAGGAAAGTATTAGATGGGTACTTATTAAAGGTGGGTAGTGTAAAAGGATGAAAGAAACAATGCATGTTTACATTAATAGAAACCTTTAATGACTGTCAAGAAAATTTCAGCCTCTTTTGCCTTTCTTTCAAGAGATAAGAAAACAATATGCATCATTATTTTCAAATACATGTACAAGTATGTATTTTTTTAAAAGAGTCCAGTGTAAATTAAGATAAGCATGATGTTAAATACATGACATGACCTAGTAATTATTCCTTCTACAGAGTCTGACGAAACCTCACATAATTGATGTCATTTGATTGTTTTCATTGCGACTTCGCAATATTAGCAAAATGCTACATTTTAGAATTTATGAATGAAATATCGCCATTTATCGTGGTTTGTGGAAGGGTCAATATCGACATCACACATTATTTGATGTAAGTACCGATTGTACCTGTTCTACCAGGATGTGGCCAGTTTTCCCGTGGTGTGGTTAACCAGGACATTCTCTGACGCTGCCGTCTATTTCTGGGCTGTCTACGGCTGTAATTATGTGATAAATCATATCAGTTGAAAACATAGGTAATCACAGATTATGAAGCTCACCTCGTGGCAGCAAAATTCAATTCAAACATATTTCTTAGTAAATGTATATTGGCTTTTAAAGGCAAAATCATTCAAGCGGAAAAAGTAGGTCAAGGTCATTTTATGAAAGTTTGATCAAAGATACATCCAATATGCAAGTTTGGTACATGTAGCACTTATACTTTGCTCAATATTGGCTTTTAAAGGCAAAATCACTCAAGTGGAAAAAGTAGGTCAGATGCTGTATCTGATGCATGGGTTCCTCGCAGCATCCCAAGATGAATCACTTGTGCAAGTTTGGTTACTGTAGCATTAGTACTTTGTCAGATACTGAGCTACCCCAAACTTCTTAACCAAGTCACTCTGAGCTACCCCAAACTTCTTAACCAACTCAATCAAGCGGAAAATGTAGGTCAGATGCAGCATCCGATGCATGGGTTCCTCTCGGCATCCCAAGATGAATCACTTGTGCAAGTTTGGTTACTGTAGCATCAGTTCTTGACGGACGCGGACTTGCGGGGGTATAGCATAAGCTCACTCAACTTCGTCGAGTTGAGCTAAAAATTCAAAAGAAGAAAATGTTGACTTTACATCTGGTACCTCTTTATTACATTAAACTTGTTTAATCTATTGTAGAAAAGGAGGAAAGATGTGCCCATAATTCCTGTGCAACTACATGTATACCAACCTGGCCTCTGCCTGCACAACTCTGGATCCAAACTTTCTTTTCATTTCATTGTCAGGATTCAGGTTCCTGTAAGAAAAGGATTATCTTCATTATATCAGCAACAGGGAATTATTAACTTGATGATCAATGTTATCAAATCTTCACGGGAATACAAATGTGTAATTTTTGTTCTGTATATACATGTATGTAACTGTCCACAAATTTCTTGGACATAACTTTTAAATGGTAAGTGATAGGGCTTTCATATTTCACAGGTAAAGTATTTCTTGTGACAAGACCTTTCAATTGATACCATATTTTTTAAGCTTGACCTTGGAGTTTGACCTACTTTTGAAAAATTTTAACCTTGCCCATAACTTTTGAATGGTAAAGATAGGGCTTTCATATTTCACTAAGTCTTATGACAAGACCTTTCAATTAATACCAATTATTTTTTACCTATTATTTTATTTTACTCTCAAACTTTTATTTCTTTCTGAAGAATATAATATTTTCCACATTGCTTTCAAAAGTTAAGGTAAGAGATGAAATTTCACTTCTCCTTATGTTGTTTTAGCCAAGCTCAATATATTTGTCATAAGCTAATTGTCATTTTGTATTAGTGAAATTTTCTTTCATAAATATAGCACCTGTACAAATACTTACTTGTGTTCTACCAACAGTAACGCCTTGTTATCTGTGAAACCAGTAGACTTGGTCAGTTGGTCAGTGGCCATAGCACCTGAACTCTCCAGGATTCTGTTGACCTCCTCAATGGTTGCCTCAATGTCCTCCTCCTACAAAAAGGTCAACAGGGGTCAATGTTAAAAGGTCAATAGGGGTCAATGTTAAAAGGTCAAAGGGGTCAATGTATAAAGGTCAAAGGGGTCAATGCTAAAAGGTCAAAGGGGTCAAAAACTAAAAAGGAGTTCGAAACAAGCCTGCAGTGTGTACAGATACAGGTATTGTATCCAATTTCTGACCTCAACACTCGTTGATATTTGAGTTTGTTTTTGCGGACAACTTGTAGCTAATTTAAGAGGCAAAATCAGGTCATCCAGAGCCGTTTCAGGTTGTTTTTGACCAGGCAAAAAATTCAGGGAAAAAATGTTTCAAATACGACTTTTTTATAGGTATTTCATTTACGTCAGATACCATCCCAAATGAGAAGTAACTTTGTGTATCAAAAGGATGAAATTGATATAGAACCTGGTTTGTATTAGCGGTCTTCTCTCCATCCTTTTGTTTCTTCTTTTTCTTTTTCTTCTTTTTCTTTGTTGCCTGATTATAGTTATTTGTACTGTTACAGTTTCCAGTTGAATTCTGCTCGTCAACTTGTTCATTCGTCTCAGTATTAACCTGGTTCTCTGTCTCATTTTCTTCATCATCAAGCTGAAATAAAAAGTATATGTTCAACATTGAACTTCTTTACTTAATTGGAGTGCAAAGTACTATATGTGTACTTACTTCAGCTAGCGGAACCAAATGGGCATATTCATAATTTCATATTGGACAATTTGTACCCTTGAATTAATCTTTTCCATTATAAATCGACAAGTATAGTTATGGGAGAAAATGACCACACCCATTTTCCAAGACCACGAAGGTTAGAGGGGGGGGGTGGACAGGGTGAAAGGGAGACGGGGAAGAAGAGGGTTGGAGGAGGGAGAAAGGAGGTACCCCCATGTCCACCCCCCAGGTTAGGGGATCAAACAAAATCAGGTGTACATGTACAACTATAATTATGAAAACAATTTCTTTAATTTCTTTATGTAACCGTTGACAAATTCAGAGGATCCATAAGAATCTTTTAGTTTTTGAATTCAAATTGAATTTTCTCATGTTTCCCTTCTCATGTTGTCAAGTTTTCCATAGGGTCAATGATTAATGTCAGCAATTGTAGTGCTAAATTAAAAAGTTAAAGATTAGAAATGCCCCACATTTATTGAGCAGGTACCCTCTATCAAATATTATGGGTACTATGCAAAATCTATGGAATGGTATAAATCAATTCTATTCTATAAATCCATGATAAAATAGTTCATCAAGTTTCTGAAGTGATCCCAGTGTTCCAGCTAGAAAATAAAAAGGGCAGGGCGCAAGGGTGGGCACTTCTTCGTACAGTGGGGCTGAATCGGCCAAAGAGGGCACATCATGCATGTGCGGTTGGCAAGGGTGGGCACATTTATAGGTGAGCGATAAGCAATGGAGGACACATTTTTGCATCAAGTAGTCAAGGAGGAGTATATTTTTTAAAGCATAAACTATTTTTCTTCAAATAAGGCACTTTATTTCTTTTTCAGAGCATCTTCAATAAACAAGTTAAAGTACAAGCATAATTGTATCAGTCCGTAATACTTATTTTGCTTATTTAATATCTTGAAAGTATTGACACTGATAGACCATGAATTACATGTACGCTGGTACGTGTTTTGTGAGAGCGATTTCTGAGGTCAAAAAGATATTAAATTTGCATTCTACATGTATTTAGTGCATTAAGAAAATAAGTAAATAAAAATAGATCTAGACGATTTTTTAAACGGACCCATGGAATACTCCTATATGATGGTTGTCCGTTTACCAGTAGCTTGGGAATTTAAGTTTAGAGGCGGAAAGAACAGATACAATGTATGTGTAAAATTTCAAGGCATTGTCACCATAATCGTCAGAAATAAAATGATATAAATTTCATCATGGCGGATTCATGTGCATTTATGTCGCAAGCCTTTTTACTTGCAATTAATCATTGTATGATTTATTTAAAGACTCGAGACTTAATTTATTTGTGCATCTTAAAAATGAAGTTATAGATTGCTTTGCAATTTTTTACTGTTCATTCTCCATCTTTGCTAACGTTATATCATAAAGTTTATGGTTTAACTGAGACATTCTGTTTGTTTTTGTGCACAGTGCGGTCAATTTAAACCGTCAAAATATGATGTGAGAACTGTTTTTTTTTACAAATAAATCCCTTGCGCGATCGATAAACCTATCATCCAGTTGCACATGCATACCTGGGTATTTAATTTTATTTTTTAAAACCTGGCAGTCATTAGTACTACATGTAGTCATATAGGTGTTAAGTGATTGTACAAACAATGCAGTTAAGCAAAGTACATATTAAAGATGGTAATGCATTAATCACGCAAGCATACAACATAATTGTAATTATGTACCTTGAAGGGCGGATCAAGAAGTGCAACAAGTCGAGGAAAATGGGAGCTGGGCATCAAAAGATCAAGGGCGCAACCATAGGGCATCAAGGGCGCAACGAAAGGGCAACAAGGGCGCAAGTGAGGACATCAAGGGCATGGTGCCCTTCTGTTTTGGCCTAGCAGGAACACTGTGATCCACATGGGTAGGACTTGTGTGTGTGTATGGGGGGGGGGGGGGGGGGGCAGTGCCCTTGCAATTTATCAGACACTGAGGGCCTGAATGTTTTTGGTGTATGCTTTTTTGAAAATCATTTATGAACCCCTCCCTCCCCTATCCAAAACCAGAAGTCTCTGACGAGAATGTAGCTCTCCTGGTTGTTTTGTTTTAAAACATAAATTTCCTTTAAAAAACAGCAAGAACCAATGACCATAGCGAGCAGGCGCTCTAACAAATTATAGGTAGCACAACAAAACAACATATCCATTAGACTGCAACTAGAATATCACTCATATAACTCATATTATATCTGAGATATAGTACATGTATTTCAAAAAAGAATGCCACATCCATTTTCCAAGATCCTAGGGGCCTGGGACTTTTAGCTCAAATGAACTAACAATGACACAACAAGACTTCAGATCCATAATATTGCATGAAGAATTAACTCAAAATTATTAATAGCTTATGAAGAGTAAAGAGCACAATTATATAGGAAAAAAATGACCACACCCATTTTCTAAGACCCTGGGGATCTGGGGCTCAAACAAAATATCAGGTTCACAACTACACCACAGACCCTTTATATTGCAAAAAGAATTAAATCTCCATCATTATTAGTGTCAGAGGAGTTGCGAGTGCAAGATTACATGGAGTTATATAGGAGAAAATGACCACACCCATTTTCTAAGACCCTGGGGGTCAGGGGCTCAAACAAAATATCAGGTGCACATCTAGACCATAGAACTATAATATTGCAAAAAGAATTAAATCTCCATCATTTATAGTGTCAGAGGAGTTGCTAGCACAAATTTACATGGAGTTATATAGGAGAAAATGACCACACCCATTTTCTAAGACCCTAGGGGTCAGGGGCTCAAACAAAATATCAGGTGCACATCTAGACCACAGACCTATCATATTGCAAAAAGAATTAAATCTCCATCATTATTAGTGTCAGAGGAGTTGCGAGCACAAGATTACATAGAGTTACATAGGAGAAAATGACCACACCCATTTTTTAAGACCCTGGGGGTCAGGGGCTCAAACAAAATATCAGGTGCACATCTAGACCATAGACCTATAATATTGCAAAAAGAATTAAATCTCCATCATTTATAGTGTCAGAGGAGTTGCGAGCACAAGATTACATAGAGTTATATAGGAGAAAATGACCACACCCATTTTCTAAGACCCTGGGGGTCAGGGGCTCAAACAAAATATCAGGTGCACATTTAGACCACAGACCTATCATATTGCCAAAAGAATTAAATCTCCATCCTTTATAGTGCCAGAGAAGTTGCGAGCACAAGATTATATAGAGTTATATAGGAGAAAATGACCACACCCATTTTCTAAGACCCTGGGGGTCAGGGGCTCAAACAAAATATCAGGTGCACATCTAGACCACAGAGCTATCATATTGCAAAAAGAATTAAATCTCCATCATTTATAGTGTCAGAGGAGTTGCGAGCACAATATTACATAGATTTTAAATACCACGCCCATTTTCTAGGACCCTGGGGGTCAGGGGCTCAAACAAAATGTCAGGTGCACAACTAGACCACATACCAAGTAGAATGCAAAAAGAATTAACTTTCTATCTCCTATGGTTTCAGAGGAGTTGCGAGCACAAGAATTGTTTACGGACGGACAGACGGACGGACGTACGGACGCCGGACGAAGGGTGATGACATAAGCTCGACTGGTCAGCGACCAGTAGAGCTAAAAATATGAAAATTCAGAAAATACAATCAGTCACCAGTTCGAAAGGATTCACTGGGGCAAATGCTCTCTTATTTTTCTTTCCTTTTGTCAATTTTGGAATGACAAGTTCTTCTCCTTCTTCCTCTGATCCCTCTCGATCCTGAGGAAGAGAACTGGAAATGTCATTATCGATATCTTGTTTTCCATGCAGTTTTCTCAGAGCTCTGCTTGACATATTGGCTGGTCAGAAATAATACTGGCTAAATTGCAAAACCGGATGTAATCTTATTCCCGCACTCAATTTGAAATGATAATCATTAAAAAATGTCATCGAACATTAAAACTGTTTTGAATAATTTTATAGAAATATGTATTATTTATCATCCATTCCTTTAATTTTACCAGACACCTCCTTCACAACACTCAGTGCAGAATTACAACATGTCTGCGCCCATGAGAAAAATTAATAGAAAATGTTTTCACGATTTTATTCTATTTTCCGTGGTAATTTTAAGAGTTCAACTGCTTCACACACCTTAAATTCCTTACAAAAAAGATGTTTCAGGTGTTGTCAGTCTTTGCACCAGAAAAATGAGATTGTCATCACTAAAACTTTACAAAAGATGCTGAACAGGGGAAATAAAAAGTAAACTTTACAGACACAGTACCTGAATATTTGAATTACTGTTAGAGCAGATGCCTATGCAAAAATAATTTTGGAAATTGGTCTATAAATGCTGATTTTATGGTATTTTAATTAGTGTTGTAACGATTATCGCCGACATCGGCGACAATCATCACTAATATACCCTTCGATTTCGATTAATCGATTATGTTTTTAAGAATCGATTATAATCGGAAATACAACATGGAAAAGAATGACACAGTTTTCGGTCGAATACGCGTATGACAAGTACGAATAAAACGAAAGTAGATCACGGATCGTTTCCACGAGTTAGAGTTACGGGCGAAGCGTAAAATAGTTTGAAAAGGATACACTTTCTAAGGCATACAATGGAAGGAATCAGGATTCTCATTAAATTAATAGTAATGACAAGTACTCTAATAGAAAACTTCAACGTCAGATGCGATACGGGGCTGGGATGCGTCAATATCTACTCGTCTAGAAAAAAAACTTTTTACACCGAACTCTTGAACTTTGTGAGAAGGACAAGTTCAGTGAATTTCATAGTACTGTTAGCCTAAACTCCACGAAGATAATGCTTGATTCCTCATTGAATGAGCAATATCTTAAGTTAACTCTTGGGTCGTATGGAGTAAACCCCCCCCCCCCTTCCACCATCCCTGCATCGATCTGCCGTATAAAGTTGCCGATATTTGTTTTGACTCCATTACTGCTGTGATTTAGACAAAATATTTCATTTACTAGACAGGATTTTATCATTTTGGGGTTGGAGTTCTTTCTAGACATTTTGCTATGTAGTATACATGTAATTTTATTGGCATAAGATTTAGTGTAATTTATTCAATACTTGTCATATTCTTTGCTGTAAAAACAAGAAAGAATTATTTCCGATTAAATCGAAATAATCGATTAAAATTCTCTCCGATTATAAACCGATAATCGATTATGAAATTTTTCCGATTATACAACACTAATTTTAATACCCCCCTCAAAAGGCCATTTCATACAAGCTATACCTATATAAGGTATTTTTGGACGATTTGAATTTTCGCCTCTCCTGGAACCAAATGTGTATCAAATCTATCAAAACTTTGTTATATTACCATAAAACTTAAAAAAAAATTAACCAAAGTTAGTTTTATAGCGCCTTTCTGTACGTCATGATGAGATATGGTGATATTTGCGAATTATTTCCATTGGTTTTTGTATTCTGTCATATGTAAATTCTTTACTTTGTCGTAAATATCCTGCCCTGGGCCCCTCTTAATGCATGTCCATATTGATTTGTTGACAAGAACAGATTTTTGGAAAATGTGTTAATTACTACGAAACTACTGGTCAAGATCTATTCGGAATTCAGTGACGTCACTTTCCCCAGGTCTTAAACGTCAGATACCGTCTGTAAGGGGAAAAACCTCTCTATTCCGCAAAGGCTTACGATAAGTGTGTGTATTGCACCTCTTATCATGAAACTTGCCAGAAATATTTTCCTTGAATGAAGAATAACCCCTATCGATTTTGGGGTCTAAAGGGCAAAGGTCAAGGTCATAGGATTCAAATGATTGAAAATGATTTCCAGATAATTGCTAGAGCGTGTACTGCACCTATGATGTCATCAAACTTGCCAAAAATGTTTCCCATGACAGTGCTCCTAGTTGCGACTAAGTTGGTCGCATTTGTGACTGAAAATTTGGTTTTGGGACCTTAATTTAAATGAACTCGCAAAATCGCAACCATGAAAAAAATCGGGCGCCGAGTTAAACAAATTTTGTACTGAAGTATACGAATTAAATGTTAACCCTTATGTACACTGTGCGGGTACCTATACGTATTACGCCAAAAAAAAAAAAAGAATAAATAAATAAATTGTTAATAAACAATCGCTGAGGAGAGACTACGAGCGGGTAACCGTTTTTTTTTTTTTTTTGGGTCGGTAAAAACTACTCAGTCATATTCAATTGCCTATAAACTTTCGATCTTCTAGACTAAAGGACTATCTAATCTACTTGGACATTATTTTTATAATGTTGGAATAGGAATGTTTGTAAGTTTTAAATTAGAAACTTATTCCTCAGAAATGCATGTTCGACCGTTCTTCGATTACAATTTATATGATAATTAAAACAAATCTTTCAGATGCACATGAATTACAGATTTGCGTCGGAGAAGTAAAAATAAGTGTTTATAAAATCCATAAAGTATAGCTAATGGAGGCAGACTACTGACACGTGTACGTAGCCGTACACTAATAAACAATGTCTACTCCGGCAACGTTTACCCGGCAACGTCTACCCTTGCGCAACGATTTAATCCAGTTTTCTATTTAGCGATGAATGCAGTTGTTTTCAAGACAACGTACGGTACAATGAATGGCTCCATATACGTATACACTTTAGAATGTCTGATTTGAAAGTACATGTTAGACTTGCGTCACGCACAATTTTCTTTCTTCGTTTTAAAACTTCTTTTGCTACTGGTGAGAGATAGCTAGCGCGAGTCCTGCCGATGCACGGATAAAATTGATTATGTCAAATTGTTTTCTAGCGAGGCTTCCCCTGTATACTGTAGACTTCAAAAGTTTGTTGTTTATGAGAAAATACAGGATTTTGTTTCTGGATAGTCAAACATACACAGTGGCGGATCTAGGATTTCATAAAAGGGGGGGGCCCAAGGTTTCAGCTCAAAGAAAATTGTTCACGGAAAAACTGACAAGCAAAAAAAAAAAAAAAAAAAAAAGGTCGAGACGAAAAACGTGAACCTCAAGACTACTGATCTAATTAAGAAGTGGGGTGGGGATGGGGAGGGGAGTTGATTCATTTACTTTAGTTAATAGGTAAACTGGCTCGCTACGCTCGCCAGAAAATTTTTTTAAGATACGAAGTTTTCATTTGTTTTCAAATTAAGTCATCCGTACATGTATATAAACAACTTTATTCTATATTGGCGAGCGGAGCGAGCCGTAAAATTTTTGGAATAGATGGTTATATTTTGTCATAAGAATACAATCTCTCTCTCATTTTCCATGCTCCATTTTTGCTTGACCAATTGGGGAAGGTTGGGAAGATTAGGGCATTACAACTCAACAACCTGGTTAGATCGACCCATGAAAATGAAGCATTTGGTAAATATTCAAGTGTCAATTCGATTTTGAATTGTGTATATGTTTATGACAAATGAATCCGTTCAAACACGATGACAAAGAAAGTTGAAGACAAAGTGAAGACGAAAAAATTAACAACTAATGGAAAATTTAGTGCGGCGAGCGAAGCGAGCCGAAAATTTCCCCAAAAGTAAAGACAATAAGCATAAAAAGAGTACTCTGAATCAATAACTTTGGGTGAAAAAGGGGGGGCCCGGGCCCCCTGGGCCCCCCTCTAAATCCGCCACTGATACATGTACACAAATAGCAACCAAAATTTAAACAAGGTCGCTTTTTGGCAACCAAATCTTGAATGCTACTTGGAGCACTGCATGATGATGAGTCAAGAATGACCCCTAATGACTTTGTGGAGTCAAAAAGTGAAAGGTCAAGGTCATAAAGTACTCTGATTATTGAAAATTGTTTCTAGATTATATTAGTTTGTGTTGCACCTACATGTATCATCATGAAACTTACCAGAAATGTTTCCCATGTGTCAAAGATGATTATTTTGGTGTCAGAAGGACACATTTCAGACCATACAAAATTTAATATGTAAATCTGCAAATTCATACTTGCATTCCAGTTTTGCAAATCAGTACTTTGCATCTTTGATGCATTTTAAGCTTATTGTGTTCATTATTTAACTGAATCTTTTCTTTGTTAACTATTTCTGAGATGTTATATTCAAGCTAGACTTATACCTGAGCACATATATTTGTCTTTTGTCATACTGGTCAAGTAACAGTGACCGCCCTGTGCTATTTACCTCCTACTTCATTTTAAAAGGATTTAGGGTTGAAATAATAACACAAAAATTTGTTGGAAGTCGTTTACACTATGCTTTTCTTGATTATGGAAAAAATTAATCTTATTTGGTCGTTAGATTTTTTAGAATAACAATAAGAGCATATTGACACAAATCCTGGGGTTTGGGAAAAGGTGAGGGTATTTTAAAAGTCTTAATGTGGTCATTCGGTGTCAGGATTGTTTATATTTTGTAAAAAATGACACCAAACTATCAAGTAACAATAACACCAAACTATCAAGTAAAGATGATTAAACTTTCATTGATACATGTATAAAAGAACTTGGACAAAATATTTCATGTAAGAGAAATAGGAGCTAAATATAACATTTATAAGGCAGTTTAAACTGGTACAGAATACTTGCCATCATTTACCATGCCAAGTTTCAATGAAATGTTTTGTTAATTACAAGTTTTATAAGTCAAAAACCCTGAAAATTAGGTGGCCACTAGTACTTGACCAGTATTGTTTTGCATTCTGACATATATAATGTGTACATAAAATCTTATACACTTAAAATTACTTATCTTTAAATTTGGAAGAAAATGTACATTTACATGTATTTATATTCATCAATCATTTTATTCTCATACTATTACAATGTTTATTTTACAGATCAAAGAATAGGCCATACCCAGTTCCTCTCATTGTAAGTTGTCATACTGGTGTAGATCACTCTAATGAAATTTAAAATGTTGTTACTAAATACTCTTCATCTTGATGAAGACCAAAATAAGTTTAATAAAATGTTTAAAGCAGATAAATAAATCACTTTAATTTATGTTGGATCTTTCACACTAAACTACAACATGAAAGGGACCTGCATGCACTAGGTATGATTTCTAGTGTCTAAACTTTTCCAGCTTGACCAATCATTTTACAACTTACAAATTGGTGAGCCAATCAGATTTTGACTTACAAATTTTTGAAATACCTGGCCTCAAACCCTCTTCATTCAAGTATTCCTTTTTGCAGTGCAGTACCAAAGAAAAGATGCAATTTTGATTGATTTGAAAATTATTCTTGGAAAACAAATCTAAGAGCATAACTCTTACTTTATAACTTACATTTGCTGAATGTATGGAAGAAATCCAAATATCTCGAGACAAGTGTATGTAATACCTTATTCCCCCTTTATATCGGATGTCATACACAAAAATGAGTCTTTGGTTAGTTTCGCTTGGAGAGTATATACAACAAGATCAGAGTCTACATCTTATCGTACTTTCACATACAAGCAATTTTGAGGGTAAAATCACCCAAACACATGAAAAATCACTTGAATTGCTATTAATTTATTCGAAGTTTTGGCCTGATAATTCTTCAAGCGAAACTCGCCGAAGATGCAATTTTGTGTATGACATCCGACAAGGGGGGGGGGGGGGGGGGGGTAAGGTATTACGTACACTTGTCACGAGAAAAGATTATGATTATGAACGTCTTGATTTCAGAAACTTTCACCAGATTATGTGTTACCTTCCATGCCATCAAATCGACCAATCAGGAACCGGTCGCAGCGAGCTCTGAAAGTCTCTGCAATTCTACATAGACATATTGAGGACGTAATGACCAACCAGGAACTCCATCCCATTATAACGGAGCTAGATGTACAGATTGTTGAGGTATGTAGCATGCTAGTAACTTAATTGTTGATACCATAATTAAACAGATTTTGTTGAGACATGTATCGTCAAGCCATGACAAAATTGTTATTTGGAGATAATGCCATATAGCCCTAATGTTGGCATACATATGTAGGTTGTGTGCACTAACTTTAACCTTGGTCACATCTTTTGAGGGTATAAGGGACAGACCATAGCTGATATTTCACTAACATGTGATCTTGGAGTTTGACTTTCTTTTAAAAAAAAGGATTTGTTTTAAACTTTTAATTGATAGAACTTGGGTACATATTAAATCTGGATACCTCATAGCCAGACCTTTCATTTCAGGCCATCAAATAGTTTTGACCTGTAGACCTTGACCTTGGAGTTTGACCTACTTTCATGTGTCAGTGTGTACTTTAAAAAACTATATCCTTTTCCATTTCTTTTGAACTATGAGGGAGAGAGCTTAGATATTTCATATCTGTATACCTCATGACCAGACATTTTTTATGACCTTGACCTTTAACCTTTAAGTTCAGAAATTATTTTAAAATTTTTATAAGACTAAATTTATTCTATTATTTGTGTCAAAATCCTGCATGGTGAGTGATGTTGTCTTCTGACAAGTCTTATTGATACATCTATCATTTAATTCCCATTGTTATTCATAAGAAACGAAGATTCTGATTGGCCGAAAAATTTGGTTGATACCTGCATCAACGGCAACTGGAAGTCGCGCTTAGCAACGTCATAGGCAACGTTGTTAGCATCCCAATTTGAAAGCGGCAAATAAAAGCTGGAAAGCCACAAAATGAAATGATAATAATCATTGTAAAATTTTTTGGGTTGATTGAGGTATCAACACCAAAAATTGAGGGAAAACTCATGCATCTTGCGCTATTCGCACGATGCAATTTTAAGTAACACAAATTGTTGAAAAATGAATTTTACATTGTATTTGTTATTTATTTAGGTGAAAACATCCAATGACTTAGGGAGTGTCACTGTGTACTGGTCTGGAAGGTCAAACGAGTCAGACAATGAGGAAATTCAAGAAGCATTGGACATCTGTGCAAGTGAATTAAGGTATTTTATAATTGTACATGTACATCAGGTGAATTCACCCAAATATTCAGTTACAATGTACAGTTTAAAATGAATAAGAAAAGTGAAAAGTTTGTATGTGTAGTTTAGGGTGATATCACATGTTTCATGTTTTAGGATAAATCTTTTTAGGAAAAAAGTATTATTTTCATTTTCTAAAATAATTAAGATATCAGAGACAATATTAGGAGGTCATTGTCCAAAGATTTTAGAATATGGAAGTGATCAAAGTTTGAAGCCATCCAATAATTGTACATGTATAATCAAAATAGTGTCTGTGCCTCCATTCAAATGAAATAGGGAAAAGTCACCCATCTGACAAACTCCAACCACGGTTCTTCCACTTGCTAGACAATAGCTCTACGTCTGATCCATTGGATCAACTTTCAGTGGTTATTACAAGGCCATAACATCAAGATGTTTTAAGTTACAAAATCGAATATCTTCAGCGTCAAGATTTCTTGAAAATTCTTGTCTAAGGGAGGCCCCATGAAATGAGTTAAAAATTCGTTAAAAAAGTGTGATGGCCTTGAGAAGTTGATAGGGATATTAACTTCTGTAAATTAATGGGAACTGATCATATACATGTAATGTTACAATTGCATATATTCTTACAAAACATTTAATACTGCACATATTCAAAAACAAGTAAGATCTTCTGATATTTTATTATAATATAAATGTATAATCATCTTCATTTCTCATACAATTTCGTTTTGCTTGTTAACAGGGACATACTAATCTCACGTCAAGTAATTGGTCATATTCCCTACATAACATTTGTAAAGGACAAGACCCAGGCTTATTTAGAACAAGTTGATAGACTTCTAGAGAGGGCAGATTATGGCCCCGGATATACTCCAGGAAAATGGAAAACGGCATATTTCTCTGATCCCTCGGCTTTAAATAATGAAGAGGGAACGTTAGATGAGGAAGAGCAGGGTCCTGCACCAGACTTTTCGTACGTAAACAACGACATTTACGGATTAGATCACGACGCTATTGCGAAAAGGCTGCAGACGTCAATCAGAAAAATCAAAAACCGAACTAAGAATAGTGATGGAGAAATACCTCCAGAGAAAGAAGTTGTAAAGAAACCGGAATTCATCAAAAGCACACTGCGGAAAAACTTTCAGAAGAAAAAAATTAAAAGACTTGAAAAGATGTCTAAAGGTTTTGGATTTTCGGAGTTTGAAAGAGACGGATTTTCAGATCTTTCCGATTATGATCATGATGATACAGACAGATTTGATTATGATGAGAAAGATTATTACGATGAATCACAATATGATGTTAATGTTGATAATTATGAAGATCCTGAGGATATACGATAAAAGAAAATTAAAAAATTCAAGAGTTTGGCAAATTATACAAGGGTACAGTACTATTTAAAATAATAAGTTTTAGTGAAATTAATTTATGAAATTACGTTCTCTCGTAAAGTGTGCATTGATATTTCAGTTGACATTTTGATCTTTAACTCACAGGTACTTCTTCCATGTTTATATTAAACAAGTCATATTTTTGAGACACTTATCTCTGGGTTATCATTAAAAAATACAGCTTTATTCTTAAAGAATAGGTAAAAAAATGTGGGTTACATCAGAAAGATGTCATCATATTTTTAAGTAGACAATTTTGAAATATGAATGCTCTATAAATTACTATTTAAAGATTTGATAAGTGTTGGCTTTGATCAAATGCAGGTTAATTGTCACAAGGATTAATGCATTTGCAAGATTTATTTCCAGGGTCAAAGGTCAAGGCAATGGCTCTGGAGTTTAAAAACTTACAAACAGCATAAAAGATGAGGCAATCATTATCGTATCATCAGTACAACAAATATTCTCCATAGGGAGTTGACATTATTATTTTATAAAGGAGCTGTAACGATAAAACGTAAAATCTGCCCTGAAAAGTCGAAATTTCAAAATGGGAAATTTGAAGAAATATTTCAGTAGAAATATCAACTTACTTAATGCATATCTGAATCTAATGTCTGTTTGAATAAATTATCAATAACAATACCGATATTTGGGTTAAAATGAGCAGATTTTCAATAGAAATCAATGGAAAACGGAAAAGTTTTCTACAACATTTTTCCACCCCAATTTACAGAATGCCACTTTTACCAAAGGTGTATATTATTAATACCAATTTTCTGACCAAATGTGGTTCTGTAACTCGGGGTGGAACAATGTCCCACAGATGAAAAACGAAAAAAGTGGGGATGGGCTATTTTTTAAGAATGTGACTTAAAAGCGTTTTAGATAGATAAAAATTGCCAATTTTTTCTTTTTATACAATGGAACAATTAATCTATTCTGAGTGGATTACGATGAAATATACAACATAAACGAATGAAATGAACGATATAAAGATGTCTATTTAAACACAGTGTGTATTTCTCGCCTGAAAGCTTACAATGTGGCTGATTAGTACAAAATATAACGGTTTTCAGTCTCCTGATTGCGTATTTTACCAATTACATTGACATACTCGATACTGGTTTCGTAGTTACTTTTTTTCTTTTTCATTTTTAAAATAAAAGGGCATAAAACCATAAAACACCTAAAAATTACGTAAAATTGCATTTTTTGTATATTTAAATCGTTCGCTATTTGACGTTTTCAGACATTGTTACCCCCTCCCTACCTATTCAAGCCGTAATTATCAAATCTTGCATCAATTTTTAAAAATAAAATTCTAATGAGGAATCTTCTATTATATAATAATTTTATCATGAACAACTTTTTCCTTCAAAGGAAGGAAAGTGTACGAGAAATTATAATCGAATGATTTCAGGGCTAAATCCAGCCCTTCCTTCAAAGGAAGGAAATGGTACGAGATATAATCGAATGATTTCAGGGCTAAATCCAGCCCTTCCTTCAAAGGATGGAAACCATACGAGAAATAATGGAATGATTTCAGGGCTAAATCCAGCCCTTATCGTTACAGCTCCTTTATAAGTTTGACTTATAGTAATTATGAATAGGAATCACTCATCTGTCTATGGATTCATCTTTTCTGGGCAATTACTTTTTAATATCTTTGAATCAATGTCATATAGATCTGCAAGGTCCAAGTCAAGATAATTGTGTTTAAAGAAATACATGAGGCAGAATTTACAGAATTGTTGAAATAGTCTTCGGGATTGATGTTGCATTAGCAAGTTGATGTCTGCAATGCTGATATTTTGAAAAAGTCATATTGATGAGGCCATTACTTCTGAAACAATGCATGGATTTTAAGTATATACGTGTAGTTGGGATTACACCCAGGGTGTTGGTATTTCAATAAATATGAAAAGAAGATTATATCTGTAAGGCTATCATGATCACAGCGCATGGATAAGTACTTACAGACATTACGTGTAAGACATATCAAAAAGTATATATGAACACAATGGTACATGAAAATAACATGACAAGTATAATACAGATTACAATTGTGAAGTTCTTAATTTTAAAGCATTATTGATAAATTTTCCAACATTACAAATCTCTTTGACATTTTTGGTACTTAAAAATTTAAAGACAAAGAAAATTTAAATCAGTTTTCCTGCAAAATTCGACTTTTTAGCTCACCTCGACGAAGTTGAGTGAGCTTATGCTATAACCCCACGCGTCCGCGTCCGCGTCCGTGTCCGCGTCCGCGTCCGGTTAAGAAGTTTGGGGTAGCTCAGTATCTGACAAAGTACTAATGCTACAGTAACCAAACTGGCACAAGTGATTCATCTTTGGATGCTGAGGTGAACCCATGCATCGGATGCAGCATCTGACCTACATTTTCCGCTTGAGTGACTTGGTTAAGAAGTTTGGGGTAGCTCAGTATCTGACAAAGTACTAATGCTACAGTAACCAAACTGGCACAAGTGATTCATCTTTGGATGCTGAGGTGAACCCATGCATCGTATGCAGCATCTGACCTACATTTTCCGCTTGAGTGACTTGGTTAAGAAGTTTGGGGTAGCTCAGTATCTGACAAAGTACTAATGCTACAGTAACCAAACTGGCACAAGTGATTCATCTTTGGATGCTGAGGTGAACCCATGCATCGTATGCAGCATCTGACCTACATTTTCCGCTTGAGTGACTTGGTTAAGAAGTTTGGGGTAGCTCAGTATCTGACAAAGTACTAATGCTACAGTAACCAAACTGGCACAAGTGATTCATCTTTGGATGCTGAGGTGAACCCATGCATCGGATGCAGCATCTGACCTACATTTTCCGCTTGAGTGATTTGGATAAGAAGTTTGGGGTAGCTCAGTATCTGACAAAGTACTAATGCTACAGTAACCAAACTTGCACAAGTGATTCATCTTTGGATGCCGAGATGGACCCATGCATCAGGCAGCATCTGACCTACTTTTTCCACTTGAGTGATTTCGCTTTTAAAAGCCAATATTGAGCAAAGTATAAGTGCTACATGTACCAAACTTGCATATTGGATGTATCTTTGATCAAACTTTCATAAAATGACCTTGACCTACTTTTTCCGCTTGAGTGATTTTGGCTTTAAAAGCCAATATTGAGCAAAGTATAAGTGCTAGATGTTCCAAACTTGCATATTGGATGTATCTTTGATCAATCTTTCATAAAATGACCTTGACCTACTTTTTCCACTTGAGTGATTTTGCCTTTAAAAGCCAATATTGAGCAAAGTATAACTGCTACATGTACCAAACTTGCATATTGGATGTATCTTTGATCAAACTTTCATAAAATGACCTCGACCTACTTTTTCCGCTTGAGTGATTTTGCCTTTAAAAGCCAATATTGAGCAAAGTTTAAGTGCTAGATGTTCCAAACTTGCATATTACATGTATCTTTGATCAAACTTTCATAAAATGACCTCGACCTACTTTTTCCGCTTGAGTGATTTTGCCTTTAAAAGCCAATATTGAGCAAAGTATAAGTGATACATGTACCAAACTTGCATATTGGATGTATCTTTGATCAATCTTTCATAAAATGACCTTGACCTACTTTTTCCGCTTGAGTGATTTTGCTCTATAAAGCCAATATTGAGCAAAGTATAACTGCTACATGTACCAAACTTGCATATTGGATGTATCTTTGATCAAACTTTCATAAAATGACCTTGACCTACTTTTTCTGCTTGAGTGGTTTTGCCTTTAAAAGCCAATATACATTTACTAAGAAATATGTTTGAATTGAATTTTGCTGTCACGAGGTGAGCTTCGTAACCTGTGATTACCTATGTTTCGATTTTCTGTATCTATACATGAAAAACATCCGGCTAGCATGTACAAAACATCTTCCAACTTTCACGATTCTGCAGTTTGTAATTCCGGAGAAAATTTCAAAAAATACAAGAGCCGAAAAGTCCATGTCATCGCTCATTTACCACGTGACAAAAAGTAGATAATGTATTATTGCATCTTGGTCATTTTGGACATATATGGATGATTGTCTCTGACCCCAATCGTCTTTTCATAAGTTGATTTATACAGAAGTGATACAAAAGTAATCAAGGGAATGGAACACATGTATATATAGATCTCAGTGAACAAACTTTACAATATTTCTAAAAGGTACAGGGATGAACACAAGAATCATGGCATAAATTGTATTCATGAATGACTAAAAGTTCCGTGACGTACAAATGAAATACTACTTGATTTACTTGCTGCTAAATGTGGGCGTTGTCTTCAGGCGAGCGATATAGGCTAATCTGGGAATATTACTAAAAGTAGCATAATTGTCCACTGAATTAAGTCTGTCCAAAGTAAGTGTTAGTTTTTGAAGCTGGTAAGAAAAATCAACGAGTTAGTGTACAGAGTACGTGTGTTTTTTACTTTCCAAAGCTGGCGCAAGAGAGGGGCTTGTCTTTAATTCACCTATGTATGGGTTAGAATGTATTTTGAAGTTTCTACATAAATAAGAAGTGGACAGAGCGTCAGCGAAGCCCCTTCTTATTCATACATAGAAACTTCAAAATATCTTCTAACCGGCTTAGATGGCAACTACCCCGGAGGCGTAGTGGATAACACACCCAGTTAGCATGCCAAATAGCATACTCAAGGTCTCGAGTTCGTGCCACACTCTTGCCACATACTTTCAAGTATTTTACTGTTCAGCTTTTGTAGGATGCAGAATTCATGAAGACGTTTCTACACAGAATCTTCACAAATAAGACGAACAGTTTGAGAGTTGTGATTGGCTCAGCCTAAATATTGCTATGTAAGCACTATTTTTGCCACATTTTCATTCGACTATTCCTCTGAATAGGTTCGCTCACTCCGTACAAAATACGACGTACATATCTGAATTTGAGAACTTGAACGGATGAGAACATGCATGACTGGTGCACTGCATTTTGAAGATATAAAGAAGATCCTGACGACAATCTCAACAGCACTCACAATAGCGCACCAAATTGAGCATCGACGGACCCCTAGCAAGCTAGAGGTGGAATCAGGTGCCCAGGAGGAGTAAGCATACCCAGTTTGGCTAGCCGCACCCGCCATTGATGTTCATGCACGAACAATATCTACAAAACATGCACTGTCTGAGGTTTAGAAGTTTCGGTCCAGAAGGCGTCTCTGTGACAGTAGAGATAAACGCTTTGTTCCGTTGTCTTTGAGTGTCTTTGACATTTTGAAACATTGGAAGGGATCTCCAACAAGACCCGGTTGCAGTATCAAATGCAAAACACCCTTATGTGAAAATGAAGAGTAGACAAGTACAAAAAGGATACAAAAGGGAAAGGAGCACCAAATACCACATCATAAACTATCGAGCTGAATGTACATTCGGTGCCTACTGAGAAAGGCCATCTGCCACGTTAGAAGTAAATGGTGTGTTTATCCTTCGGCACTCGGCACAGTCAGAGTGTGATGGACCAAGGTAGATTGATCAAATATCATACTATACAGAGAACACTTCTAGCGACATAAAAGGCGATTGATGATTCTGACGCATTTTAGATGGAAATTCTGTCCACCTTTCATCCTCAATATTTTGTATTGTGTCACCATAAAGGCAGGCCGTGAAATTCCGAAGGTAATATACTCTATTAAAGTCTTAACTAGTTTATGAGTTTCAAAGCAGGAACATTGACTTAAAGTTTCTTGTAGATTTCTTCTGTTAAAATCCAAAACATTAGACATGTCTTAGCGCACCGGATGAGTTGAGATATATAAATACCGTATGAATTAAGGTAAGCCAGGGAAAATTTCCTGTGTTGAATCCTAAATCATCTCTTATTTCATACATACTCATGAAATTATCTGTTTAAAATTTGACATTGATCGAAGTCCAAAATGGTATTTCTGTGTTTGCTTTGTTGAACTTCAACTCTTGCGATTTAAATTCTATATTTTTCAAAAACAGGGTCGATAATAGTCAGAATATATCATCCAGGAACCTAGAATGATACGGAAGAGTCCTAACTCTTTACCTTCTTGGTAGAAAATTTCAAACCAATTTTAATGCACCAGACACGTGTTTCGTAAATCTTCATCATTGATGCTACCAGCCATAGTGATTTTCAGATGCAACCAAAATTCATTTCAGCAGCGCTCTCTAATTTGATTTTTCGAATTTCAATTTATGCATTTTATAAAGAGAGCACGGCTCCAAATTAAAGCAATCAACTTTGTTTTTCCCTTTGAAGATTTGGATAAATGACTTTTCATAAAGAGTATGCAAGAGAAGAGTACCAATCGTAGCATTCGAAAATATTTCTGTTATCAAAATTTCTTGAAATTTCTAAAAAGTGGGTCCTTCAGCATCATATCCCACCCATCCTGCTACGTCTTTCGCTACGCTTTTTCGACATAGTAACTTTCATACTTTTTTGGCATATTACATTGTTTAGATTTGAGGATCACTGACGAGGGGTAAGTACCCGAAACGTGCATGTCTGGTCCATACTGCCAATTTATCTGTTCTTAAATGATGCTATTCAATTTGAAGACGTTTAACATTAATAGTCAAAGACCCAGGAGAACGTTGCATAATTATGTAGGTATCCAATGACAAGGAAATTGCAAACCTCCGAATGGTTGCAGGATGAGGTGCCCGAGAGGTGTGAGCGTCCTGAGGCACACAGTTAGTTGAATGATGTTTTCAATTGAGTGACAAGGCTGATGCTTGTACTGAAAATGTGCACAAATGAGTTTAAGAAGATCCTGACAACAATCTCAACAGCACCCACAATAGAGCACCAAAATGAGCATCGACGGACCCCTAGCAAGCTAGAGTTGGGACCAGGTGCCCGGGAGGAGTAAGCATCCCCTGTTTGGCTAGCCGTACCCGCCGTCTTAAAAATGTAAACAAGTCACTGTATCTGTCTGTAGAAACAGGCTAAAGTACTATATCCTTGGTTAAGTACCCGAAACATGCATGTCCGGTCAATGCTGCATATTTATCTGTTCCTAAATGGTGCTATTGAAGTTGAGGACGTTTAGCATTTGTACTACTTGGTGAGTGTCACTGCTCGAGGACACACGTAGCCGAGTTCAATCAACTTCGACTGATCGTTTCATCAACGAATTCGAAAATTTCTGTTATCAAAATTTCTTGAAATTTCTAAGACGATGGCCCTGTAGCATCATATCCCTCCCATCTACGTCTTTCGGTACATTTTGGACATTTTCACACCCTCTGACCATATTACATTATTTAGATTTAGCTCACTGACAAGGGTTAAGTACACAAAACGTGCATGTCTGGTCCATGCTGAAAATTTATCTGTCCTTAAATTGATGTTATTGAATTTGAAGATGTTTAATATTGGGCTGCCTCTCTAAATCGGAAGATTATAAAGGTCTCATACACTGCCTCTTAATGTGAGGCCTCTTTAAATATCAACCGCGTTCGAATATCTCAGATAAATTTTTTCATCATTGTTCGAACATTTGATGATGCAAACATCTCTGTTATAACACTGCAAAATGTACATATCAAGACATTTTTAAAAATAAAAACCCACCAGTGGACATATTTGAAACATATAAGACCTAAGACAAAAGGATCTCAGACCTTGAGGACCCCTACTTAATAACTCTAAAATAGAATAATGTCGAAGGGTTCCAACTCTATACCTTCTTGAAGAAAATTTCAAACCAATTTCCATGCACCACACACGTGTTTCGAATATTAAATTCTCATCAGTGATGCTTTCAGCGGAACCACCAAAAATAATTTCAGTAGCGCCCTCTCTAACTCTTTTGAAGTTAGATTTTTATATTTACATTACAGAGAGTGCGCGGTTCCAAATTTCCTGTAGGGTCGATTCAGTAGCATATCCAAATAAAATGTTCAAAATAGCATTGGAGGGATGGTGCTAAGATGATAAACTCCTTTAATTTCGATGATATTTATCGGTGAAATGGCTAGTTTCCGAAATAGCAAACAAGTATATATGATGTCACATTGATAACAGGCCAAAACAATGCTTCTTTCAGGTGACAGAGCTGGAAAGAAGTAATTAATACACTTGACAAACATCAGGCCACGGGGAACGATTTTAACTGCTCCACACTGCAACGTGAAATAAGTGTCTATATTAATAATGTCGAAGGGTTCCAACTAAAATGCATCAAATGAACATTTGGCCTTTCATGCCTATACAGTGACAAAGTCAGTCGCTCACAAATGTACCCTTGGTTCATTAGTTTTTCGGTTAGTCTCTTTGCCCTCAGAACGATGTCGTTGTAGTAATTGTACTTGCTCGTGAATACTGTATCAAATGCGATATGAATATCATCACTTAATTTGGAGTTATTACATTACCTTTGCACTACTTGATGAGTGTCACTGCTGGTGGACCCAAGGTACCCGAGGGCATATGTTCCAATTAATGTGTATTCGATCGTGTTCTTCATAAGCATTCAAAATTCACTGATAATTAAATTTCATGAAATTAAAAAAAGTGGGTCTTACGCATCATATCCCATACTTCTATTCACTCTTTGTAATCTATTTTTGAATACGTTTTACTTTTTGCATACTCATTACTTTGGCTTTAGGATCACTGACGATGGTTCTAGACCCGAAACGTGCATGTCCGGTCTAGAGCAAGGAACCATATTTCGCCGGTGACCATATTTCGCCGTTTCATACTTAATTGCTTCTCCTTTGTTATCGGCATTGTTTGTAAAGTTTATATTTCTATATCCTATAAAATAATATTATGACCGTAGCAGTCATGTTTTGATATATTGTGACATCTCCTGCACTCAACTGTGATAAAAAATACCATTTAAAATGTGGAAAAATTGATAAAACACCAAATTTTAGACTTAAACATCCGAAATGTTTACGAAAACAAAACAAAGAAAACATTTTATCGGGGATAATTTCTTAGAAGTAGTAGTGACAAAATATTTCCAAAAAAACAAAATCATAATTTTGTCCGTTTTGTGTGCAAATAGAACACTTATCATCAAAAACGGCGAAATATGATCACCCCCGAAAACATGGAAACGAAATATTTTGAAGTTTTATAAGGAAACAATGAATTGGGTAAGATAAATCATTTTTGTAGTACTTCGATCGAAAATGGAGTTAAATTATATCTTAGCAATACCAATCATTGAATTCGCCTCCAAGTATGGAAACTTTCTTGGAAATACACGAAAAATGCGGCGAAATATGGTCACTTGCTCTACGCTATAAATTTGACCTGTTTTGATAAATGATGCGATCATTTTGAAGAACTATTACATAAGCAGGAAGTCAGCTTTTATACAAAGAAAGGAGGGGATCTCCAACAACACTCGGTTGCAGCACGCACAGCAAAACACTAATACTTCCAATGCAAAATCACAGAGCAGACACCCACATAAAGAGACGCAAAAGGGACAAATGAGTTAAAGAAGATCCTGACGACGATAATCTCAACAGCACTCTCAATAAAGCATAAACTGAGTATCGACGGACCCCTACCAAGCTAGAGGTGGGACAAGGTGCTCGGGAGGAGTAAGCATCCCTTGTTTTGCGGAACACCAACTAACACCACAGAAACATAAAAGACCTTAAAGGTCATTTTTAAGGTTAAATGCAAAAGGTACTTATTGTGTTTTGCCACTTTTCAGCAGGAATTTGTTCAAACTTGACAACGGCATTGCAGGCTTCAGCCAATTTACTTACAGATATAGACCATTTTATATCATGTCTTAAAGGTCATAGTAACTCAGAAAATAGAGCTTTCGGTATCAAAACTACTCCAGAAAGCTTACATCAAATTCCTTGATTTTCTTGGGAACGTTTTTAAGCCATTAGGGGTATTATAACGATATCATGGAAAAGCTAGAAATTATGTACTTCCATATCTGACACATTTTTAGATATTTGATATTTTTTTAATGTTTCATTCAATTAGTCATGGAAATGTATGGTCCCGAACATTAACGAAGTCGTGCGTCTTCGGCCAACTTCCTTTTATTCAATTTTTCTGTTATCAAAACAACCGGAAAGTATTATACCCTAATGCCTTAATTGTCATCTTTCATGAGCAGTTCGCGCTACAACAACAATAATAATTTAAGCTAAAATCCGCTTCAACATATTTTTTTCAGAACAGAACCACATATCAACAAACCGAAAACATTCCTTCCTAAACCTACCTGTTTTAAACATTTTCAATTTTGAATACATTTCTTTTTCACAGTTAATTTCCAAATTACTCAATTACCTGATGCTACACCCAAGTTTCCATACAATGTACTAGAATACCTTATCCGATTAACGGACGCACAAGATTTATTAAGTCCATTTGATGTCATTTCTGAGTGATTTCATTTCCGTTGTCAAAGACATATAGCATGTCACGTAATGACACAGGAAATTGTCGATGGAATGAATCCTCAAAGACGATTAAAGTTTTCTTTTGGTTTCAGATTTAAAAAGATAAAAAGAAATAAATGGAAATCGGTCTAAGTTTGATCTCAAATGTTTAATGATCATAAAGTACAGTTTTTTTTGCTTTATAGATTTCGAAGATACGTTTCAAATTATGATTAAATCTGTTGTCTAAAGAAGAAATCCCACGGGAAACGAAGTTGATTTGATTTCATTTTCTTATCGAGTGTAAAACATTCAATTAATAAATTAATTAACTTTGTTAAAGTCATCCTTCCGGCACGACATTTTCATCCTAAAAGAAACCTAGTGCTTTCCCGTAAAAGTCTTTACCGAAACAGTTAATTTGTTTTGCGAACTTATCTACAAGTGGATTCGAGTCAAACGCAGATTTTGAGGGGGATGTCAGGGCCCTCTGGATTTGTAAAAAATTCGTATTTTTTCCGTATTTCAGTATATTTTCATAATAAATAGATAAATGACTCGAATTCGAACACTCGATTAGCTGAATCCAACCCGTTTGAATCAGTGAATGAATGTTAAACACAAAAACCCAAAACCGATTCCAAAAAATCACAATCAAAAGGCTTACAAATTCGTGAAAAAACATAAAAAAACATACTTTTTTCAGAGAGAGAAAAATAATTATATGACAAACAGACGTAGACAACAGCATAGCCCCATAGAAAGACAACAGTACCTAACAGTTATTCAGTCTCAAAGTCGAGAAGGCAAGGCCAAATCGTGAGAATTCCTATCGGAACGGTTGCGAACCTTGGAATGATCAACCA
Source organism: Pinctada fucata (assembly GCA_028142955.1). Lineage (NCBI taxonomy): Eukaryota > Metazoa > Mollusca > Bivalvia > Pterioida > Pteriidae > Pinctada > Pinctada fucata. The sequence goes on along the minus strand of AP027113.1, from coordinate 26,840,197 downwards.
GGTGCCCGGTGAGAGTAAGCGTCTCCTGACTGCATGCAACACCCGTCGCAACAGCTCCAATGACAACTATTACCAAAGCCCACCGAAGCCCGCCGAAGCCCACAACAAGAACGGAATGCTGCAATGCAAGGCTACATTGTCAAAAGCGGCTCCGTGCTTATTGGTACAGTATAAATATGAACCATGTTACGTAAATGAAATAAGTTTAATATTAACCAAGTAAGTAGGACAAAAAGGAAGCTTTAAAGCTTTAAATTACCCTCACTGTATTATTTTGAAATGATAAACAAGGGATGGAGAGTTTCGCTCATTGGCCACGGTATCAGAAATGTTATTACCAAAAATCATTGTAAGTGGCACCATCTTGAATAAATTCAAAGGGGAGGTTAAATGTATACTATCATTCAAAAAAGGTTATTCCGTTGATCCCAAAGCCTGCCAAACATAATACCGTAAGTACTATTGAATGTTTAACGTCTTTAAATTCAATAGCATAATTTAAAACCTGATAAATTTACAGCATGGACCAGACATGCACGTTTCGGGTACTAAACCCTCGTCAGTGATCCTCAGTCTAAACAATGTAATATGGCCAAAAAGTATGAAAATTATTATGATTGTCCAAAAATGTACCAAAAGACGAAGCAGAATGGGTGGGATATGAGGACCCACGTTTTAGAAATTTCAAGAAATTTTGTAACAGAAAATTTCAAATGCGTTGAAGAGACAGACGATCAAATCTATTATGACAAAATAGTAACACAGTGAACACTGAAGACCACCACACCGACAGAGAGTAAGAAACACAGAAAACATATTCTGTCTATTCGATTTTACAGTCCTACGTTAGATTTGTATGTGACGTCAGGTATATGACGTAAAAGCATTGTGACGTCATTAAATTCCTTTAGAAAGTCATATTCTAATTCATTCTATTTGTTTCACGCATTCTGATTGGTTCACAGGATTTCTACAAGCATGTATAACGACGATATACATGCCGCAAACCGACTCACTTGACATACTTCAAAATGTATTCCTACCTAAATTTGCAAATTACAAGCTTTAGCGCACTTTTTGCGTATGACGTCATGCTTCCCTTTATTTTTCGCTCCTGTGACGTCATACTGTGACGTAAAACTACAAGGTATGAGCTTGTAAATTGCGTTCTCCACATGTAAACAACAGAACAAGTAAGTTTATTATTGATAACACGTTGATTTTTCTCAATTGTAATAAATACGAAGCAGCTAGTTGTATTTCATATTTTGCAGCGCAATCATTTCAGTTGGTCGTTATTAGTCCTCCGTAGCAACGTCGCCTCTTAAGCAATAAATGAGACCTTCTGTGGGGTATAAAGAGTTAAGATATGTCACATAGATTCGAATAGGGATAAACGTACTGTGTTTTGTGGTTCCGACAGATATATGCCCCGACGGTATAACTGCGTTTCCAACAGTATATCCAAAATATACCTGTCGGAACCACAAAACACAGTACGTTTATCCCCTAATTTAAAGTCTGTTTCCCTCAATTTCATGCTGGCTTCTATAGAATTTAATGACATCAAAATGCGTTGACGTCACATACCTGCACAAATGGGAAGTAACTCTGAATTTCGAAAAGACCGAATTTACAACAAATTAATATTACAATCATCTTAAACATCAAGAAATTCATGATCCGCCCATGCTAGCTAAGGGATCCGCGCCTTGAAGCAATTCAAAAACAAAGCGTCACGGTGTAAACCTCAATTAAAAAGGCCGTTCAAAGGATGCAATTCTATTTGCAAGTCAGCTCTTAATTAAATGATTTAAAATTTACAAAAATATAATGAACGACTATACTAATTAAAATAGATTGATTGCATCAATATTCTGAAATGTCAACGTGTATAGTATGCTCTATCACAATCATTAATTGGATTTGGTAAGAAAATATTGAAAAAAAAAATCAATTCTTAGACTATCATCTAAGATTGATGAACCTGCATATATGGAGTGCATTTCGGTTAAACATGCAGATTTAATCACATATTTTACGATATTGTAAATTGGTCATATCATGTAGATCCATTAGTACATAGCTGCACCGTTGATTAAAAACAATTACTTGTTTTTATGCTCTTGTCTTTCAAAGAAAATTAAATGATCCACAACCATAAGTTTGTCTTTGTAAATGATTACAAAACAACAAAACGTATTTTTCTAATGCATTTGAATATTGCACATAAGGATGTGACGCCCGTACATTGATAATATCAGAAAGAAGTCTATGCAAAAACTATTTTAGTTGCTGTTTCAACTAAATTGTTCAAAACAAGATACCCTTCAAGGTTATGAGAACAACTTTGATGTTTTGTTATGTATGCATAACACATTTGATTAACCTTTTCCCTGAAGACAAACAAAATGATTGATGACACTTTATGAGACCAATTGATACTTCGATATTTACATGTTTACCCATGATGATGTCACACATCAACCTTAACATCCATATTGGACAAAATAGGGGATATCGAACAACACCAGGTTGCAGCACCAACAGCAAAACCCCAAAACACCCATACAGACACAAAACAGATAAGCACAGAAAGAGACGATTAAGGGACAAGGAACGTCAACGCAAAACACAGAAACATCAAACACAAAAGGACTACACATAAACTAACGAGACCAATGGGCAACCGGTGCCGACTTAGGATGGCCATCTGCCACGGAAATAGCAGAAGGTGTGGTTATCCTGGATTACGTGCTCACAACCCTCCCACTTTTCCGATTACCAAGAGGTCTCGAAGAACGTACAATTATGGTGTAAAACAACCTCTTCACTGTCAGATGACCACACACAAAGAAGACCGTAAAACGCAGGGGCCCAAGCAACACAGATGAATATGTAAATGGTTATAAAAAGAGGGCGTACGTAATACAATTCGTGCTCTGTCGCCGCGAGCTCATGTATGTTATCACCCGAGGAGTCCGACCGACATTCAGAGAGGACAGGTGGTCGGGGTCCTGTCTTCCCTAATGAGGTTTGAACAGGGTCCGTCATGGAGTCCCGTCGTCACAGTCAGTCGGAGTGCAAGTTTTAAGAATGCACTGGTACAAAACTGTGGATTACAACTCGCGGACTTTATCCATTTCTACCATGCAAACGTTGGTATTAAAAAAAAATTCAGATAAGATTTCATAACGAACATTTTGACTGTTCTTATATAATATCTTATTGTTTGTAATTCTCATCAAGACGTTGCTCTATAGGATGTAAAACGTCAGAAAATTTGTTAAGGATGAAAAATGTAAACAAAGCAGAGATGGATGAATTCCGAGAATTGTAATCCAGAGAGGGAAATAACTCTAGCCAATTTGAAGGAAATGTCGTTATTTGGGAACACACTATGGGAATTACCCCTAGCTAAACCACATTGTACTGACCACATCGGAACACACCCGCAGGATTGCAATAAACAATGAACATGATAAAAAAGGCAATTCCATCCCTCCAATGCTATTTTGAGCATAGATTATATTTAGATATGCTACTGAATCGACCCTACATGAAATTTGGAGCCGCGCACTCTCTTCAATGTAAAAACACAAATCTAAATTCAAAAAATAAAACCAGAGGGAGGTACTGAAATAAATTTTGGCTGCTTCTAAAAATCATCTTGGCTGGAGGCATCACCGAAGAGATTCAATATAAAAGGATTTAATATCCGAAACACGTGTCTGGTGCATAATAAATTGGCTTGAAATTTTCTTCAAGAAGGTATAGAGTTGAACCCTTACTTCTATTTTTATCCTGATTTTGTATGCCCTTGGTTAGATAATTTTTCGATTATCGATTATGTACTTCTTTTTTTCCATATTTGTCATTAGTACAAATTACAGGATATGCGCCTGAAAAGAAATCCAGAACAGTGCGTAACGATCAAGGCAAATACTTTATTTTTACAAAAATACACTGATCAATGGTGTTGATTATTACTAATTTATTTTTCATCTATATTGTGAAAATTAAACCAAGGTTACTTATTTAATATAGTTAGTATGCTTTACCACAATTATGGGATTTGCTCAGATAGTGAAAAAATCTGTTATATTCAAGATTGATGAATTTCCAATATTATAGAGTGCATTTCGAGATAAAAATTCAGATTTAATCACTTTTTTATGATTTGTTATGATTTGGTAAATTGGTTTTACCAATAAGGTCCATTACTATGTAGTTGCATCGTTGATTGAATACAATTATCACTTAATTATATTCCTGCCGTCTAAAGAAAATGTGTTGAACCACAACCATAAGTCTGTCTTCGTAAACATAACAACAGCTATTTTTCATTGCATATGGATACTGCTCATAAGAATATGACGCCATAAATAGTATATTTGACCAAAAGCATCGAAGGGATAGTAATAGGATGCTCACCTCCTTTGATTTTGGTGATATTTTAGGATGAAATTACAATTTTCCGAAACAGTGATTCATCATGTCAAATTGATTACGAGTCAATATAAGACATGATAACTTTCACACTCTTTGGTCATAATTAAATTGTTTAAATTGAAGTTGAGTACCTGAAACATGCATGTCTGATCCATGCTGCAAATTGATCTGTTCTTACATGATGCTATTGAATTTGAAGACGCTCAACATTCTTTCAGGCAACCAGATACATGTTACGGTAAGCAGACCCTCATATGCCGTATTAACAAATGTAGTTTACTTGTGGTAGAGGGTCAATGCCACGGATTCGTTGAAAATCAGACCTTCGCCGAAATGTGATTTACATGGAAAAAAACTAACAATTTATTTCCATATTGTAACATAATTCTATTTTCACCCATAATCTCAAGAATATCATCTCCCTATTCTAGAAAAATTCTACATGTCTGCGATTTTTGGATTAGACCCTTTAAGGAAAATGCATTATTTGATACAATACCTTTAAGATGGGCTCCTACTCGTGGATTGAACAGAGAAATATTGTATTTTAAGGCTATTTTCTATACACAATGGTCAAAATGACACAATGAACACGTACAGACATAGATAGGTAATTTTGTTTTCATTAAAGACACAGTATATTATAGAAAGGCGTCTTTGCACATTAAGATTTCGGAATATTAAATACCCATTTAATGCTTTTAAACCTTCCAAGTTCAGTAATTATAATCTCATGTTTAATTGTTTTATTTGAATTTATCTAAATAAGTAACATAGAAGAAATATAGCCAATAAACTGATATTCTAAGATGTATTGAATTTGAAGACGTTTAACATGTAAATAAGAATGATATATTGCCAAACACAAGGGTACCCCCTTATAATTATATTGCATTTCCGACAATATCCGACGTAATGCAAAAAGAAACTGATAGAACTTCGTCATTTTGTATTATTTCAAAAAAATACTGTATATGAATATGAGAAAACATACGTACCGGTATACAGTTTCCTTGGGATCGAGTTATGGCTTGAAAGATAATGATACTCTCGAAAGTTCTCAGTTATTTAACAGAGTTTTCTGTAATTACAAAGACAATATTGTTTACATGTCTCACAAGAATGAACAGTTTAATATTCATGCTTTTGACAATCTTTCACTAGATCAAAGTGTTACATTTATAAAAAGACAATGCATATTTGGGGTATTACATAAGGGTACCCCCTGTTTGATATTCAGTTTCATGAAGAAATGCTAGTAGTCTAATTTTCACAATATTAAACAATAGACAAAATATTGTGGTGTAAAATAACACATATTGGTCGGTAGCGAATGTTTATTGTACCTCTGGTCATGAGAGCTTATATTCTCCCTATGATCACTTTTTTTTGGAATTTTCGTGCTAATCATCTTTGAACTTTTTATAAAAATTTTTCAAATAGACTATAGATTGCACGTATATCTCTATCGCCTATAAATTTGAATGACCCAAACTTTAACCTTACACCCTATAGAAAATTCCAAAAATGCACATTTCTTTAAATTGTAGAAACATTTTTCAACCAAAAATATATTTGAAACCCGTATAAGCTTTACCCAATGTGCAATAATATGAAAAGGAAATATGGGGTATCCATTCATAATTTTCCTCGATTTGGGCCAGAGACGGATTTCGCATGTCCGACATGATATTTACCGGGATGTACACTATCTAAAAACTTGGAATTTTTAGACACAAATTGCTTACTTTATAAGATTTTGCATAAGAAGGTAGAAAATGAAACACTTCATGGGCCTTATGTGTAAATGGACTCATTAAAAATATAAGTCTTACACGGCCAATTGAGCCTCATATGAAATTAATATGTAATTTACATGAAATTTACATAAAAGTTCACGTTAAATGCATGTGAAACGAGCACGAACATGAAATTTGCGTGAAAGTTTTTACATGAAATTCGGTGAAGTTTCTGAAATGAACTTTACGTGAATTCAATTTTGCATGAATGTCACAAAGAAAAACAAATCATGTGAAATTCGTGTGAAATTCATGTGAAATATTATTCACACAAATCTTAGGTGGAATTTATATGAATTTCACATGACCTTTCATTTGAAATTTTAATGATGCTTTTTTCATATGAATTTCATTTGTTAATAATAATATATTGAATCAAGTCATGCCATTAATATAGTTCTTTAATTCATTAAACAACATATCTGATGAACAACAAACTGAAGAACAAACATTGTTTGTTACTATCAGAACTGCAGTAGAGATAACCACTATCTAAAGTTGCAGTCTGAATGGAAGTCTAACTGATTATCCAAAAGATTAATTTACTAAGATCCTGGAAAAAAAGAGAACAAAATAAAATACTGTGCCTTCTTGGTGCATGCTTAGAGCACCAATAATTATTGAATTCTATTATGTAATTCCATTTATCTTATTTAGGCACTTGTCCTAAAGATTGAATAGTGAGACCGCAAAACGAAACTTGAGTTCACTAAACACGAAAATGATGGAGCTTGTCTTACTGTCCGTGCTTGTATGCATGGCCAATTCTCAGGCATTATTGGATATACCCTAATGCCACAAAGAGAATGATGCAGATCACCTTGCCAGAGTTATTCGAACATACGCCGATGAGCTTCTCAGTCAAAAAGTTAAAGACCTTCAGAGTCGAACATCTTCCACTGACAGTAAGCAATCTAGAATTTATATTTTCTGGCATTATAGGACATGGGGTCATATCTATAAATACTGTCTACTATTCAATTTATTCCAAAAGCAAATACAGCTTATAGGACATAAATACTGTCAAACTCTGTCTGAAAGAAGTGTATCTTTGAAACAGTTTTTGAATTATCGATACCGGTTAATCAGTAATTTACAGAAGTGTAACAGTATCTTGTGATATGTCCTGGATGACAAATATGGATAGTGACCATATTCCAATACACATTACAAATCTATAATTCAGACAATTATAAAACAAAGGTATACAAAATCAGGATAACACAGGAACCAAAGCAAACAATAAAAATACCTCAATCGCATGAAAAGAGTCTCACTCCAAATATGAGAGTGATGCCAGGTTCTTAGGAAAAGTCAGCATCCCTTGCTTGCATGCATTTTTGTCACCATAAGAAAATATTCGAAAAGATAGAATTATAGCAGTATCGCGACCGTAAAGGTTTCTGATCGAAAAAAATGAAAGTGTATATCATCAACATCTATATTTCTTAAAAAAGAGGACAAAATGGATGAGATCTCTAACAAGACTCGGTTGCAGCACCCACAACAATTCACAGAAACACAACTAGCAAAACACAGAGTAAACATACACATCAAAAGACACAAAATAGTCAAGGAGCACCTAAGACGACTTCAAAAGATTACACATTAACCAACAAGTACACAGGGCAATCGCCACTGACATAGGACGACCATTTGCTAAGTTAGTAGCAGATGGTGTGGTTATCTTGATTACATGCGCGCAACCCTCCGATTTTTCGGTTACTAAGAGTTCTCAAAAATGCACAAATTTTGTATGATATTGATAAGAGATAACAATTATTGATAGTTTCTAAATCGTTTTCTTGAAAAGTTTATAAGTTGTTTAAAAGAATTCATCAGCTGTTGTTTTAAAATCATCCTTACAAGTACGGGTTCGCACAATATATACCGTCAGCCTCGAATGCACTTTCTGTATGTTGTCATATTCATCATTCCGTTAAATATTCACAATCATAATGCATGTAGTTTCCTTCTTTTTGCTTCAAACAGTTTATTTCCAAGCTTGGAACTCTGTTACACTGACGGATATCGCTTCGAATACGGTCCTTGTCTACAATAAAGTCCACTCAAACAAAGGTGAGGCGTATGATAGTTCTACAGGCGAGTTTAAAGCTCCAAGAGACGGTCCGTACATCTTTACATGGACTGCCGTTACACAGGACCAATACAGTCTGAATGTAGATCTGTATGTGAATGAAAAGAACATAGGCACAGCACAGGCCGATGGTGCTCCAGGACCTCAAAATAGCTCTGGGTCTAACACGGTCGTACTTAACCTGAAAGAAGGCGATGTGGTGACACTTAGGGTCCAATACTGGGCTGACCGAAGCAACCGTCAGTTTTATGGCACACACACCTCTGTCTCTACGTTTGCCGGATGGACGCTTTAGTTCACAAAAAACCCTTTGTTCCCAGATACACGATATGATAGTGAACGGATTACATGACAGTTATATGTTATTATCAGTATTGCATTATCTTTCTTTTGAGATGTTACATATTATTTAAGCTTGTGTGTTGTATACATATATTTAACTGTCACCATGCGAGAAAATAAAATCATGCCTATGTTGAGGTCACTGCCTGAAATGACGGACTGATAGACGTAAGCCTGACGGAGTGATGCCTTTATATAAATGTCGCTCTTTGGTATCATGCGACATAAATAAGTATGTGATATATTTTTTGCAGTCCTTATATACAAGAACAAATCCATATTTATGAATTGCATTAATGTACAAATTTCCGTATAGAATGCATTTATGGTCAAACATGCAGGTTTCATCACCTTTTTTTTTTACGATTTTGTAAATTGGTAATATCATGGTAGATACATTAGCATTCACAATTTTCGAAAACCAGTTACTTCCCATTTGAGACGGTTTCTGACGTAGACTGATTATGACATCATCAACGTCTATGGAAACAGTCCTAAAAATCTTGGAAATGACGGTATAAAATCGACGTTACCATACCATTTTCATGACGTCACAATGGTTTTACGTCAGATACCGTCTGTAAGGGGAAAAACTCTGTATTCCGCGAAGACTCAATATAGCTGCACAAGTGAATGGATACAATCACAACGTATTTATACTGGTGCTGTTAAAAGAAAATGAGGTGATCCAGAACAATGACTTTGTCGTTAAAGATACTTAGAAAACGGCAAAATATTTTTCATTGACGAGGGCTAAGTACCCAAAACGTGCATGTCTGGTCCATACTGCAAATTAATCTGTTTCTTAATGATCATGCTATCAAATTTGAAGACGTGTAATATGTGTACCACTTGTTGAGTGTCACTGCTGATGGACAACGAGTCCCCAAGGGCAAATGTAGCCAAGTCTGATCAACTTAAATTTGGTTGATCGTTTCTTCATACGCATTCGATAATTTCTTTTCACAAAATTGTTTCTAAATTTGTTAAAAGTGGGTCCTGTAGCATCATATCCCACCAATCCTGCAACGTCTTTCGTTTTTTTTCCTACATAACTTTCACAATCTTTGTCCAATTTTCTTTATTTGGATTGAGGATCATTGACGAGGGTTAGAACCCGAACGTGCATATCTGGTTCATGCTGCAAATTTCGATGTACTTACATCTTCAAATTCAATAGCATGTGTTAAACAGTGGCCACTGTATGTAAACGTCTTCAAATTGAATAGCATCATTTAAGAACAAATAAATTGGCAACGTGGACCAGACATGCACGTTTCGGGTACTTAACCCTCATCAGTGATCCTTAATCCTAAATCTAAACAATGTAATATGCCAAAAAGTATGAAAGTTACTATGTCGAAAAAGGGTACCGAAAGACGTAGCAGGATGGGTGGGATATGATGCTACAGGACCCACTTTTTAGAAATTTCAAGAAATTTTGATAACAGAAATTTAGATTGCGTTGAAGAAACGATCAACCGAAATTGATCGAACTTGGCTACATGTGCCCTCGGGGACTCCTGGTCCACCAGCAGTGACACTCACCAAGTGGTATAAATGTAAACGTCTTCAAATTGAATAGCATCATTTAAGAACAAATAAATTGGCAACGTGGACCAGACATGCATGTTTCGGGTACTTAACCCTCATCAGTGATCCTTAATCCTAAATCTAAACAATGTAATATGCCAAAAAGTATGAAAGTTACTATGTCGAAAAAGGGTACCGAAAGACGTAGCAGGATGGGTGGGATATGATGCTACAGGACCCACTTTTTAGAAATTTCAAGAAATTTTGATAACAGAAATTTAGATTGCGTTGAAGAAACGATCAACCGAAATTGATCGAAATTGGCTACATGTGCCCTCGGGGACTCCTGGTCCACCAGCAGTGACACTCACCAAGTGGTATAAATGATAACCTCGAACAAAAAAACTGGTTGTAAAAGAAGAAAGAAGGGGATCTCCAATCAGACTCGACTGCAGTACACACAGCAAAGCACTAAAACACCTGATATGAAAACACAGAGTAGACACGCACAGCAAGAGAGGTAAGAGAGACATTCGACATAGAATGTACCTTAATAATTAAATTCGGAGAAAAAAATAAGATGTACATGTACACTATTATTATTTATCTCAATAAAGAAAAATCCTGCCAAACAGTTGCTATTACTAAATATTAATAGAAAAAATGCTCATGCGAATGAATGAATTAATTAATTAATCGTTTAAATATTTTAAAACAAATACAAAATTTCAGACTAATTAGAATGTTAAACGTTTTCAAATTCAATAGCATCATTTAAGAACAGTTGGATTTTCAGCATGGACCAGACATGCACGTATCGGTTACTTAACCCTCGTCAGTGATCCTCAATCTAAACAATGTAATATGGTCAAAGAGGATGAAAATTATTAAGTCCAAAAATGTATCAAAAGACGTAGCAGATTAGGTGGGATATGATGCTGCATGACCAACGTTTAGAAATTTCGAGGCATTTTCATAACAGAAATTTTCGAATGCGTTCAAGAAACGATCAACCGAAGTTGATCGAACTTAGCTATATGTGCCCTCGGGGACTCCTGATCCACCAGCAGTGACACTCACCAAGTGGTTTAAATGTTAAACGTCTTCAAATTCAATAGCATTATTTAAGAACAGTTTAATTTTTGAAATTTGAAGTTAGATAATAGAAATTTACATGTGCGCGTTCAATTAATGCAATCCGCCGAGGATCCAAATTCCTCTTTAGAACACGAAGGTTTTGATTCATGTTAGAGAAAAAGGAACATGTCGGATTTCGTGAATAAAAATGCCCACCTAAAATCTGAAAAAATTTATATTATTACTGAAGGAAAAATTGTTTGGTTTGTTAGAGATATTGATTCAAGATCTAAAATGGATAATTTTGTTGATCTTCTCAATGGAAAACGAGGCCAGAAGATTATGGCTTTCTTCTTATTCTATAGTAAAATTTAAAAAAGTTAATACAAAATCCCCCCTTGGCACAGCATTTCTCTTTGCATGAAAAAAGTATTTCTGAATTAGTGATCCCTACCATTCTTACCATTAATACCAATAAAAATGTTAACTCCTGCGTCAGTCGAATATACGAGATGACGCATGCAAACAAATCTAGACTACAACATCAACAAGCGCGGATCCAGAGGGTTCCGGACCCCCCCCCCCCGCTGAAATCTTCGAAGCATAGTTTATAAAGAAATTATAGATATACATATTTCATAAGATGAAGTCCCGATTCCACTTTTGTTGTCTTAATAACTGAAAAATATATCATGAATTTGTATTTTGATAATATTTTGCCGTCTTTTCTCTGGTTCGCTTCCGCTTGCCATCATTTGTTACATACATGTACCTTATTTTCAAATGATGCTGCGCTTTCCTGTACCTATATACATTACACATTGTCCAATAATATGGGTATTAAGTAAAGAAATTGAAAAAGACACGAATAGAGGATTGCATTCAAATTCTGAAAGAAAAACAGAACCAAGAACTATGATGTGAAAATTCAGGATTTTTATCTTTTTGCTCGCTATTGTTCGCCAGTCATCTGTTTTATTTATAATAAAAAACAGAACTGTCATTCGATGATCAAGGACTTTATTTTGGTGTGTGCTAGTTTTAGCTCTTCAAAAATTCGGACTTTAGGACCCCTCCCCTTGAAAAAATCCTGGATCGGCCCATGGTCACGGTCAAGGTTATGCTTGATTTTTACAAAAATGCGAATGTACATTGTTTTAATAATGAACCGTTATTTTATCTATGTCATGAAAACTAGACCAATGGTTCTTATAACACATCCATTCAGATATTTTGATTATATTAAGAACAATAGATTGATGAATTTGCCTATGAAAGACTGCAATTTGGTATAAACATTCAGATTTTATCACTTTTTTTTAACGATTTTGGTAAAGTAGATATAACAGGAAGATCCATTAGTAAATAGCTGCATCATTAACGGAATACAATTACAAGTTATTTATACTATTACATTTCAATGACATAAAGGTGATCCACATCAATAAATTTGTCTTTGTGAATAATTACAAAAAAGTGGCTTTTATTTTTTCATTGCATCGAAACATTGCACATAGGAATGTGACATCCATAGATTGATGATATCAGACTCAAGCTTTTGAAAACAATTCTAGATGCTGTGTCACCTGAAAAAGAGACAAAGGTTATGTTGTTTTTTTTAAAATCAAGCCTCGTACTAATTTCAGTCAATGACGTCGCAGTATTACGGTCACGTGGTGTCCTACCTTGACGCTGAGGTAGGTCACTTAATTTTCAAACGTCAAAAATTACACAGAAATCGAAATGGTTCTCGCCATAATAAATTCGTAATAGGGTTTATTCCTGTCATACTTTCAACTCAAAGCAGTTGTTTAGATATGTAAGGGTTTCGACTTTCGGCCTCATCTCCCACAAATTTACACATCTACTTTGAGTAGGATGTATGACAGGTACAAACCCTATAACTGATTATCGTTCCCCGCGAGGGGTTTGACAGTAAGTGTTTTGAATATATTTCCCTGACATTGTCGCCATAGCACTTTCTATATAGACATAACGTCAGACAGTGCATGAAGTTTATATATTGTTTTCATTTTCGTGCTTAAACATCGACGGCGGATGCGGCTAGCCAACAGGGGATGCTTACTCCTCCCGGGCACCTGGTCCCACCTCTAGCTTGCTAGGGGTCCGTCGATGCTTATTTTGTGCTCTGTTGTGAGTGCTATTGAGATTATCGTCAGGATCTTCTTTAACTCATTTATCTCAATCCGTTTGATTTGCAATTTTCCATGAGGACTACTAAATCAGTAATTGATAGATCATGTCAAGCTCTGATTTCTTACCATTTACAAGTATATATCTGAAACATATTAACGTTTATTCTATAAACTATAAATAGCGATGCTCTGATTGGCTGATAACGTCGCCGAGGCCCATGGATAAATCACCATATACTACGGTCTAAAAAAGACCGGGATTACCCCATTAACTTCTACAAATGGCGACGTTATCTATTGTGAATCAAATATAAAAAATATGATGTGAATAAAATTATAGAATGAAACAGTTATGGACTATCCTTCCAATGCTATTTTGAACATGGATTTTATTTGGATATGCTACTGGAAATTTGGAGCCGCGCCCTCTCTGTAAAGTAAATGCAAAAAATACAAATTCTAGAAATAAAACCAGAGGGTGCTAGTAAAATGAATTTTTACGACTTATAAAAAGCACTCTGTCTGGAAGCATCACTGAGACGGATTTAATATCCGAAACACGTGTCAGGTGCATGGAAATTGCAGATAAAATCGTTCCCCGTGACTTGATGTCTGTCGCCTGAAAGAAGCTTTGTTTTGGCGCTTTATACATTTGACATCATATATATTTTTGCTATTTCGGAAAATATCGAAATTTAAGGAGGCTAACATCTTAGCACCATCTCTTCGATGGCATTTTGAACACGGATTTTATTTGGATATGCTACTGAATTAAGTAAATGAAAAAAATGTATATATAACCAGCGGGCGCTGGTGAATTGAATTTTGGCGACTTATAAAAAGCATTTTGGCTGGAAGCATCACTGAGGCGGGATTTAATATCAGCAACACGTGTCTTGTGCATGAATATTGGTTTGAAATTTTTCTTCAAGTAGGCATAGAGTTGGAACACTTCCATATTTATGAGGCGCTGTTTTACTATTTATTCCCTATTTTTTGATATCACAAATTCAGGTTTTGATATCACAAATTAAGTTTTTGATATCATAAAATTTATTTTTTGATCAAAAAAATGATTTGTGGTATCAAAAATAATTTTGAACACCTGTTTATGTGTATTTTTTGTTTGGGGCTTGATGTCGTCTTTGGTGTATGTTCTTCCCGGTCCCTGTGTTGTCTCTTCCCATTCGGATTAGCCTCGACCTTGTTCTTCGAAAAAAAAAAAGACTCGGACGTCAGACGGCGCCATTTTAAAAATAGTTGCCCGTTGATCTATTAGTTTTGTTATAATCTATCATGAAATACAAGTTCCAGCACTGGATCGTAACTGACAAATATGTTTCTCAAAACATTACTCATTCAAGTTGGAGAATTTTGAATGTTGAAAAAGTGCTTTTCAACCTTTACATCGATTTGATGTAAAACCTTCCACCATTGACATTCGGGTCTTTTTATGCCGTTACAAAAAAAAGGACGAGAGGATCCGAATGGTCTCTTGCGTGTCAACTCCGTATTTTCGCATTTTGGTGTATCGTTGTTTTGCTGTGGGTGCTGAACCCGAACCCTGTTGGAGATTCCCTTCTTTCTTTTATTGTGAAGGTTTGATTTTATTGTCTTTTTCAACATCATCTCTAAGTTTAGATCTTCTTGTGCCGATTCCCCCTCTCATTACTAAATTTTCAAATTCGTATTTCATTCTCTGATCTGTATGAACATTCCCCAATATAGCGTATATCGCTTGAAGTCATTTTAAGTCAGTGAAGCCGCTGATTAATTCGATATCATATATTTGGTTTTCTATCAATAAAGCTTACATTTTCTTAAAATACAAATATAACAGAAAAGAATAAAAGATTCTTGTTTCTTCTTTTAAGGAAGTTTAACTGTACGTGCCCTTCAGTTACAGTGCTTATGATGGTCTTTCGAGTAGCTGTCTCTGTATTATTAGGTTTAATATCTTTAAAAAGAACATGAGTTTCGTCACCTTCTTAGATTCTTTGCTATCAGAAGGATGCTCTGCATGATATTTTGCCAATCAACAGTTTTGTAGCAATGTATTCTTCAGATTTGCACTCTGACTGGCTTGATGAAGGCAGTTTACAAATCTCGGGTGAATGCATGCATTAGCTAGTTCAAATCGGCTGTCTCGGACTGTTTTTCGTACGCACTTATGCTTCGGAAATCAATTTTTTAGAATTAATATGTTTGTAACTTGCTCTCCTTAGTTTTGCTGTCTTGTTTGTGCCGTCATCTTACATTGAGAGGTATACTATACCACATCAATTTTACGTTTCTGGAGACCACCGTGTAACCGGACCATTAGGAAAGTTATGTGTACATAATCCAAATAAATACCCCAATTGAAACTAACGTCACGGTGGTAGATGGCCGTCATAAGTTGGCAACGCTGTAGTCTATGTCATTTTCAGTGTTGGTGCGGCTATCCAACAGGGGATGCTTACTCCTCCCGGGCACCTGGTCCCACCTCTAGCTTGCTAGGGTCCGTCGATGCTTAATTTTGTACTCTATTGTTAGTGCTGTTGAGATTATCGTCAGGATCTTCTTTAACTCATTTGTGTCGTCTTTGGCGTTGTATCGTGCTGTGTTTTAGCATTTGGGTGTTTCATTTTCATGCGTGAACATCGACGGCGGGTGCGGCTAGCCAAACAGGAGATGCTTACTCCTCCCGGGAACCTGGTCCTTACTCTATCTTGCTAGGTTTCCGTCGATGCTCATGTTGGTGCTCTATTGTGAGTGCTGTTGAAATTGTCGTCAGGATATTCTTTATCTCATTTCCGTATTTTGCTGTTGGTGCTGCAACCGAGTTTTGTTTTAGATCCCCTCATTTTCTTCATGTATAGGATAATGTTTTCATATTGTTAGTTAAATACATGTATGTCAGGGACAGTTCCCTGCTTTCGTCATAAAAAAATTCAATTGCAGCAGAGTTGGAATATTTCGCTATTCATTTTTTTTTCATAAAACGCAAATCATACTTATTATAAAACATTATGACAAACACAAAATTCTTTTGTTAACGCACCCTTCTAATCAAAACTACGGAGTACATGCATTTATGCTTTCATAAAAAATTAAAAGTTTTACAGGATGCATTCATTTGTATTTGAAGATTGGATTCTAATATTTATCTTAGCCGCACGATATGCGATTAAAGCAAATGAAACGATTTCTTATGCTTTTAAAAATGTTTATCTAGTTAATGGGAGGCTGTATACTTTTATACTTTATAATTTGAAGTTATGGAATGTACGAGTTCTTGTTTAAAAGCAAAAAAGCAGAAAGTAAAATTAATAAAAAAAAAGGAGTTCAGAGAGTTTGAAAATTATGATAAGGGAAGAATTAGGTCATTTTCAATTTATCGGTGAAATGTCTAGAAGAGTTCGACATATAGTTTTTCTTTCAAAAGCTTCAACATCCCAAAGAAAATTATGCGCTGTCCGTATCGAGCATAGCATTTCCTCCCAGACGATGTAAGCCCCCTGATTGAGAAGTTTTTTCCTGAAAGACGCCTTAATCTCATATGATTTCTTTTTATTTCTTTCAAAGGAATTCTTCTCTATTGTCTATAAGAATCTTTGGTAAATTATAGCAAGGAATGTAGTTACTTGTCTTTACACTGACACCATTACACTTACTCAAGCATTCTTTATAAAAAGACACAACATACAAAAAGGAATTAAGGTTATATTGAAGACATTTCTTTCTCGTTTATATTTTTTAACATTTGCATCTAGAAATTTCCACTAAAACATAGGAAGATGATAAAGTATGGCAAGTTGTTTGTTTTTATATGGTTGTCGAGTTTTCAGAATGTAACATCTTGTACAAAGTCGTACCAAGACTTATTAGTCTTGGAACATTAGTGACATCGCCAAATAATGTACATAGTAGATTTGTCGAGTTCTTAGTCAATGTGAAGGAGAAGCAGACGTTACGATCCAACATGCAATGTGCTGCGCATGCACTGTGACTGACTGTTTGAATAACCCCACCGATAGGAATAAGTCCTGGTAAGACATCCTCTTGAAGCAAATAGAAATAACCATAGCGATCTGTCATTGTAGAATTGTAGGAGGAAGTGGCAGTGACAACAGCTCCTGATGTCTCCATGTGCGACGAAAGTTCATATGGCCCACTTGTTCTAGTTAGACCTTGGGATGTTGTTTCTCCATTTGCAGTAACTGTTGTGGCGCTAGACGAATCTAAGGTGGTTGTACCGTCTGCCGATGTTTTCAGAAAACAAAAGAAAAAAAAAATCAGTTAATGATATTAATCGATAATGTAGCTTCGTGTTTTTGCTCAATGGACGCGATAGTTAATATGAATATCTTTTTGTTAATGTTTTGATGTCGTCTTTGGAATAATAAACAAAGAAACAAACCGACAACATTCATTATTAATAAAACATATATTCTATTGTACGTAACAATGACAGTGCACCATAAGGGCATTACAAGAAGTAACGTCTCATCAGTGATACCCGAGGCAAAAAAAAAAAGGAAATTAAAATATTGAAAAGATTAAGAGCAAAATTCTAAATATGAAGAGGTATGCCAAAGAACAAGCTGTCTTAGAATGATATTTAGCAATTCTAAAATAATCTATAGAATTTTGTGATGAAGAATCAACAATAATAATTTCAAGTATAGCAATGAAACAATGGCAATTGAAACAAAAAATACAACACATGCACATAAGAACACACATACCATTCCATGACTCGCACATGTTCAGCATATCTAGAGTCGATCCTGGATTCGTGCTGCCAAAAGCCAGCACGCAAGTGACACACCCTCTTACGTTCCTATTTAAGTCTGTGAGGCTAGCGCCTAAGCGAAGCGTTCCCGGTAAGTCAAGATCTAACGTAGCACGTGTACTGTAAAAAATGAGTGCCTCGTGATCGTCGATGTACACTCTGAATATCATATTTGCATTGCTTCTGTCCACTCCTAAACCTATTCTGTACCAGGTGTCCAAATGAAGCACGTTATTAGTAGTAACTTGAAAAGGGAATTCTTTATCGCCATCGCTATATATAATCATGCCATTTATTTCTGAAGAGGCCATGTACAAACGTAGGTCAGTAATACCACTTGGAGAGAAACTACTGGTTTTATAGTGAAATATTTGTAAAGACTGAGATATTTTTATGAGTAAAAAGAAGAAGAAATAGAAGTATGAGCCGGACAGCGACGACTGCAATGTTACTGGAACATCAAGATCTATGAAGTTTGATCCATTCAAAGTCACAGGGAAGTATGAAAGTTGGGGATGTGATGACGAATTTTGGAAGATAAGTCCTGCTTGCTCATTTTGAGATCCTGGTGTACCACCTACTTTGACCTCGTTTGCCAAGGTTGTACTTCCAAGAGGCCAAAGGGCAATAGGTTCAATTGCCTGAATGGAATTGCCTGACATTGTTGATTATGCACCTGTTAATTCAACAAAACGTAAAAGTACTTTCATTTCAATCAACAATGTATGTATATATAATGCGTATATGCATTTTCTCTTTCATGGAAGGTAAAAAACTAAAAATGAAACTTTAGTAAATAATATTAAAATTTAAGTCTCATTGACCTTTCTTTTCTAATATCGTGGGGAGATGAAATAACCAAGCAACATAATTTAATTCTTGATCTTGATGATAAGATAACCATAGTTTGTAAAGAGATATGTGTGGTTTCTGCAGAAAACTATTTCTCCGAATTAAAGGACTAGGTGCGCTAACCCCTCATATCGGCCCTATAATTTCGACGAAAAATGCTTTTGATAAACGAATTATTTTAAATTATCACTTTTTGCAATGTTGCATGTTTGAGAAAATATCGCGTCATAATTTTCTCGAGTTCTCAAAACGTCACGCGCGTGATGTACATGTACGTTCTGACGTCCTTTGCCCTTAATGACGCAAAACAAAGGAAAAATCATTGTATTTTTCACACAGTTCTTCAAGATTCATCAACGCTCCAGGCCTCGCCCTAATTTTTTTGTGCAAATTAAAAAGCCAATTAGAATTCCATCGATTGGTACAAAAATATTCATGGGCAAGGCTTGGAGTGCTACTTTATTTCATAGTATTGTGTCGAAGTTGCGCTCATTTATTGATATTTTAAATGATTTCAACGTTTTGAGACGTTTTATGCGACGATTTATTCAATAAAGGACTGATTTGGATTCACCTTATATTTGACATTTTATAGACTAAAATATTATGGATATATGAACAACTTTGAAAATAGGGCCAAAATGGCAGGTTACCGCACCTTCTCCTTTGTTATAATTAACAGAAAGATTAAATCAATTTTTGGTAGACTACAAGTAGGACATTGTTATTTTGTTTCATGAAAATTTTCGAAATAAAATGGTATAAATCTATTTTGTACCAGTTCTTTTCAAAACATATCCTTTTCTACCATTCAATTCTGAATAATTAAAGTTGTGCTAACTTGCAATAATTCAGAAATGAAATTTGGAAAAAGACAATTACATAAGAAAGATCCTTGACAACTTTTTTTTTCATTTCGTTAACTCTTTATTTGTTTCAAAGTAACAATATGACAAACCTAGAGAAAAAGTAAGAAAAATGCTTATTACTAATGGATAGGAGTTTGTCAAGAAAACAAATGTATCTTAACACATAAATAATATGGAAGTGTTTTAACTCTTTACCTTCTGGAAGAAAATTTCAAACCCATTTTTAATGCACCAGACACGTGTTTCGGTTAGTAAATCCTCATCAGTGATACTTATTAAATGCCGAAGTGATTTTCTGAGACAGCCAAATGTATTTCAGCTCAGCGCCTTCTGGTTTTAATTTTTGAACTAATGTTGTGAGGTGTTGATTCATTAGCATAGTTAAATGAAATCTACGACCATAATAGCATTGGAGGGATGGTGCTTAGATGTTAAACACCTTAAATGTCGATGAAATTTTTGGATGAAATGATAAGTTTCCGAAATAGAAAAATAATATACATGATATCCCACGAGTTTTACAATCTAATTTTTATAGTAACTGTACGAAACTCACAAATTTAAAACACCTTTACAACCTAAATTTACTGTTGCAAACTCGAGATATTTTTTCTATAGAATATATAGGAAATATAACAATTTTGGCAATTGCCAATTGCAAGAGACAATAAACTCCTCATATTTCATTGAAATTGAAAGGCTCATATCTCCAATTCGCAACTAGATAGTGAAAGATGAAATTGTTTTCCAGTTATTGTGGACCTAGCCGGTGAATTTTATGTACTAATTTCCATGAGTTTTTATTTTGCATGAATCGGTCTTTTCTCAAACTGCCTGATTCTTACATGAAACTATACTTAATATAAAGTAAAACTACATCTATTATACCATAGAATGCTTTTAACAACATCAATATCAGGATATAATATGTCAGAATTATCCACCTAAATTGAGAAATATTTTATCCTGCTTTTTCAGGTTCAGTCATATGAACTATGTGTTCGTGTGTTTTTATACCAGGTGGAAGGTAGTTTTCGGAAAAAGTTCCGGACGTAAAACAAATATCAAATTACTATGGCCTTGTGTACATGTAATGAATTAGGATTAAATGGAACAATGTTTCAGATCAAACCTGAGTAAATGAATTAATTTGTACTTAAGTTTTATATTTGTAAAAGAATGAAAACATTGAGTGTTCATAATTGACTGATTATTTGCTATTTCGGAAACTAGCCATTCAACTGATAAATATCATCGAAATTAAAGGAGCTTAACATCTTAGCACCATCCCTCCAATGCTATTTTGAACATAGATTTTATTTGGATATGCTACTGAATCATCTCTAGAGGAAATTTGGAGCCGCGCACTCTCTGTAATGTAAATATACAAATCTAAATTCAAAAAACTTTCAAAGGGTGCTACTGAAATGATTTTTGGTGGTTCCGCTAGAAGCATCACTGATGAGAATTTAATATTCGAAACACGTGTCTGGTGCATAGAAATTGGTTTGGAATTTTCTTCAAGAAGGTATAGAGTTGGAACCCTTCGACATTATAATAATAATAATATTATTATTATTATTAAATTATTAATAAGATACTAAAATGATTGAAAAGAACAGTTTCCATTTTTTCATAAATATTAGTAAAACTGTCTAGACTTACATGATAAAAAGTAAACTCCAAGATACAAGATGTATTATAAACTTCCTGTTGATGAATGCTGATTAAGGAATGGTATAATTCCAATAGCAAATACTTCACGCATAAGATATAGATGGGAGGGGCTTCATGACTTCATGTCAATCACAGTCTGTCCACGAAATAACAATGGAGCAGCTCAGATTCTAATCGATTGTATACAACATGTACAAATCTACGAAATCTTTATTTCTTTTTCGGTATCTAGAATAACCGATTCATTTATACGCCTGATAATCTTCCAATTAGGTCATAGAAAGTAGATATTTTGTTTTATGTCCCATGGGGGTACTTTTTCGGAGAAATTGCATAGAATAAAAAAACAGACAAGCATGCATTTTTTATGTAAAAATATGAGTGAATGATCTTGAATACTATACATGTACAAGGACTACATCATGATTAAAATCAGGAGCTTATAGTGATTTTTCTGAAAAATAAAGTCAGAATTATCTATCTCACTCGAAGATATTTTCAATCTTCCTTTCCAAACTCCTTCATATTGATCATGTGATTGTGTTTTTTTTCATACATGACGGGATGGTACCTTTCAGAAAAAAAGTTCGGGACGTATAACAAAATATTTTTAGAATTACTATGGCCTTAGTACTGTGTGGACGGACAACAACATTACAAACACCAAAAACGAACAGCATCATACACATGATAACGATTAATCGACCAATGTTTACATTTTTCTTTCTTTAAGCAAACGAAAAGTTTCAGCTTCTGTGTACAGATTGTGCAATATAATAAGCATTGCTTCTATTTTATCGAATTTCAACAAAGATGTATTATTTATCCAAAGAAAAAAAAATTAAGCCTGAATACATTTTTGAAAAATAATAAATTCAAACAAAACATTCATATTCAACAGTTTTTCAAACTTGTTGCATTAGCAAAATGGAACAGTTTGTATAAGTTTGTGCCAGCAACTGTTTGTGTCGGTACATTTCTCACATCTCCATACAACTTGCACACGTGTTTTTCCAAGCTTTTTGTCAAAGTGAAAGCAAAACATGTCCCTTGATCTTGTAAGCAATGAGATGCGCATGCACTGAGACTAAATGTCATAATCGCATCGAAGAGCGGGTTTAGTTGAGGAGAGGCATCTCGTTCTAGTACTATATAGTATCCAGAAGTGATTTTCCACATCTGATCATAATTTACAAAAGGTGTGGTAACCGGATTACAAGCCGTTGAAACTTCGTCGTTTAAGTTTTCGGTAGGAATTTGCGTTGTATGGTGTATCCCTGGAGTACTGATATCCAAGGATGTTGTCTCAGGGATACTAGTTGTTATCATATCCAATTGTGTAGACGATGAAGTTGTAGATGTGTATGAATTGGACTTTGACTCTGAAATATATTTTCAAAAGAGATTACACGAATATACGTAATTATACTAATATGAAACGTGTCTTGTTTCTTGATAGCTGAGATTCAGCCATCAGAGAGAATAAATTAAATATAATATTTTTAAATCGAATTCAAAGTGTTTAATATGTCTAACATATGAAAAGCGGTGGATATGATTTTATGCTCAAGTCATAAGATTTGCTGTTCTTTCATGACAAAACGTGTCATTTTAGGAATCGTTGTAATACTTTGTTGGTTGATCGAGGTATCAACACCCAAAATTGAGGGGAAACTGCATCGTGTGCGTAGCGCACTGAATGGTTGATGGAGACCAAACAAAAAAGAAGTCATAAAACAACTGAATGTTGCATTTTTGACGGAATTATTTTGGATAAAAAAACCCCAAAAAAAACTCTGACCTTACCTCAAACGAACAAACTCCGGATAAGCGCACCATTTGCTACTAAGGTGGCATATGTTCTTACTATCTTGGCACCGATTGCCCATTGGTCTCGTTGGTTTATGCGTGTTCGTTTGTGTTTTGTGTTTTTTATGTCGTGTTTTCTGTTCCTTGTCCCTTTTCTGTCTCTTGCTGTGTATGTCTTCTATGTGTTTTCACTTGGGGTGTTTTGATGTTTTGATGTTGGTGCTGCAACCGGATCTTGTTGTTGATTCCCTCCTTTCTAACAATACCATAAGATAGCCCCATGTTGAACATAGTTTAAATCCACTATTAAGTTTACCATATTTCACATTACAGGAGAGAAAACTATACTTTCAATGGTAAAAATCCCAATGGGAAATAAATTGAAATCATATTTTCACATGGTAATTCATGTTGTAAATATGACCTAAAATTTATGCTAAAGAACCAGCTAAGGACAGGGATAAGCCTTCATGTTATTATTTTCGTATCTTTGTTCCTCCCTTTTCTCGTTTCGTGAGAGTGTCTTCCTCTGTTATCACTGGAAATGTCTTCCGTATCTTTACTTTTTATCACGCCTCGTACTTATTTCAGCCAATGACGTCGCAGTATGACGGTCACATGATGTCCTACTTTGACGTAGAAGAAGATCAGTAAATTTTTAAACGTCAAAAATAACTGAAAGATTCCCCGCATAATAAATTCATTATAGAGTTCGTGCCTGCCATACTTCCCATTCAAGGTAGATGTGTAAACTTGAGTAAGAAGAATGACAGGAGCAAATCCGCTAAATGATATCATTGTATTGTCAAAGTTTTGTAGTACACCGATGTTGATCTTAGGATTTCTGATTTTGACCATGTGTTTGACTTTCTCTCATTTACATTGATTGGGTTGGAAAACAAAGGAGGGGATATCCAACAACACCAGGTTGCAGCATCCACAGCAAAACCCCAACACACCAAATGCAACGTTGAAAGGTGAATTATGATCTTGCGTAGAAAGCACGAGGCCCTTGTGCATACAAATATTTAAATAAATCAATGTATTTTATACTTGGGAGGGCATATCGTTACTTCAGGTGAAAATAGTGAATAAAATATAACCATTGGACCACAAGATGACTTCGTAAAAGCCGATAATTCGTTACATACAAATTCGTTACAAGCGTACAAAAATCAATGGACGGTAATAGGACTTCTGCAGGGACTTTCATTTTACTTCGTTACAAGCAGAATTTCGCTATAAACCTATTCGTTATAGTTGACGTTTACTGTATACGACATGATAGACTGATATGAGGCGTTTGAAAAGCCAAAAAAAGATGTATAGCGGGAAGTTCCTGTGAAAAGATGGTTTCAAGGATGATTTTGATGGGTTTGACAGTAAGTGTTTTAAATATTTTTCCCTGGCATCGTCGCCAAAGCCCTTTCTATACAGACGTGTAACTTCAGACAGTGCATGCATTTTAGATCTTGTTTTCATTTCGTACGTGGGCATCGGCGGCGGGTGCGGCTGGCCAAGCGGGAAATGTTTGCTTTCCTCGGGCACCTGGTCCCACCTCTAGTTTGCTGGGGGTCCGTCGATGCTCAATTTTGTTCTCTTTTGTGAGTGCTGTTGGGATTATCGTCAGGATCTGCTTTTCTGATCTTTCAAGAATGATCAGTGACATTCTTGATTGCGAAAGAATGGCTGTCAACATATCCAAACAAGACATCTTTACATGATATGTGCATCAGTATGAACATCAAGACAGTCACCGAATTTGACAAGTTTTCATTGTTTTTTATATACAAATATGCGTTTAAGTAGTACGTACCATTCCAAGAATTACATTCATTCTGCATATCAATAACCGATCCCATATTTGCTTTTCCGTACAGGAGAACGCACGTGACAAGTCCGATAATATTGCTATCACTATCGTCAAAATTCGATCCTATTCGTAAAATTCCGGGGAGATCAAGATCCAAACCTGCATGTAGAGTGTATATTCGGAGTGCTTCCACGTCATTCAGGTATATTGTGAAAATCATGTTTGAATTGCTTTTGTTAACTCCAATGCCAATGCGGCACCACACGGCTAGCGGAAACACATTATTCCCTATCTCAACAGTATTGTCGTCAGAATCGTCACTGAATATGACATTACCCTCTATGTGTCCACTATCCAACCATATTTGAAATTCTGTTATACCACTTGGAATTGGGTTAGTTGTTTTGTAATGGATTAGGCTGCCGTCTTGGTGTTTTGTCAACACAAAGAAATAGAGATGAAACTCAGAATTTGACAGGGTGCCAATAGTTGTAGGAACCTCTAGATCTAATGGATTTACTCCATCTAGATACGCAGGGATGTACGACAGGAGTGGGTCAAGGTGATAATAATTTGTATGAATAGAAAATCCTGGTTGTTGGTTTTGCGACGCTGGGGTGCCACCGACTTTGACCTCATTTGCTAATGTCTCATTTCCAAGAGGCCAAATGGCAAGAGGTTCCGTATAAGATGATATTGTAGATAAGGCACCTGAAAAGTGACGTGTTATTTCAAAATTTCTTCAAATTTCTAAAAAGTGGGTCCTGCAGCATCATATCCCACCCTCTTTCGGAAAATATTTGGACAAAATAATTTTCACACTCTTTGGCAATATTACATTGTTTAGATTGAGGATCACTGACGAGGGTTAAGTACCCGAAACGTGCATGTCTGGTCAATGCTGAAAATTCATCTGCTCTTAAATGATGCTATTGAATTTGAAGACGTTTAACATTATATACGTTAATAAGAGAGAGAGAGAGAGAGAGAGAGAGAGAGAGAGAGAGAGAGAGAGAGAGAGAGAGAGAGAGAGGTCAATCAAACATGTACCGCACACCTTAGTGTGCAACGTAATCCTTTGGGGAAATTCTCCTTTTAAGGAATTTATCAAACCAGTCTTCGTAAAACTAATCGCAATAAGCTTCATATAAATGGCATTAAAATGATTATTAATTTCATGGGTATACATTTTCAAGTAAAATAAATTCGTGATTTATTGATAAAAGTTCTTCTTCATATGTGAAAACGGTGTCAATATCATTGCTTTCTAAGTACATAAATTTTAACACATAAAATAAGCTATCAAAACTTATCAATTTGTTGAAATGTAAGACGTCTTCAAATTCAATAGCATCATTTAAGACCAGATAAATTAACTGCATGGAACAGACATGCACGTTTCGGGTACTAAACCCTCGTCAGTGATCTCAGTCTAAACAATGTAATATGGCCAAAAAGTGTGAAAATTATTTTGTCCAAAAATGTACCAAATGACGTAGCAGAATGGATGGGATATAATGCTACAGGACCCACGTTTTAGAAATTTCAAGAAATTTTGTAACAGAAAATTTCAAATGCGTTGAAGAGACAGACGATCAACCGAAGTTGATCGAACTTGGCTACATGTGCCCTCGGGGACTCTTGGTCCACCAGCAGTGACACTCACCAAGTAGTTCAAATGTTAAACGTCTTCAAATTCAATAACATCATTTAAGACCAGATAAATTAACTGCATGGACCATACATGCACGTTTCGGGTACTAAACTCTCGTCGGTGATCCTCAATCTAAACAATGTAATATGGCCAGAAAGTATGAAAATTATTATGTCCAAAAATGTACCAAATGACGTAGCAGAATGGATGGGATATGATGCTACAGGACCCACGTTTTAGAAATTTAGAGACAGCATATTCTTTGTATATTTAAGAGAATAAATATAAATGTAGAATGTTTTAATGATACTTAAAATTGTAAATAACAATTAAAAACTTACATGAAAGAATGAGCATAGAAATTCCGATACCCGAACGTAAAGTCATTTTCTTCAAATTCATTAAAATTACCTCAAAGCCGAAGCTTAGTTCAATCGATGAAGTTGTGGGAGGAGTTACAGTATAAGATGGATACAGCTTTGCTTCCAATAGTGTTCGACGTACAATACGTTTGTTATATTGGTAGATTCTAATAGAATACAAACTCTAGAGAATCTTCAACACAATTATTAGTAAGAGAACTAAATATTTTTCACTGGGATCGCATTCTTGTACTAGAAAAAGCTCTAAGACTTGCATAATTGCGTTATCGTTTAAATGAACTGTTAGAATAAGGAATAAAATCTGCCCTGAAAAAGTTGGAATGCAAAATTCAATTGGGCAAAATTTGAATCTAATGTCAGGCTGGATACATGAAATAAACGATATAAAGTTGTCTATTATTTTGAGTCTGAAAGCTTACAAAATAAGACGGTTTTCAGATTGCTAAGATCACCGGTTATATTGACCTTCAAAATTAATTTTCCTTTTTTCAGTTGAAGCATGAAATAGAGAGGAATGTGACATAATACACATCAAAGGAGCTGTAAGAACAAGGGCTTGATTTAAACGTGAAATCATTCTATTATTTCTCATGCACTGTCCTTCCTTTGAAGGAAAAGGTTGTTCAATTTGGTGCTCTATTGTGAGTGCTGTTGAGATTATCGTCAGGATCTTCTTTAACTCATTCAAGATAAAAATATTGATTTCTTATTAGTATATTATTAAAAGAAATTGATGTAAGATATGCTAATTACAGCTTTAATAGGTAGGGGGTAACAATTGCCGGAAACGTCAAATAACGAACGAAAATGTACAAAATGCATTTCTTACATAAATTTTGATTTTAAGTGGTTTTTTTTAATGTTATCATCCCCTCTTATTTCAAAAATTGATGAAAAAGAAAAAAACAATATCAAAACCAGTATGCCATTTTATCTATCTGACCACTTTTAACTCAGACTCTTAAAAAATAGCACATCCCCCCTTTTTCGTTTTTCGCCTGTGGAACATTAATCCACCCAGAGTTACAGAACCCTTGGTAAAAAAAGGGTATTTATTATATACTTGTTTGGTAAGAGTGGCACTTTGTAACTCGGGGTGGAACAATGTTGTAGAAAACTTATCCTTTTTCCATTTATTTCTATAGAAAAAACCGCACATTTTAACCAAAATTTCAATATTGTAATTGATAATTTATTTAACCGGACAATAGATTCAGATATGCATCAAGTTAGTTGATAGTTCTACGGAAAAAAGTCTTCAAACCAAGTTTGAAATTTTTAAATTTCCGGGCAGATTTTACGTCTTGTTCTTACAGCTCCTTTATGTAAAATAATGTATTTTCTGGTGTATTGTTGTTCACTTTTATTTTATTCCAACTTTGGTACCTTCTTCCTCTTCAAATCGTAATTAAAATATATATAACAACAGATATATCTTAATAAAATGCCTATAATGAATCTTCTAATACCTTATATGTTATAATTCTAATGAGATAAAGAAGATCCTGACGACAATCTCAACAACACTCCCAACAGAGTACCAAATTCAGCATCGACGGACCCCTAGCAAGCTAGAAGTGGGACCAGGTGCCCAGGAGGATAAGCATTCTCTGTTTGGCTAGCCGCACCCGCCGTCTTCCGACTAACAAAGCAATGACATCACTCGAGAATTTATCGAATAATTGTAATGCTTAATCAACCCAGATCCTTGAATAATTATGCTTCTGGCTCGTCAAAATGTCGGAGACCTCGTTATGATGACGTCATATATCTATATTCAAATTTAACATAAACCAGAGGGTGCTACTGAAATACATTTGGCTGTGTCAAAAAATTATTTCGGCATTTGATAAGAAGTACCACTGATGAGGATTTTCTATCGGAAGCATGTGTCTGGTGCATTAGAATTGGTCTTTAATTTTCTTCATGAAGTTAAAGAGCTGGAGTGCTTGTGTATTATCCAATTAAGATCAATAAAATCAAAATAATGAATATTTCTTTATCGATAATATGCTCTCTATCAAGAGGACAAATCATTGATGAGAAATGTAAATTTCTATGTAGGGAGCTTTATGTTTCAATGTACCGGTATATAGTCTGAACAATGTTACGGGTGTGACGTATTCAAATTCATAACATCATTTAAGAACATTAAATTTGCAACATGGTGTAAACATGCACATCTCGGGCACTTAACCCTCGTTAGTGATCCTCAATTAGGCTCGATCCAAACAATGAAATATGGCCAAAGACTGAAATATATAATTCATGTCCAACAAATACCGAATGACGTAGCAGGATGGATAGGATATGATACTACAGGACTCACTTTTTAGTACTTTCGAGAAAATTTTGTGAACAGAAATTGTCGGAGGCGTTTGAATACGATCAGATGAAGTTGATCGGACTTGCCTACATGCGCTCTCATGGACTCTTGGTTCACAATCAGTGACACTCACCAAGTGATACAAATGTTACATCTTCAATTTCATAACATTATTTAAGAACAGATAAATTTGCAGCATGGAGAAGACATGCACTTTTCGGGTATTTAACCCTCGTCAGTGATCCTCAATCTAAACCATGAAATATAGCCAAAGACTGTAAAATTTATGTAAAAAATACCGAATGACATGGCAGGATGGATAGGATATGATACTACAGGACCAACTTTTCAGTAATTTCGAGAAAATTTTGTGAACAGAAATTGTCGAAGGCGTTTGAATACGATCAGAAGAAGTTGATCGGACTTGCCTACATGTACTCTCGGGGACTCTTGGTCCATAGTGATACAAATTTTACATCTTCAAATTCATAGCATTATTTAAGAACAGATAAATTTGTAGCATAGAGTAGAGATGCACGTTTCGGGTACTTAACCTTCGTTAGTGATCCTCAATCAAAGCAATGTAATATGACCAAAGAGTGTGAAATTTATGGACGTAGCAGGATTGGTGGAATCTATGTATAATGCTACAGGACCCTCTTTTCGAGAAAATGCTGAAGTTTTGTCCGAACATTTTGTTTGTCATTTGTCAATATAACACGCTCTTGTGTATCTGACGAGTCGAGAGATGTAAATACAGTATGATGGAAGTTGAAGAACATCGCTTTGACCCTTGGAAATCACACAATGCTGGATAAAATATAATTACTATAAACTATCATTAAAACTGAGACAGGTAATTTACCTTCATTTTTAAGGTTTTCAGCTTACCAGTAAAGAATCGAACAAAAACAAATATGTGCATGTGTTGAACTTTTAAAATTTATTACAAAACTGGTGGAGAAGAAGTTATCACGATATTTAAAGCATATTTTGCTTTATTTCCTTTTATTTTCAAAACTTGCACATGGAATTTGGACAGCACAAACTAGATCCCTCTACTTATACTTCAAGAAGTTTTCAATAACATCTGATCACTTGAACTTGTTTTAAATGGAATTAAGATGGATTAGTATTAAAGTACGCTTTAAAGGGGTTGGAGAAGCAATTATCGCCGTGTGTGATCATTCAAGATTATTTAATGTTCGCCATATTTCAAATTAAACTAAAAGTTTACCATCGGATTCCTCTTATCTTGTTCTAATGAGTTGTTATATACATTATTGAACATAGTTTTAAGAGAAGTAAACACCGGGAAAAAAATCGACGTATTTTGAACTTCTCCTTGATGATTGATGATCAAGGGATCGTATTGTTCCATGGGATTACATATTCTTCACGCATTACGAATAGATGGGGACAGAGGAACTTCTTTTTAATCACAGTCCGTCCAATAAATATCAATGGAGTATTTCAGACTAATGAGATAAAGAAGATCCTGGAGACAATCTCAACAGCACTCACAATAGACCACCAAACAGAGCATCGACGGACCCCTAGCAAGCTAGAGGTGGGACCAGGTACCCGGGAGGAGTAAGCATCCCCTGTTTGGCTAGCCGCACCAGCTGTCAATGTTCACACACGAAACTGAAAACAATATCTACAAAACATACACTGTCTGATCTTATGTATATATAGAAAGTGCTTTGAAACTCCTATGTATGCTTATTTGCGATTATATGTGTGTCCGGTTCGGTTTCTATATGACCCGTTACAATTCATCCGCATAAAAAAAATAACCAGTAAGTCCTACATGGACGGACAACAATAGAGCACTAAATATCAAGACGAACTGCATCATTCAAAAGTTTAATACTTACGCCACCAATGTAAACATTTTTATTTCAGTCATATAAAGGAAAGATAATAGCTTTTTAAAAGGAAGGAGGGGATCTCCAAGTACTGATTACTTCGAAATGTATGGACGCAAAGTATGGTTAATCCAGAAAAAAGCAGACAGATAGATATTTGACAAATATTCCCCGAAAAGGAATCAGTCGTACAATTTTGCGTTCATCTTCAAATAAGAAAACCAAAGAAAATAGTAGAATGTATTAAACGTCTGCAAATTCAATAGCATCATTTAAGAACAGATAAATTTGCGGCATTGAACAGACATGCACGTTTCGGGTACTTAACCCTTGTCAGTGATCGTCAATCTAAACAATGTAATATAGCCAAAGAGTGTTAATTTTATCAAGTCTACAAAACGACAGAAAGACGTTGCAGGATGGGTGGGTATGATGCTACATGACCCACGTTTAAGAAATTTCAAGAAATTTAGATAGAAATGTTCGAATGCGTTGAAGAAACGATTAACAGAAGACGATCAAGCTTGGCTACGTGTGCCTTCTTCTGGTCCATAAGCACTGATAAGCATACAAATTAACATAAAGTCTCACCTTTAACGGAATATCACTCGCGTTTCAGTAGCCTCCCTTAGACGAGAATTTTAAAGAAATCCCCACGCTGAAGATTTCCGATTTTCGATACTTAAAATGCCTTGATGTTATGGCCTTGTAATAATCACCCAATCGGCAAGGTGATCCAGTGGCTCAGAGGTAGAGCTCTTGTCTAACATGCGGGAGGACCGTGGTTCTAGTCTGTATGACTGATGAATTATCAGAATTACGTTTGGATGAAATCTCATACGCTGTTTTGCAAAGTAGCTATCTTTGAGCTGATTTTGTGCTCTATTGTGAATGCTGTTGAGATTATCGTCAGGATCTTCTTTAACTCATTTGTAAATATACAGATATACATATGTCATATCTATTTAGAAATACTTATGTCTATTAGCTTTTTGAAAAGTGTTTGAAAAGTGTTTGAAAGTGGAGAATTTGATCCTTTAAAGTATTCATATGAATGTACCCATATGCATATTATTCCATAAAATTTTGATATATATTTAAGAAATAAAAAATGACAAGCCGGGCTCTATTGTCTCATAATGCCCGAGTGTGCTCAGCCAATCACATTTATAACCGAGCCGCTCCAGCGGCGAGGTGATAAATGTGATTGGCTGAGGACGCGAGGGCATTATGAGACAAAAGAGCCCGGCTTGTCATTTTTTATTTCTATTCTAATGACGACCAAACTTAGACCTTTCGATTCTTGGTAAAAACCAGTTCCTGCCAGTTTATCTGCTTTCAGAAAATGGGTAGGCGTGGCTTATCGCTATAGGGCCTATATTGGAGAATAGAGCCCGGCTCGCGTCTGTTGTCTTAATAGGGAAAAAGAATCAAGTCATATTAGAAATATATATATAAGAAAGGAGGGGATCCCCAACGAGACCCGGTTGCAGCACCAACAGCAACACACCAAACACCTCAAGTGAAAACACAGAGAAGACACACACAGCAAGAGACAAGGAAGAGCAGACGAGACATCAAGCATCGAACATAAAAGACTACACATAAACCAATGAGTCACATGGGCAATCGGTGCCGACTTAGGTTGGCCATCAGCCACGTTAGAAACAGATGGTGTGGTTACGCTGGATTACGTGCGCACAACCCTCCCACTTTTCCGGTTTCTCAAAGGTCTCAAAGAACGCACAATTGCTGTGTGAAATAATCTCCTCACTGTACGATGACCATACAAACATGACAGCACAACGCAGGGGCCAAGGAACACAAATGAATATTACATATTGTAATCATTGTGATGGCTGGACTGCTGCTGTGATATTTTCCAAAGATTGAAAATCGTTATGTCAGTCAGGTGTCTGTAAAGTATTAGAATGTAGAAAAATTTATATTATAATATATCTTACCATGATTATTGTTATGTTATCACACATGTGCACATATGGTCATATCATCACATAACATCTGTATTCGGCTCTATTTATTTACATGTACATACAGCATTTATATCATCGTGAGTGATGGAACACTGTTGTGATATTCTACAAAAGTTGGTTATATAATTTTAATGTTTTCGTCAATGGTCATATATAGTAAAAAAAAGATAACTCTAATTGCATTTTATTTTTTTTATATGATGAGATACACATTCAGTCAGATTCAGCAACAAATGACAAATGACATGGTCATTGAATGATTTCTTTCTACAAGAATTTGGACATTATTATGAGGGAATTATATGTGAAGTTTCTTTGGTCCTCTTGGACTGAAAACAAAATATAGCCAAGAAATTAGCACCTTCATTACAATCATGAACGGATTGTTAAAATCTGATCAGTTTCAAAATATTACAGGTTTGGATGGTGACGTTCTAATCTTGAATTATGATAGGAAATCAGGAGAATACATCTGAATTCTGATAGGAAATCAGAATTATGCATTT
Source organism: Pinctada fucata (assembly GCA_028142955.1). Classification (NCBI taxonomy): domain Eukaryota; kingdom Metazoa; phylum Mollusca; class Bivalvia; order Pterioida; family Pteriidae; genus Pinctada; species Pinctada fucata. Next base: position 26,806,209 of record AP027113.1, on the reverse strand, counting down.
TTTTCTGAAAATAATTATATAATTATCGTAAAACATGATAAGTGTGATATCACCATTCATCGACATTTCGAAGGGACTTTGTCACAAACGCAAAATATAAATTCTATTCCAATGAACTTAGAGTACTCTGTGTGAAGAATTTACTTGTTTTCATTAGTATGAATGCATATTTAAAGTTGTCCATCGTCATTTCGCCCATGTGTGTTATGAATTAACGTTTCTAAACGCGCCTGATTTCTTTTATATGACCCTAAAGTGCGAAATCCAGAGTGCGAAGTCTGTAGTACGTTTACTTGAAAAATGTCCAATATGACGTAACGAACAGTATCGATTTATTAGCATAAGGTATATTGATTTTTACCTGATTGGCTGTTTTCACAAGATATGTGATCATCGTACAATTTTTTATCACTCTTTTGCACATGTATTTAGAAAACAATATCCAAGGTCGGAATCGATGGTGATTTATCCGGATTTGTCGAATGCCCCTTTCAAAAAACAGACATCACACATAGTAACATCTTTGAATACAAGGGGAACTTTAATAGTTATTCAATACACTAAAGTTGTTAGTATATGTGAAAAGAAATACAAATTGCATTGAACTCTTCGATTTATGAATGATCGAAAAAGGTCCGAGATCCTCCGAGCAAAATGATATTGATATTCAACAGTTGTTCAAACTCGTTGAATCAGCAGAAGGAAACAGTCTGTATAAGTTCGTACCGGCAACAGTCTGTGTCTGTACTTTTTCTCACATCTCCATACAGCGTACATACGTGACTGTCCAAGTTTTTTCTCAAAGTGAAAGCAAAACATGTCCCTTGGTCTTGCAAGCAATGAGATGCGCATGCGCTGAGACTAAATGTTTTTATTGCATTAAAGAAGGGAGGAGATCTCCAACAAGACCCCGTTGCAGCATCAAAAGTAAAACACCAAAACACCCGATGCAAAAACACAAAAGACGAGTACAGCACGAGACGGAAAAGAGACACACGACATGTAAACATCAAACACAAAAGACTACGCATAAACCGACGAGTGGAATCAACCGTGGAGAAGCATCTTGTTCCAGTACTATATAGTATCCAGATGATATTCTCCACGAATGATCAGAATTGATAAAAAGTGTGGTTACCGGATGACAGGTAGAAGATGATACTTCGGCGTTTTGGGATTGCCCGGTAGGGAATTGCGCTGTGGTTATATCAAAGGATGTTGTCTCAGGGTCATCAGTTGTAATTATCTCTGAATGCGTCGACAATGCAGTTGATGTTGTTGTTTGTGAATTGGACTTTGACTCTGCATATCAAGGACCGAACCAGGATTTGCATTTCCGTACAGGAGAACGCAAGTTGCCAGTCCCATGATATTGAAGTCGCTCTCGTCAAAACTCGACCGAATTCGTAAAATTCCGGGAAGATCAAGATCTTCACTAGATTCTGAACTGTATATTCGAAGTGCTTCTGCATCATTTACAAATATTTTGAAAACCATGTTTGCGTTACTTTTGTCTACCCCAATACCTATTCGGCACCACACATCTTTTGGAAACGCGTTTATTCCTATCACAAAAAATTATCGTCAGAATCATCATCGATTTTCACATTACCCTTTACGTGTGCACTTTCCAGCCATATTTGAAATTCTGTAATACCACTTGGATCTGGGTTTGTTGAGGCTCCCGTCGTTGTTTTGTGTCCACACAAAGAAATAGAGATGAAACTCAGAATTTGAAAGCGTGTTAATAATCGTAGGAATCTCTAAATCTAATGGATTTGTTCCATCTAGAACCACAGGCATGTACGAGAAATCTGGAGAAAGTGAGAATTACCAATATAAACAGAAAATCCTGTTTGTTGGTTTTGCCACGCTGGGGTGCCACCGACTTTGACCTCGTTTGCTAATATTTTATTTCTTAGAGGCCAAAGTGCGAGAGGTTCCGTATAACATGGTGTTGTAGATATAATACCTGTTTGTCAATGAACGGTAAATTGAAACACAATCAGAAAAGACAGTGCACATTGACACAGAAAGAGGACGAGGTTTACAATATTTTTGTTAGATTGAAAGTTTATATGCGACAGTATTCAAATACATGTATACATAAGCCTATCGATTACTAGAAAGTTTATATGTGACAGTATTCAAATACAAGTATACATACGCCTATCGTTAACTTGTAAGTTTATATGTGACATGTATACATACGCCTATCGCTTACTTGAAAGTTTATATGTGACAGTATTCAGATACATGTATACATACGCCTATCGATTACTTGAAAGTTTATATGCGACAGTATTCAAATACAAAGTTATCGATAGGCGTATGTATACATGTATTTGAATACTGTCACGTATACACTTTCAAGTATTCGATAGTCGTATGTATACATGTATTTGAATACTGTCACGTATACACTTTCAAGTAATCGATAGGCGTATTTTTACATGTATTTGAATACTGTCACGTATACACTTTCAAGTAATCGATAGGCGTATGCATACATGTCACATATTGATAACTTGAAAGTTTATATGTGACAGTATTCAAATACATGTACACATACGCCTATCGATTACTTGACAATTTAAATGTGACATGTATACAAACGCCTATCGAGTACTTGAAAATTTATATGTGACATGTATACATACGCCTATCGATTATGTAACAGTATTCAAATACATTTATACATACGCATATCGATTATCCAATTGATCCCTATAGTGTTTGGATTGTATACAACATGTTCCTTATAACCCCGAGTTTTCTTTTAAAATGATGACATTCTATCCATTTTCTGCTTCATCAGATTCCGTGTCATGAATTTAGGTTTTAGAAAAGAATCTTGATCTTTCCAATTAAAAAGATAAAATCTGCACTTAGTCCCTTGATTTATTTTCAAGAAAAATGACGTCACCTGGGCAGCATCCTATTTTCAACGGATCATTACAGAAATAAGATAATTCCTCATTTCAGTTATAGGTATCCAACATTAAAGCAAGAAGTTTCAAATAAAAATAATTACACTTTGTATATACAGGATATCTTCCTCTATGCATTGAAATAGAAATGCTCAACACTAGAACGTTAAACACAGGTTTACTGTAACGCCTATTTTAATCCTGCTATCATTATAATACGGAAGTGTTCCAACTCGATAGCTTCACGAAGAAAATATCAAACCAATTTTTCCTGCACCAGACACGTGTTTCGATAATTCTCATCAGTGATGCTTCCAGTGTAGACACTTAAATTCATTTCAGTAGCGCCCTCTTAAATTTTTTGAATTTTGATTCGTACATTTACTTTACAGAGAGTGCGCGGCTTCAAATTTCCTGTAGGGTCGATTCAGTAGCATATCCAAATAAAATATATGTTCAAAATAGCATTGGAGGGATGGTGCTAAGATGTTAACCTCTTTCAATTTCGATGATAGTTTGGAATGGAATGACAAGCTTTCGAAATAGCAAAATAATATTTATGATATCAAATCGTTAAGTGACGGATTCTCGAAGTTCGCTGTATATTAAACGTACATTTCTGGGGGATTCTTTCACCATCCCGTGTTTACCTACAAGCACCGAGGCGGTTAGTTTTCAAAAATCTAATTATAAGAAATGTCATATAAATGGCATTAAAATGACTATCAATTTTTATGAACATAAGTTTTCAGTTATGATGTAATGTTATAGGTGGTTCTATTTTTGTCAAAACTATGTTCATTTCTTTATTTTGTATACATCTTTAAACTTTTACACAAAGAAATATTATCTCAGTAATTTTTAAACTGCATGTTACAATTCTAAAAAACTACGAAGTATCAAGTATATTTTTTTCATTTTGACGAGGTGTAAAATAAAACTGTACTGAGGTGAAATAAATAATGAAATCACATTGGAAATTGTAAATCGCAATAAAATATAAACTTACATGCAATAAGGATCATAGAAATTCCAATACACAAACGTAAAGTCATTTTCCTGTTAATTAAAATTTTGCCATAATGATTAGTCGGAATTTTACGGAATCGATGCCAGGTTGGGAGGAGTCTTAAGACGAGTACAGCTAATGTATACTGTTTCTGTCAATAATGTTCTGTGATGCTATGAGGTATTTTGTAATATTAAAAGTGATAATTGCTTATAAGATACGACATGACGGTTGATGATCGAATAAACGTATGATTTCAGTGATTACAGATTCTTCGCGCATTACATTTCAAATTGAGGGGAGGGGTTTCTTGTCAATCATAGCTTGTCTAAGAAATAACAAAGGATCTGATTCAGATTCAACTTTATGCGTATCAACTAATATATTTGTGCCCTCCTATTCGGTTTTTACAGGAAACATCATCTTATTTGCTTTATTAAATTCGAATGAGTCATATATGGACAAAGCAACAACACAAATTTATTCCATGCAAATCAAAGGAAAATTTTAAAGTACATATTGATTTTGTATCAATAAAATGCATGAATTGATTTTGAAGATTTCAACAAAGATGTTATCAATCAATAGAAAAAACCTTTAAGCCTTAATACCGTATCACCAGACATTTTCGTGATTATCAAATTTCACGATTTAACGGTAAAATAGGGTGTCTTTAGTTTCGCGAGTACAATTTTTCGCGACTGCTACATTTCAAACATATGATTTCCCTGTTTTGTACCTTTCATTGTTGAAGTTATGATTATTCCTATCATAAGAATACACTCGATATATTTTCCTTTATGTTTAATGAGGATATATGAAGAATGAAACACGTACAATAAGAAAAAATTGCAACTGAAGCATGTTTGCCAATTAATGTTATACCACTATTTTTCGCGAGAATATTTTTTTTTGCGATTCCAAATCACTCGCGTGTGTAGGGAATATTTGTAACTCGAGAAAAATTCTGGCTAAACGGTACATTTCAGAAGAAAAATGAATTTGAACAAAATAACATTAATATTCAACAGTTATTCAAACTTGTTGTATTGGTATAAGGAAACAGTATGTACAAGTTCGTGCCAGCAACAGTTCGTTTCGGTGCATTTCTCACATCTCCATACAACGTGCAATTACGATTTCCCAAGCTTTTTGTGAAAGTGAAAGCAAAACATGCTCCTCGATCTTGTAAGCAATGAGATGCGCATGCGCTTAAACTAAATGTAATTATTGTATTAAAAAGTGGACTCAGCTGTGGAGATGCATCTTTTTCTAGAACTACAAAGTAACCAGAGGCGATTTTCCACATCTGATCATAATTCCCAAACGGTGTGATAACCGGATTACAAGTCGATTCGACTTTTAAGGATTGCTCAGTTGTATGTATGCTTCCTGGAGTCGTTATATCCAAGGATGTTGTATCAGGGACAGCAGTTGTGGGGACCTCCGAATGTGTTGACAATGCAGTTTTAGTTGCGTATGAGCTTGATTTGGACTCTGAAATAGATTTATATGTTTAATATCATATTGCTATATTTAAGATAATAATTAACAGCTTAAGGAGGTCCAGGACAGCCGGACTTATTATTATCATAATTCTATCATTTAATTTTCCTAAAAATTATAAATGTTGATAATTGTAACATACTTTATCTATATACAAAGTTTCATCATTTTTTGCCTTCAGTTTTGAATCTACGGACGTACTTATATACCTCTTAAAAGCCCTAAAATGGATCGTAAATGTGACGTTAAAATGTACACAATTTAGGGAACAAAAACAGTTAAAAACAAATCTTCTTTAGAGACAGAAAATTAACAAGTACTGTATTTTTCTTTTAGATATGATGTGGGCAATCGGATATGCATAGAATTAGAACTAGAAAGGTTTCTTGTTGCGGTTGCAACAAGAGTGTCTTCCTCCTATACAATTTTTGGTTTGGAAATATGAAGGACGTCACATTACATGTATTTATATTATATATTTAAGTTTTCAAATAGCAGTAACATTAAATTTTCAAACCGATAATTGTTGGTGAGCAACCATTTGATTTGGGGGGGGGGGGGGGGGGTTAGGAATCCTATTGCCAGCCGGTAAATTTTTTTCAGCAATTTTCTGAGCAGGCCATTTTTTTCAGCCATTACCAGAGTCGGAGAAAAATTTTCGCCGGTTCTTCGGGCCGGATTTAAACAAATTGTCAAATGTTGTGAATGTCTGTGTAAGTTAAACTCCCCGCTGTTACAGAGTATGAGTTAATAACCGTTCCTTCAGATGTCTCTTTGCAATTAGCGAATTTCAGACAGATTGTATGATGTTTAAATAGATCCTTTTCTAGATTTTTGTGCCTATGCGTATTAGGTCTCTGGTAGATACAGCTATGTGAACAGTTTGTATTTATATTAATTAATTTTTTGACTTTAAATTGTCTGGCACAAAGGGCCAGCAAAAATTTCCATATCATGCAATGTATCCTTACTTTTGCATGGTCCGGGAAAAAAAAAGTTGCCGGCCCTTTGGGCCGGAATATTTTTTTCAGCATTTTTCAGAGCCGGGATTTTTTTTTTTTTTTGCAAATTCTTCCTGCCCCCTTCCCCCATAAAAAAGGCGAGCTCGTAGCTGTAGAACCAATTTTCTTGAGAAGAGAAATGGTAATAACAAGTTACGTTCAATATATATATATAAATACCATGAGGTTCTCGCTGTGCAGGTTCAAATTTGGACCCCCCCCCTTCCCTTTTTTCAAAGTTTATTTTGAATTTCCATCATGGCGACATCGTTCAATATAAACAGAACTGTTTTCGAAAAACGAGGAGAGGGAAGAATGTTGGAGAAATTGTTCATCAATTTGTAAATAAACCAACCGAAAATTATGTTCGAACGTTTGCTAGAATTAGAAATTTAACTTGATGTTCAAAATATAGTTATTGAAGTTTAGAAACAGATTTGTAGGTTAGAAATCGGAATCAAACTACCACTTTTTGTGTGTAAATTCTGGTTTGTAGCTGATCTCTTCTAAATTAATCAACTGTTTTAAAATCAAATTCTGTATATCGAAATGTATTTATGAAATGCATATTCATCATTGCCGTGAAATCGGAATTTGAAAATCTCAACACTGCTTTTCTCGAGTCGGACTCGGACTACCAATTTTAGTGTGCGCCCGATCTGTTGGCGTGAAGGTGTATCGAAATACCCAACTCAAAATTTCGATGCTCATATCTTTTCAACAGTAAGAGATAGGAAAAATCAGAAAGACTAAATAAGACAGATATATGGATAAAAAATAATAATATTGAAATTTTTAGGAAACTTCATAAGCTTAATTTTTGTTTACTATTATAAGCAAAAAAGTGTCTTCCTCCTATGAACTTCTGAATTTGGAAATATGAAGGACGGTGAAGGACGTCATCGTAATAAATCGTTACAGTGTGCATCTAGCATTTCATATCTTGCATGGCTGTCGACTGTCAAAAAGAATGGAAATTGTAGATAGCAAAATACGAGATATTTAAGCTTACAAATAGCAAAACATGAAATTTTCGGTCCTTTTGAGTAATTCGACGCTCCCGTCAAATATTTGAATCTACTAAAAAACATGATAAAAAAAATAACAGAGACCAAAAATAAAAAAGACCAATCTAGCTTTTACTCCAAACGTAACGTTGGAGAACTTTCATTGTCCTAGCTTACAGGGTTCTTGAGAAATCGCTGATCCAATTTTCCACGGTTACGAAAACAATAGGTCTTCCGACGGAAGTCGGAAGACCTAATGATCACTAAAACTTTGAAAAGAAATTGTCGAAAGGATATTAACTGATGTATATTTTCCAAACATTTTTGAGTTGTTGATTTTAAATGATAAAGTCCGCTTATTTGAAACCTTATCATTTATTTTCCGTAAAAACTTGATATTATTTACTTAATATGTCAAGTTAAACATCGATAAGTTCCTATTGAAATTTGACCGTCAGTTTTGAAGTTATAGTGATTTTGTTACCCCCTCCCCCTTATTTACGTCACCTAATGCTGACGTTCTTGCGAAATGTCGCCGTTTCCATTATGACGTCATAATTGATCTAGAGCTTTCCGATAAGGTTCTTTCGGGTACTGCTCTGAACCCCCGTAATTAAGAGAAAAAATATATGATTTAGATGTAAATGACTTTATTTTTTCATCAGAAAATCATGAAATAGAAATGCACTTAAAAAAGAATTACAAATCCCCGAAACGATCGACTTCAGAAATTAAAAGAGAGCCAATTATCATCATTGTCACCTTATTATATGGGGTGCAGACATTGCTTTCAAGGTACTGCATATAATGAACACGTTTCATTATCGAGTCTTTGCGGAATACAGAGTTATTTCCCATTTGAGACGGCATTTGACGTAAAACCATTATGCCGTCATGAAAATGGTATAGTAACGACGATTTTGTACCGTCAATTCGCAGACTTTAGTGACTGTTTCCATAGAATTTGATGACGTCACAACTAGTCTACGCTAGATAATTGGAAGTAACTGTGGCCTTCGAAATTACCGAATAGAGGTCGTAATGTATCTATGTTGCATTCTAAACATTTGTTTGTCTGTCAACAGATACTTTAATTAATGATAACTGATTCTAATGCCCGCTGTCTCTGTGTTATAGTAAATAGGCGTACTTACCATTCCATGTATTGCATTCATTTTGCATGTCAAGAACCGATCCAGGATTTGAATTTCCATACAAAAGAACACAAGCCACCATTCCTTGAATGTTTGATAGCCCTGTTAAATCGTCAAAGCTCGACCCAATTCGTAAAATTCCGGGAAGGTCCAGATCTAGATTTCCATGTGAACTGTACAATCGGAGTGCTTCTTCGTCGTTCATGTATATTATAAAAATCATATTGGCATTGCTTTTGTCTACCCCAATACCTACTCGGTACCACACAGCCTGCTGAAACGAGTTGATTCCTATCGCAGCTTCAAACGAACTTTCTATGGAATTGTCACTGAACTTTACAAAACCTTGAATACTTAGACTGCTCATCCATATTTTTAATTCCGTTATTCCATATGGTGTTGGGGTAGTTGTCTTGTAGTGGATAAGGCTCCCGTCCATTTGTTTTGTCCACATAAAGAAAAACAGACTGAATTCTGAATTCAATAGAGCATTATTAGACGGAATCTGAAGATCGAGTGGCCCATTGAAATAGGCGGGAACATACAAAATGTTTGGATCAAAGTAAAAATGAGAATTGTAAAACGATAATCCTGCTTGTTCGTTTTGCGACGCTGGGGTACCTCCAACCTTGACCTCATTTGCCAAAGTGTGGTTACCCAGAGGCCAGAGGAGAAGCGGTTCTGTATAGGATGATAGTATAGGTAATATACCTAAAAAATATGATTGTGTAGATAGAATTTGTCTGACAAAGTGATATAAAGAGTGATATTCATGGAAATTGATAGGGAAATTTGTTACATATTGTTCATAGCACCATCCAATCATCCAATAATCCAACCCCCTCCTTCCACTTTTCAAAGATGAAGAGGAGATTCTAAACAAGAAAGAATTTTTTCAACGGAACTTAGACATATTAAAAACTAAATGGATTAAGTTTTATGCATTGATATATGTATCAGATAACAGAACGAAACAACAAAGAAAAATCCGGGGTTCCAAAAAATTATATACAATTTAAATTTCCAATGTAGGAAAAGAAACAAAAGGCTTATAAAATATTAGTAAGAAATAAATGGCACACGGGATCAACATGCGAGGTTCTTAATACATATGTATTTTGTATTTTATTACGTTTTTCAAATCAATTGATCCATTTGATCCCCTTCATCATATGGAAAAAAATTCTACTTCTAAATAGTCCCCTTTCATTAATCAACATAATTTTGTAGGGGATTTTTGACTTATCTTTATTTTCGCTGAAAGATCAAGATAAACTCGTACTCTTTTATGGTAATTCCAGTTTTGATTAAAATTTTATCTCTTAAATAATTGGAATCAACAATCTATCGTTCATTTAATTAATGTCATAAATCCACAATAGACTTTTTTCACCGTGACGAACTTCGCACTTCGCACTTCGAACTTCGCACTTTAATTTCATAAGTTGGTTGCCGAAAAAAGCACGCCAGTTGTACAGGAAGTCAAATATACGATTCCATTGAGTATACTAATCAAAATGTAGATGACTCCGCCTATGAGTTTTTACGCGAACGGCAGCTACGGCACTTTTTCTACAATGTTCGAAGTGCGAAGTACGAAGTTCGAAGTGCGAAGTTCATCACGGTGAAAAATGTCTAATAAGAACATCTCTCTCGTGGATGTGAAAAAGAAATTTAGACAAATACTTCTATAATATACATTTTTCATCGTGACGAACTCCGCACTTCGAACTTCGTTCTTTGCACTTCGAACATTGAAGAAAAAGTGGCGTAGCTGCCGTTCGCGTATAAATTCATGAGCGGAGTCATCTACATTTTGATGAGTATACTCAATGGAATGGTAAATTGGACTTCCTGTCGACTAGCGCGCTGTTTTTCGGCAACCAACTTATGAAATCAAAGTGCGAAGTTCGTCACGGTGAAAAAAGTCTATTATCTATTATTTCAAAGTTGCTTCATTACTAGGATGATTAAAATGATCAACATGATCAGAGATAATTTATATCATGCATTTTAAGCTAACTGAATTCATACTGAAAGACATATGACAATAAAACTTACTTGAAATGAAGAAAAAGGAAACTCCAATATACGATCTTACGGACATTGTGCATGATCACTGTATCATTATTTTCCCATAGCTGAAACTACACTGAATCGATTACAAAATGGGAGGAGTTTCGTTATTGCTACGTTCCTGAGACAAGCCTCGATATAATGTAAAAGACACAAAAAGATATGTAATCAATTTGAAACAGTGTTATACCGTAGAGATGCTGATGAATAAAGTCCGGAAGAAGATACCTCCAAGTTCATTGTAGAAAAGATAAACACTATCAACAGAATTCGAAGTCTGATCTTGCCCCGTTGCCCTGGATTCCCATGTTTTCCCAAGCAATCAGCCTATATCATCGTGAAAAAAAAAATCATTTCTCTCGACCTTTGAATTTTGAATATAATTTAGTAATTAATTAGGCGATAAACAAAAAAAAAAAAAAACCCAAACAAACAAACAAACACACACACACACACAAACCAAACAAACAAACAAACCAAACAAACAAACAAACAAACAAACAAACAAACAAAACAAAGAAAACAAAGATAACATATCTTTGAATGATAGGAAGAAGAAAAACGCTTTCCAGTAATAATTGCATGAAAGATCATTAAAAAGGGCGTCATTAGAGACTATCTACCTCTAAGCAATCGTTTGATGTCTTTTATATAACGACTGGTTGTCCAAGAAATGGAAATGGGGATATGAAATGTGCAGCAGTATAGTAACCGTAGAAATGCAGTCAACAATATATGATAAAAGAGAGTATTAAGTAACCGTTGAAAATGTTCCTTGGCTTCTTGACGATGTCGCCGAACTGCCTTTATATGGTATTTACATTTTTTCAATTTTAACAGATACGCTAGAGCTTGTTTTGAACCTTCATGTTAAAGATGATCGAATTATTAATTATAATTTTTGGACAACAATTTCATTATCCTATGTATACTTGTCAAGATGATCTATTCTTGCATTAGACTATGCATCATTTTGAATTTTATCATTACCTTTTCTGGTTGGATAGATAAAGTTAAAAGTATTATATATCGATCAAAGGAAGATTGAACTTTAATTAAAATTGAAAAAGGAAATCAATGTCCTCTTTACATAGGATACGATTCTAAAATAATGAAAAGTATATTATACATGGTATTGGACCTATATAGAAAAGAAAGGCGGGGGTCTCCTACAAGACCCGGTTGCAGCACCAAGGGCAAAACATCGAAACACCCCTAGTGAAAACAGAGAGACCAACATACGCAGTAAGAGACAGAAACGGGACAAGGTACACCAAATATAACACCAAAACACCAAACACAAACATAAAACCAACGAGACAAATGAGCAATCGTTGCTGACGTAGGACGGCAATCTGTTATGTCAGTAGTAGACGGTGTGGTTATCTGGATTACGTGCGAACAACACTCCCATTTTTCAGGTTACTCAGAGGTCTCGAAGAACGCACAATTATAGTGTAAAAGAAACTCCTCACTGTAAGATGAACACACAAACAAGACAGCATTACACACTGTATGGTCACCAATGATAACGGGCACTGTCCAAATCTCGTTGAAATGTATAGGCACCGGTTGATTGTCCTATGTGAAAGCAGATCGGATTTCTTCAGTTAGCTTTCTAGGGGTCCGTCGATGCTCAATTTGGTGCTCTATTGTGAGTGCTGTTGAGATTTTCGTCAGGATCTTCTTTAAGTCATTTGTATTACACTTATGCCCTTTGCCGTGTGAAGCTCGTAAAAAAGTTACTCGCGAGGGGTTTGACAGTGTTTTGAATATTTTCCCTGACATGGTCGCCATAGCACTTTCTATATAGACATAACCTCAGACTGTGCATGTATTTTATATATTGTGATCATTTTCGTGCATGAACATCGACGGTGGGTGCGGCTAGCCAACAGGGGATGCTTCTCCTTACGGGCACCTGGTCCCACCTCTAGCTTGCTAGGGGTCCGTCGATAATCAATTTGGTGCTCTATTGTTAGTGCTGTTGAGATTTTCGTCAGGATCTTCTTTAACTCATTTGAATATGAAGTGGCTTTAGCCAGCAGAGCATGAAACAAAGGAGGGGATGAGTGTCGAATGATTTTACATACAGTCACCGAGTTTTTGTGTAAAGCAAGGTTCATGCGTGTACCGCCTAGGCTGTAATGTTTTGTAACAGTGAAAATACTGTACAACGTTGTGTCTGTGAAACATTATATCAGGACGAATGAAATGATTTTGAACACGTAATCCGTCAAAGTCGGACCATTATGCAAATTGGTCTCCCTCCTTTAAGTGCCGGCATTTCTTTATTGGTTCATATGTATTTTTGCACTCTTGTAATGAGTATTCTAATTCTTTCTCATTGTCCCTGAATGTTTGTTGACATATATGTTTTTACGAAGGGTCCGTTGATTTTGACAAATTGTTGTCATAGTTTAATTTTTTCGCTGTAATCACTAACAATATTATCTCCTACATCTTTGAAATATTCCGCTATAATTCACAAATCTTTCCTACTTGTTTTTTTTGCACGTTTTTTAAAACGTTTTTTGAGACGAATGCACAATCTTGAATGTGTCAACATATCAGAGTCTAAGTTGGCAGGTGCATGATATTGAGTCTTGCTCTCTGTAAATTGAAGGCTAAGCGGAAGATGACTTTGTCATAGGTTTTATTTATCTTGGCTACTAGGTCGACCGTACAGGAAATTTTGAGTTACGCACTCTCTGCATTTCAGAAATTTAAATTCAAAACAATAAAACCAGAGGACGCAACTGAAATGAATTTTGGCTTTGTGTGAAAAGCACTTTGGCTGGAAGCATCACTGATGAGGATTTACTATCCGAAAACGTGCATTAAAATTGGTTTGAAATTTTCTTCAAGAAGGTAAATACTTGGAATGCTTCAGTATTATTTGTCAACCAATCACAGTCTTGTCAAACACTCGAATTTGAGAGATGATATAAAATGTTACTTTTTCTTGGTAAAGGATCCCGGACCTTAAGAAAGGCTATTAAAATTGGGGTTTTCTTTTTTTTCACAATTTATTGAAATAACCTTATAAATTTATTGATCTATGTCGGAACAATAACTTTCATACCCTTTCTGTTAAGTTATAACCCTAAACACTTGCAAAATTAACCAAAACTCACCCATCCTTCGCGAGCTTTGGTTGAACATTGCACAAAAACCCAGATTGTTATGATAAATTTCACTTAAATTGGGTATGGAAGCAAAATATTATGGCTAATTCAGGCAATCTGGTGAAAGATCGATATATGACAAATTCATCTTGAAACGGAAATAGCCATACTTTTTGCGCCCATATTGAAATTAGAGAAAACCGGAGAAAAAATACAAGAAAAAGTACATGTATAGATAAGCATGTATGACCACGCTTCTACATGTTTCGATCTATATATCTGCATTGATTTTTACCTTAGCGGTGGCGGTTTATCCAGATATTTCGGTTACCTCTCGTAACTTTATAGACGTTACATGAATTCTGATGAGATAACAAACGATATTTTCATAATTATTCTTACTTATATTTCTTCTGGTGTAAAAAGTCACACAAATTCTTTATGATCAATCAATATATAGACGATCCAAAAAGGGGCCTTAAGGTCGGGGATCCTTTAACAGAAGTATAGGATAAAGACCGAATTGAGGTCTGTATGAAGGTTAGATGCCCAAGGAGAAAACAGGGTGGTGTTTAAAGACCGAGGCCGAAGGCCGAGGTCTTTAAACACCACCCTGTTCTCTCCGAGGGCATCTAACCTTCATACAGACCTCAACGAGGTCTTTATCCGACTTACAAACCGCAGATTTTCTTCAATTTTCCGAAAAATAAAAATTTAAATATTTAGTACACCCCTGCTTTTCAAAATGAAATTGACCATGCAAATTTTCGGGTGGAAATATGCAACGGTAACGATTATTAGGCCATAGAAGTAAAATCATTTGTTATACATCCCGATAATTTTCTGAAAGGTACCCTGTGGTCGGTCAAAGAAGAAAATTATAGTGTAACAATGAATTCTATTTCCATTTAAGTTTTGAAATACGTGATTACATTATTGCAAATAGAGATAAGGAAAGATTTTCTAATCAAGTGAGTATAATATTTCTTTATTTTGTTCATCAAGTTCCTCAATATACATGTATTTGAAAAGCATTTAGAATGATTGGAATTCAAGAATCGCAACAGGGATCTAGATTGATTTGAAATGGCATTTAGCGGTGTTCGGGATAGAAGAATCTATTCTTCTTCTGTTAACATTTCTTATAAAAGGATGTCTTTAGCGGACTTGAAACACAATATTTTCTATACTATGGCCGAATACTCATTATAATCAAAACAATTCACACCCGCGACTGAAATAATTTTCTTTTCTCCGCCCCTCATTGTTTTTATTGACCTCCACACTTCATTGAACGTTCATAAAACCTCGTATATTTAGAATCGTCCGCGGTCTTTATGAAATAAAATGACCGATGAATAACAAAAGAATCACATTTGAAGGTTTGTAATGCGGAGTACTGGTTGTCGGAGATTATTTCTGTATAACTCATTAATTTTTGTCCGAAATTCAAAAGGATAAATACACAAAGCCAAACTTACACTGAAATATGAATCACTTACATAGGCAGAAGAGACCAATGAGGAATCGGAGCTTAATTGTTTATTGAAATAAAAAAGTCAAAGCTTTATTTGCTTAAACAAGCGCATACCAGTCAAGACAAATATCTTACCAACATGCAGAGAAAAAAGTGCTTTCTTTCATAAGAAGAATTTAAGACAGTGATCATCTTGGAATCCACTATCACATGGAGCTAAGAAACAAAGCTTATGTTGGGTGTAGTACCATGCATGGTGGCAAAAATGAAATCCAAAAATGTTTGAGACATTGTTGTATACTTAGCATTGAAATTCTTACATTTTTGTTTATTCTTAGTTGTTTTTGGAATTAAGCAGACTAGTTACATCCTTGAGCATTACTGTAGACACGTGATTTGTTAAATGACAAATATGGATAATGAACATATACAGCACAAAATCGACAATTCAGAAACCGAAGGCATACAAAGTCAGGATAAAACAGGAACCAAAGTAAACAAACAAAAACCTCCACCACATGAAAAGAAGCGAACTCCCGATATGGGAGTGAGACCGGGTGCCCAGGAAGAGTAAGCATCTCCTGCTTGCATGCAACACCCGTCGTTTCAATTCGGTAGAACTGTTTCATCCGGATACCTCCATTTCGGAAGACATAGAGTACAATCTTTGTTTGGATGGTACAAATGGTCTATGACAGAATATCATCCATCCACCATTCTGGAGAGTGGGACATCATAGTGTATGACGAGTTCCCCATATCGACCGTAGAACTTCCTCAGCGACGATGTTAGTCGGTCACAAACATATCCCTGACTGAGAAGCTTATCTATAAGACGCCTAGCTCTCAGAACAAAATCCGTATATTTGGTACTTGCTCTGGCACAAATACTCATATATTTTCTTTACATTGAGTTGATTTTTTAAAACAAATTTCGAGAGCAGATAGAGGGAGAATTCAGTTGTGCATGACCAAAATCTTTCGATTTTCTAAGAGTATGATTTTTCTAACTATTATTTTTTTTCAAAGCCATGGACTTTACTCGGCATCCTGTGTACCGAACTTCTTGGAAGTGTTTTCTACACTTAGTATAAGCGGCGAGTTCACTAGCGCTTTCGTGTGACATAGACATAGACAATGGACCCCTCATACACACACTCACACTTATGCCCTTTGCCGTGTGGAGCTCGTAAAAAAGTTCCCCGCGAGGGGTTTGACAGTAAGTGTTTTGAATATACTTCCCTGACATTGTCGCCATAGCGCTTTCTATATAGACATAACGTCAGACAGTGCATGAATTTTATATATTTTTATTTCCATGCTTCATTAACACCGACGGCGGGTGCGGCTAGCCAACAGGGGATGCTTACTCCTCCCGGGCACCTGATACCACCTCTAGCTTGCTAGGGGTCCGTCGATGTTTCATTTTGTGCTCTATTGTGAGTGCTGTTGAGATTGTCGTCAGGATCTTCTTTAACTCACATAACTTCCTCTCTTTCCCTTTTATTTTGGATATAACATTTATCTGAAGTTACCTGACTGATACTATTTAATCGCAAAAAAATGCATGTGGGTATTGTTGCAGAAAATAAACAAGACTACATGTACTCATGTACATTTGAATTTACAATGTGAAAAAGAAAGATAACTCTAAATCATTGCTTTGCAGATATCGTCAAAACTTCAACAATTGAGTGTCATTTTCTTGAAATGTACTTGGGTAAGGCACCGGTCATTTTCTTTTTTCATGTTCTAAGAAAAAATACTAAGGATGTTCTGTTTCAATTTTGAATAAAAAATATACTATAAAGATGATTTAAAAATAGATTTTGTACCTTTTGCCATTATAAGATAAGGGCAAAAATCACGGACACCACAAGAGTAGAAAGTTCATGAAAGTCAAAATGTATATTGGAAGTACTATATCAAGTTCTCTGGAATCTCAATATTTTATCGATTTAAAACGCCACTCCTAATTTGAGAGAAAGACATATAAGAATCGGATTTGCAGGGTCTGACCTTAGCAAAGTATTTCAATTTTTAAATGTAAGCTTTGTAGGCGCACTACTTCTCACATCGGGTACATTTAATCGGCTCACGTAGAAATCGTGGACTCATAATATCCAGATCTGGATATCCGTAATACGTCATATGGGAGAGATCCCTTGCAGGAGGGAGCTCGACCCGTGAGTTTTACACAGCCAAATGTATTCTGGTAGCGCACTTGAGTTTCATAGGATACTGGAGAGTCCAGACATTATTTTGTGTATTAGTTAATGTTAAACGTCTTTAAATTCAACGGCATCATTTAAAACCTGATAAATTTACAGCATGGACCAGACATGCACGTCTCGGGTACCAAACCCTCGTCAGTGATCCTCAGTCTAAACAATGTAATATGGCCAAAAAGTATGAAAATTATTATGTCCAAAAATGTACCAAAAGACGTAGCAGAACGGGTGGGACATGATGCCATAGGACCCACTCTTTCGAAATTTCAAGAACTTTTGTACAAGAAAATTTATCATAATTATTAGCAGGAGATGCTCACTCTCCCGGGACTCCTGAACTCAATCCTTCGCAGGGAGTTCACTTCTCTTTAGATGGTAGATTTTTTTTATTTCTGTTCAAAAATCAAAAGATAAGAGATACATAATATCGCCATTTTCATGAAAGGAGGGAATCTCCAACAACACCTAGTTGCAGCATCAACAGTACCATGTACTCCTACGGAATCACATCACAGTACCATGTACTCCTACGGAAGCCTTTTCAAATTATTGAAGAAAAGGTATATGAAAGAGAACGAATGCTCCCGAATATGGCAATTTTGTGGTAAAACTTGCCTGTTTTGGTGGAATTTCAACAATGTATAATTTTTCGGAACTCATCAACTTTACCTTGTAAAACGGTTTAAGTCAATAATATTCCATACGTAAAACGAAATTCATGGGATATTACTTAAATAAGATAAATCCGAACAGTTAAGAAGAGTACCTGTAGCTTAATTTTTTATAGAAAAAAAGCGCTAAGCATGATCTTACTCGTAGAGTTTAGTTCAAATCTTCCGCTTTATGTGTAAAATGAATTAAAGTCTTTAATAGAATGAGAAATGTTATGTTAGCCATAATAAATTGAAATATCTATACAATGGATTCAATCTCAATGCGGTCTTAAACAGGAAATGCGCAAGAATGGTCCAATGACACGCCTTACATACATCCTTGTATAAAGCTATACATATTCCCGTTTTTATTGAATCTTAAGGTATTAGGGGTATAATAACAATATCGTCGAAAAATTAGGAATTATGCACTTCCATATCGTACATATTTTCCGATATTTGATATTTTTTAATGTTTCATTCAACTCACCATGAAAATGTATGGTCCCGAACATTACCGAAGTCGTGCGTCTTCGACCAACTTCGTGGTATTTAATTTTTCTGTTATTAAAATAACTAGAAGTAGAGTATTACACCCCTAATGCCTTAATAAATATCATCGGTTTTATCTTTCTTATGACAGTCTTGTATGCAAAAAAGAATATATAATAAAACAAAATAAAGATTGTGTTTATGACATGTTGTAAGACAACATTTTATAAAGGTTCGTGCCAACAATGTTTTGTTTCGGAACACTTTTCACGTCGCCATACAATGTACATACGTAACTCTCGAAGCTTTTTGATATCGTAAAAGCAAAACATATCGCTGAATCCCGGAAGCAATGAGATGCGCATGCGCTGGGACTAGATGTCATAATCGCATTAAAGAGTGGACTCAGCTGAGGTGAGGTATCTCTTTCAAGTACGATAAAGTATCCGGTTGCAATTTTCCCGATGGGACTATAATTCCCAGATAGTGTGGTAATCGGATTATGAGTGGTTGACGCATCATCGGTTGAGGATTGCTGTGTAAGATCTTGTGATGTATGTTGGGAACTTTGAGTTGTTGTGTCCACGGATGAAGTCTCCACTACTACATCAGTGGATATGGTATCCGAATATGACGATGATTCTGTTGAAGTTGTGTACGAGTTTGATTCTGAAATAGAATTTTGGTAATTGATATTTAGAGGGTAATACAATACAACTAATACAACTACTAATTGGTTCCATTAATTTTTAGTGTTGTCATCAGATTCAAAACGAATCTGAAGTGTTTTTACTGATTGAAGATGACTTAAAATACAACTCAAAATCTCTCTCTCAAATTTTATTCTGAAATAAGACATTTGATGTACTAGTTTATTTTTACAGTATACACATCATAAAAACGGTTTTAGTATTCGATATCCCATTATCATGATAATAACTATGTTTTGCAATTTCGTCAATTGTATGGAGAGAATCTGGTCAAAAGATCTACGTACCATTCCAAGAATTGCATCTTTTCTGCATGTCAACAACTGTTCCAGAATTTGAACTTCCGTACAGGTGAACGCACTTTACCAATCCCATAATGTTGAATGTACTGTTGTCAAAACTGGATCCAATTCGCAAAGTTCCAGGAAGGTCAAGGTCAAGATTTGTATGAGCGCTGGCAAGCTGGAGTGCTACGTCATCGTTCAAGAATATTTTGAAAACCATTAGTGGGTTGCTTTTGTCTACACCAATACCTATACGGAACCATACTTTTTGCACAATCCAATCTTTTCCTATCACAGTAAATGAGTTCTCCTCGGAACCATCACCAAATTTGATTTTACCTTTTACGTGTTGATAGCTTAGCCAAATTTGAAATTCTGTTATACCATTCGGCGTAGGATCTGTAGTCTTGAAATGGAAGAGGTTTGCAGAAACTTTTTTTGTCCACATGAACAAATAAAGATAAAATTCCGAGTTTGACGGAAGCGAAATCGCTGTTGGAATTTCAAGGTCTATGGGATTCGCTTCTACCAGAAAGACAGGAAGGTATGAGAGATTTGGATGGAGCAGCTCTACATTGTTGTAAAAATTTAAGCCTGTTTGTTGACTTTGTGAAAGTGGAGTGCCACCAACGATGACCTCATTCGCCAATGTGTCATTACCTAAAGGCCAAAGGGCAAGAGGTCTGGTATTGCATGTTGTTGTAGGCAGAATACCTGAAAACAAAATTTTCCTTGAATAATAGGACATGTTACATGTTATGTCAAATTATAATGTACCATGTCTGCAATGCTCAAATTTACTGGTTAAGCAACAGAAAGCTAGAGGTGTTTTTGACGTTAATAAAGCTTTTACTTCGATTGAAATATTGTCAAAGTTGTGGAAACTACAAGGGAATCCAATTTTCCGTTCAGTTTTTACTTTAAATCACATGTACCTAAAGCGACGTCGTTTAAAACAGAACTTTTTTATGTAATTTAGTGATCATAGTAATAGACAGGGTTACCATGCTGATATATTACAAAAGCTGAAAGGTTATCAACCAATCATTTCTGATGATGTCTCGCAGTAATCTTAATTTCTGAGACTCCGAGGGTAATTTGTCGATATACTGCCAATTTTGTTTTTTTATTCAGTTGTCAAGAAAAACATTCGTGACATCTTTTAAAATAGGTTGGAATATGTTTTACAAAATCTGACAGGTAAGCGGTTTCCCCGGCGGAAATTAGATTCAACAACTGCGAGGCGTAATTTCGTCGACGAATTCTTAACGGATGAAAATTCAATCAGCTTTCAAATTTTACATTCAGAACAGACACGGTCCATTTGATTTTCTTGAGTGGGGGACTTGGGTTAATCGTCAGATCAAGATTTTTTTCGCTCCAGACCAGGGCAAAATTATTTTTATCTTGTAAAGTTGGTGCAAGACTTTTTTATTTGTGTTTTATCGATGGGAATTCTTTATTTTTAGTCAAAACTTTATTTCTATGCAAAAAAGTATTCACTTTTTACGTGTTGAAACTGGGTGATAAAAGATTTTTACAATATAAAAAATCTCAGTAAACAAAATTTATATAATTTATAAGGTACCTATGAGAGAGTCTGATAGGAGGTCTTCAAGACAAATATTTGAGTTTAGAATAGTAAATTGGTAGTAAAAACTGGAGTTTAAGACTCCTTCAAATGTTAAAGGTCTTCAAATTCATTAGCATCATTTAAAGAGGGTTTGAACACCAAGATGGCGGCGGCACAATTTGCTTTCTCGCTTCCTAGGAAAAGTACATTTTTAACTCCCTTAAAACATTTGATACTTTGATTGATATACATATATGAGTATCCTAATGAAGTTTGAATAATTTCTGGCGTCATTTGAAGAAATTATGGCGATTTTCGAAATTTAGGACTTTGGGAGTTTTATCCATGAGCAAACCACGACGTCATTTCGACGTAATCGGGAAAAATGGCGTCACAAACCTTCGCATTCAAAATGCAATAGAAACATTATTAATAAACGTATTGTATTGAAACTTAGCATGTATGAAATAGAAAATTAAAGCTTCATTACAGTGTATTCGTTGACAAATTTACGTTACTGGAAAGCGGATGTCACTTCATTGAAAATGGACGATTTTGGAAGAAAAAATTGGAAAATATAAAGCCTTGTAATATTTAAATCCTAAATTCAATTTTTCCCATTTAATCATGAAATCATCTCTGGACATTCTTGATAATGTTGATAGTTTTTGACAAAGATTCATCCACAGGATTCCTAATAATTAACTAGCAACTACATTAAATTGGCCCGAAATTGCATTTTTTTAGCGACAGTGTCATCTTTTATTCAAGTATCCTGCCTATGTTTAAAACACCATTAATTTTATCTTTTCCATACGTAAGTGCAATATATTTATGGTTATTCTGAAAGTTAAATCAAAATTAATTTCCAATAAGTTTACGAGAACTGGAATGACACTTTCAATATTATGACGTCATCAAGAAATTCACGAAAACGTCGACTAATGCATATTTCAAAGTCTCGTAGAAAATTTTCCTGTGGATAGAATCAAATGTAAGTTTGTATAGTCAAGAAACGACAAGATATATATAATTTCAGAAATTTTTAGAAAAATTGAATTTGGCGTCCAAGTGTTCAATACCTCCTTAAAATCTGATTAATTAACAGCGTGGACCAGACATGCACGTTTCGGGTATTTAACCCTCGTCAGTGATTCTCAATAACTTGTATATAAAATTAGACTCTGACGTGATACAATGCATCTATTAAAACATTAAATTGATAATATATTTAATCCATTAAGGAAGCCCATGTATACTATTGATATTCAAACCTTTACTTTGCTGTTAAAGAAATCATGTGTTAATAGAAAACCATGGCGAGCGAAGCTAGCCATTTTTTTTTTATATAAATTGAAAAGCGAGTCTGGAAGTTTTCGGGAAAATAAAGCGAGATTTTAAATTCAGATTACTTGTAAGAGCGAGATTATTATTTTTTATCACACCATAAAAATTCAGAGGAAAATTATTTTTATCGAAAAAAAAAAACAAACAAACAAACAAAAAAAGAAAAAGAAAAAGAAAAAAAAAAACCAAAAAGAAAAAAAAAAAAAAAACCAACAAAAAAAACCACCAAGCCCCATATTCGAATATCAAATGGACCATGCCTTTACTGTAAAAATCTATAACCGCCATTATAACAGAATTTCTCTTTTTAATAATATCATCCATCTTCATAGAATTCATCTTATAATAATGTTGTTTATGGCTCATTTATCTTTATGTCGTTGAAATGTGCATTTGATACACTGATTCTTTTGAAATGGAACATATATTTCAAAATTGTTAATTTATCCCATTCACTTCGAATTGATGTTAACTGATTTTATATCAAAACATTACACAATGCATTCATCTAGTAGAGGTATTTCTTATTCAAAGATTTTTAAAGGAAATAAAATGAAAACGTCAGTTGAAATCTATTTTGTAGTCTGGTTGTAATGCGCATATGGTGAACTGAGTTTTTCTTTCACAACGGAACATTTACTTCAAAATTGATTATTTATCCTTTTCATTAACTGATTTCAAAACATAACACAATCAAATCCATGTTTGTTTATAGAGATAGCAGAGGTCTTTCTTATAAAGAAGCTAACTTAAAGATTTAAGGAAATAAAATGAAAAAGTCACTTGAAATTTATTTTGTTTAAGTATAATGTAAAACCTTCAAAAATAATATAATATTCTGTTCGTTGTGACATTATATTGAATAAAATACATTGTAGCTAGATTAGCCAAAACTTACAAAAGAATAACATATAAAAAAAAACCTTACTTGAAATAAAGAAAATGTATTTTCCGATACATAAAAGTACAGTCATTTCATTAGAATCTCCCCACATCCGAAGCTTAACGCGATTGATAAACTAATGGGAGGAGTTTAGAGAGGAATCAGTCTATGCTGGGCCGGGTCATTCCTTCATATGTTGTTCGATTAAATCTAAAATAGCTGCAATAAGACACAGCCAATTGGTTTGTTATACTGATAGAATAGCAGAACTCCAGCAGTCACACACAATAACAGAATTCTGCCAACATATACTGCTATAGACAGTTCTGTTCACGTTGCTGTTAGAAAATAAACAGTTTCTAAATTATTGCTGTATACTTTATAGACATCATTTGTAACAAACTTGACCCATATATTTACATTTTTTGGAATTTTTATTTTTTATATGAAAATGACAATTTTTGGAAAAAAATTGTGCTGTAAAAAAATCTTTTTACATTTTCTTTGTCACAATTCAGAATTTTGAATTATGTGAATCAAATTATTATGAATCTTTTAAGTTTTGAATAGAATGATAAAGAAACTTGAATAATTTCCCTGTTTGTATAGTTTTTATGGGTGGCAGTGTAGAGCTGGTATCCCATTGAAGGACATATTCAAAGTCAATACCAAGATTAGGGATAGGATAGTTTATGGCAATATGGAGTTTCTTTATGATATCCAAACCTTTAAAAACCTTACAATTCGAAAAATTTGGAAACAAATTGAATCCATGAAAATTAAATCATTGATATGAAAAAATTTATTGAATAAAGTTATACCAGTGCATGATAAAGTATGATGTGTGCATAATATGATATTTGAATAATATGATATTTGCATAATATGGTATTTCCACAATATGATATTTGCATAATATGATATTTGCAAAAAAAAAAGATAAAAGCAGGGTGATAACAGACACGACAAGCAAACGACACGATATGCCAGGACGGAAATATATTATAAACTGAGTCTATAAGCAAGGATGCTTTCAAAAACGACCGCTTAAGCTGCCTTTGAAATATAGTGAAATTTTTAATAAGAGTGCGACAGAAATTAAGACAATATCATAGCATGAACGGAAATCCATTTGTAAATATGGGCAAAACACAATATTTGTTATATATTTGTGGGAATTTTCAGGGAAGCAGTTTTAAAATGCTTAAAAGTCACTAGATACGTAACTCTTGTTCTGTGAGTTAGGTCGCTTTGGCTGGAAGCATTACTGATGAGAATTTAATATCTAGAACACGTGTCTGGTGCATTGAAAATGGTTTGAAGATTTCTTCAAGAATGTATAGAGTTTGAACAATTTCGTATCATTTGTACAGAGTGTGCGGTCCAAATTTCCTGCAAGGTTGATTTATTGGCAAAATATAGGCAAAATCTATTACCAAAAGAGCATTCGAGGGATGGTGCTAGGATGATAACTTCCTTTTACTTTGATGATATTGTAGGATGAACATTGTATAGCAAAGTAATATATAGTGGATAAAGGGCCAAAACAGTTTCATGTATCATTGTGAAACGTTATTATTTGACATGAGCGGGATCCTTGTAATTTGATCTCGTGTTGAGCTAATGTTTGCTACATTGTTATAAATACCACTTCCTTGATCTCATTAAAGAAGATTTGCAGACAAACGATAAAGTAACGTGTCACCACCTATACATTTTGACAATGACATTTATAATTCTTTATTTTTCAAATACTATACAGTACAAGCAAACACTAGACAAATTATTCTAAAAGTGTAGAAGTTAAAGCTTCTGAATTGAAAATATGGACATTTTCTGGTCTTGTCTGTTTGTCTTACATATTCATCAATCATTATTCATGTAAGGAAATTTTGAATGTTTGGTGATGCTGGACAATGCATCTGTTAAATATTTGAGACCTCGAAAAATAGAATTTGATCTTACAGAAATATTCAATTATTCCCGTCCCTAGTTTTGCACATACCGTACAGCAAATGAAAGAAATATTTTATGATCCCGCTAAAACCAACCATGATTTAAGAGAATACATATCAGCTGTTTTAAAACAACCAATCAGAGAACTTGTATTATAAACAAGTTTGGGTTGTATTTTGCCAAATTATGAAAAATGGAATCCAATGCATTAACTTTTCATTTGAAATTAATTTTTGGTCATTCATAATCAATTTGTTTTTCATTTATCAGAACAGAATGTTTCAAGAAAGAAATGTCCAATGCTAATTTGAATAGAAAAAAAACTATTTCAATTTATTCAAATATTATTATTCTAACATTCAAACTTGATTGATTTTTCATTCTTTTCCATTTCCACAGAACAATAAAATGTAAATGAGCCTAACCATTTGGATGATGTTATGAGAAAAAGAGAAAAACATATAGATTTTAAATATGCAAATGACCGGAAAATTTATTTCGTCTTACTGAGAAATAAAATTGATTTGGTTACTGTATTCAAAGGTAGCTTATTATTCATTTGAATTATATCACTGGGAAATGAAAAGAGAATAATTTAGCTTGTAATCTGTCCACAAAAGTATTTTGATTAGATTAAATAATATATCATACGTACATTTTCTAAATAAAGTAATTACTAATGACAAATATGGATAATGACCATATCCCTATATACAGCACAAAATCGATAGTTCAGAAAATCATAAACCGAATGCATACAAAATAAGGATAAATCATGAACAAAAGCAAGCAAACAAAAACCTCCACAACATGAAAAGAAGCGAACTCCCAAAATGAGAGTGAGACCAGGTGCCCAGGAATACCAAATTCAATAGCATAATTTAAGAACAGATAAAGTTGCAGTTTGGACCAGACATGCACGTTTCGGGTACTAAACCCTCGTCAGTGATCCTAAATCTAAACAATGTAATAAAGCCAAAAAGTGTGAAAGTAATTATGCCAATGTTAAACTTCTTCAAATTCAATGGCATCATTTAAACACAGATTAATTTGAAGCATCGACCAGACATGCACGTTTCGGGTATTTAACCCTCGTCAGTGATTATCAATAGAAACAATGTAATGTGCCAAATAGTGTGAAAATCCACTCATTTTAGTAAAGTCCATTCGATCAAAGCCTTTGATTTTTCGACACTTTACACTACAATTCCACATTCTAAATTGAAAGAAAGACTCGCAAAAATTATAAGTAATGCATTTACAAGTAAGAACGGTAATCGCAAATACAAATTTATTGTTGTGAACTATGACAAAACCTACTTTGTAAAAGAAAAGTCCGATTCTGAAAATAAGTACACTGAAACAGATATTATTCAGATGTTAAACATTTTGATCGACAACCTTTTTGTGGTGTTTGGAGGAAAGGTATTCCAACAAATTGTCGGAATTCAAATGGGGACCAATGGTGCCCCACTCCTTGCCGACATTTTCCTTAACTCGTACGAAGCTGAATTCATTCAATCTTTGGTCTCTGAAGGGAAAAGATACTTAGCTTCTAACTTCAACTTCACTTACAGATACATAGACGACGTGTTGTCCATCAATAATCCAAAATTCGCGGATTACCTGAGCAGTATCTATCCTTCAGAGCTTGAAGTCAAAGAAACTACTGAGACAAATAAGTCAGCATCCTATTTGGACATAATGTTGTCCTACGACACTGGTGGTCACATGAACACCTCACTCTATGACAAACGTGACGACTTCAATTTCAGCATTACAAACTTTCCTTTTCTGAGTAGCAACATCCCTTCATCTCCAGCTTATGGCGTATTCATATCTCAATTAATACGCTATGCCAGAGCAAGTACCAAATATATGGATTTTGTTCTGAGAGCTAGGCGTCTTGCACATAAGCTTCTCAGTCAGGAATATGTTTGTGACCGACTAACATCGTCACTGAGGAAATTCTACGGTCGATATAGGGAACTCGTCATACACTATGATGTCCCACTCTCCAGAATGGTGGATGATATTTTGTCATAGACCATTTGAACCATCCAACCAAAGATTGTACTCTATGTCTTCCGAAATGGAAGTAACCGGATGTGACCGTTCCACCGAATTGAAGCGGCGGGTGTTGCATGCGAGCAGGAGATGCTTACTCTTCCTGGGCACCTGGTCTCACTCCCATATCGGGAGTTCGCTTCTTTTCATGTGGTGGAGGTTCTTGTTTGTTTGCTTTGGTTCCTGTTTTGTCCTGATTTTGTAAGCCTTCGGTTTCTGATTTTCTGAATTATCGATTTTGTGCTGTATACAGGGATATGGTCATTATCCATATTTGTCATTTTTACCACTGTCCATGTGTCACTGCTGTCGGGCAGTCTTTTGCTTCAATGGATAGTACACAAGAGACCTGCAAAGTGGTTGGGGCGTCGCCCACTATAAAAAGGTTTTAATAGCGTAAACCCTATAGCCTCGAAGCTGATTTGGCCCCGGTCAATTTTCTTTATATTAAGAGTCAGAGACTGATATCGCTATAGTGTGTATGATAATTAAAATGAAGGCAGGTTTTAAGGTATCATTAGATTCTGTAAGATTTTTGTAAGATTTTCATGGGTTCTATTTTTAGATATGTATATTAAAATTAAACTGGAAGGAGTCAAAACGTAATGGTGGTTTCCGGCGAGGGGCTCAGAATGGGGACTTGTGAAATTCGCTTCTTCGTGGTGTATTGTGGATTTCTCAAAAACGGAGCGGCGAATCCCTAAATAAATTTCATATAATATTTAGACAGATATTGCCTTCAAATCAGCATAATTTTTATTTCAAGAAAAAATTTGGAACAATGGTCAAAATGGGACCAAAGTCCATCTGAATGACATGTCGAAATTTCCCTATTTTCACTTTCACTTTCGTTTTCAGAGTGCAAATAGTATCGGAAAGGTATATATCATTTAGTAGCAATGAAATCTACAGGAAATGATCTTTCTTTTGATATATCACTTTCTATATAAGCCATTTCTATTTAGTCAGTAAATGACGTCAGCTTTTGGGTGTATAACACTAGTTTTTGAGGTCAAAGGTTTATGCTATTGTAACCTTTAGGACATATGAATGATGATACACAACATGTACACGTACAATTGGTATGCTTATTTATAAACAAAGTCCTTGGATACCATACATCAAAATTCACTATATAGCATGAACAAGGCATTGAAAATGAAATATTGGGTGTCAGTGTTATATTCAAAGAACTGTGAGGGTTCAAAATAGGGTACCTAGTGGTTCTATGATGAAAATACGGCCAAAATGGGCATTTTGACGGAGGTTGCGGGCATGTTTATACGGCTTGCTGATTGAAAGATATACGAGGTACAGGACTTTGCAATACACCAAACTCTTCGAAAAATCCTATATTTTCAAATTATGTGGAGAAAAATTTCAATCAGCGAAATCAAAATATGGTTTAGGTTTTAATAGCGTAAACCCTATAGCCTCGAAGCTGATTTGGCCCCGGTCAATTTTCTTTATATTAAGAGTCAGAGACTGATATCGCTATAGTGTGTATGATAATTAAAATGAAGGCAGGTTTTAAGGTATCATTAGATTCTGTAAGATTTTTGTAAGATTTTCATGGGTTCTATTTTTAGACATGTATATTAAAATTAAACTGGAAGGAGTCAAAACGTAATGGTGGTTTCCGGCGAGGGGCTCAGAATGGGGACTTGTGAAATTCGCTTCTTCGTGGTGTATTGTGGATTTCTCAAAAACGGAGCGGCGAATCCCTAAATAAATTTCATATAATATTTAGACAGATATTGCCTTCAAATCAGCATAATTTTTATTTCAAGAAAAAATTTGGAACAATGGTCAAAATGGGACCAAAGTCCATCTGAATGACATGTCGAAATTTCCCTATTTTCACTTTCACTTTCGTTTTCAGAGTGCAAATAGTATCGGAAAGGTATATATCATTTAGTAGCAATGAAATCTACAGGAAATGATCTTTCTTTTGATATATCACTTTCTATATAAGCCATTTCTATTTAGTCAGTAAATGACGTCAGCTTTTGGGTGTATAACACTAGTTTTTGAGGTCAAAGGTTTATGCTTTTGTAACCAAAGGCCCCAA
This sequence comes from Pinctada fucata, assembly GCA_028142955.1. NCBI lineage: Eukaryota > Metazoa > Mollusca > Bivalvia > Pterioida > Pteriidae > Pinctada > Pinctada fucata. The sequence goes on along the minus strand of AP027113.1, from coordinate 26,776,655 downwards.
CCTGTTGCGTCAACGGATACATAAGCAACAGGTAATTTAGGTGTCCCTAGAATTAATCTACATGACATTAGAGACGAAACATTTGTAGTAAGTAGAAACCATGAATTTTGGTACAAACATGCAGATGGGTATATTAAAATCAAGCCCTGTAAGATTGATGTGGTCGATATACTAAAAGAGCACTAATTTTCACCAAGCGATTGCTCATTTTCTAAGTGCGGCACGAAGAACTGCAAAACTTGTAACATCCTAATAACAGACACTTCATTCTCAAGTAATCTCACAAAACAAACATTTAACACGCATAATTTTGAAAACCTAAACTGTATGACATCTAATGTTGTGTACGGAATAGAGTGCTCACTTTGTGGATTGATTTAAGTGGGTGAAACCAAAGGTAAGCTTCGAACCAGAATGTCAGGACATCGGTCAAAAATAAATAATAAAGGAAGTCAACTTCTTTATCGGCATTTTGACCAGGCCGATCATTCTGTTTTATCTATGAGAGTCAGAATCTCGGAGAAAATATATCACCCCACAAACAATCCCAATTTGAGCACACCTTTCCGTCGCAACAGAGAAGAGTTCTGGATAAAAAAAATCTTAACACTGCAGCGCCCTATGGATGCAACGATAATATAAGCAGCTTAGGAAACTTAACAAGTCCCGGTCGTCAATCGGTAAATGTGACTAGCTTATTCAACAGACCACAAAGAAGACCTCGAAGTCATGGCATTCGTAAATATAATAGGCATGAGATACATAGTTTCTCCTTCGATGACTTGGTTCCATTTTTGAATGAGCCCCTAGGCCTGCATTATATTCGTACCAAATTATACTCTGTTCCTTTACGGAAGTTACACGAAATCTACGAATATACGAAGGACCTCACTTATATCGATACACGTTCCCCAGAATACAGACTACAAGGAGTCATCTTGGACATTTCTACTTTTCGTTTATTTCAAGCAGTTAAATCAAATAAATCAGAGGAAAAAAAACCGTCCTTTCATTAAAGTAAGATTTGCAAACAAAGGTATTGATAAATTGAATCTTGGTCAAATTTTGAATCACAAAGCTGTTACAGAAAAAATCCCACCATATTTCAAAAGACAAGAAACTCCTTGTATATCCTATAGCTACACACCAACAGTTGCATCTAAAATTTACAATTACAAACGATTCTTGCAGTGTATTGATTTAAGTAATCCCTCACTACATCCACTTCCTTGCGAATGTTCTTCATCGGATTTTAACTACTCTCCTTGTGGACTCGTTATTACTGGTGACCTTAGTATAGTCAAGAACGACAAGTTGAGAGAATTGTTAAAAAAGGGTCCCAAATACAGAGAAAGTATGTCCTTTACATGGAACCAAAATTTCAAAATTATCATATACTCTTGCGAGGAATATGCAAGACGTTGGGCAAAGAAAGAGGATGTACAGCTCGACACCCTTTCCGAATGGATAAAATCCATCAGAGGGTTACTTTTATCTAGAATTAACCGATTAAAATAAACTGTGAACACCAGATTCGAGTCTATATTTAAAGACCCTGATGTTATCACAGAGCTTACCTACCTCCAAGAACATTGTGTCATCACACCAGTGGACAAAGCCTAAAATAATTACACATTTACTTGCAAAAAGTACTATTTCGACAGTCTAGTTAAAGAGTTGGGTTTAAATTCGACACCTGGAAATCCCACTTACACCCCAACAAACTTTTCTGCCTCTGAAATAATAGATAACCACAAATTAGCTCTTGCTTCCTTTGGCTTCCAAACTAACAATTTAGATTTAAATTTACCATACTTATACAGACAGTGCATGAATTTTATATATTTTCATTTCCATGCTTCATTAACATCGACGGCGGGTGCGGCTAGCCAACAGGGGATGCTTACTCCTCCCGGGCACCTGGTCCCACCTTTAGCTTGCTAGGGGTCCGTCGATGTTAAATTTTGTGCTCTATTGTGAGTGCTGTAAAGATAATCGTCAGGATCTTCTTTAACTCATTTGTGCCACACTTATGCCCTTTGCCGTGTGGAGCTCGTAAAAAAGTTCCCCGCGAGGGGTTTGACAGTAAGTGTTTTGAATATATCTCCCTGACATTGTCGCCACAGCACTTTCTATATAGACATAACGTCAGACAGTGCATGAATTTTATATATTTTCATTTCCATGCTTCATTAACATCGACGGTGGGTGCGGCTAGCCAACAGGGGATGCTTACTCCTCCCGGGCACCTGGTCCCACCTTTAGCTTGCTAGGGGTCCGTCGATGTTAAATTTTATGCTCTATTGTGAGTGCTGTAGAGATAATCGTCAGGATCTTCTTTAACTCATTTATACTGCATACCTAAAACGCATAGAATCCGTACAAACAACGTTTCATCGCTGGTTCCTCAAAATGTTCTACCAAATCTGTATCGATCTTACTCACCAAAGTTTTATCTGAAATCAAATCTGGGCTTCAAAAATATTGTTCGACAGTATATTCTCGCAGTGGTATCTCCCAGATGTGGATTTTAAAGAATTCGAAAGAACTTTTAGAACATCTGAAATCCACTCATTTTAGTAAAGTTCATTCGATCAAAGCCTTTGATTTTTCGACACTTTACACTACAATTCCACATTCTAAATTGAAAGAAAGACTCGCAAAATTATAAGTAATGCGTTTACAAGTAAGAACGGTAATCGCAAATACAAATTTATTGTTGTGAACTATGACAAAACCTACTTTGTAAAAGAAAAGTCCGATTCTGAAAATAAGTACACTGAAACAGATATTATTCAGATGTTAAACTTTTTGATCGACAACCTTTTTGTGGTGTTTGGAGGAAAGGTATTCCAGCAAATTGTCGGAATTCCAATGGGGACCAATTGTGCCCCACTCCTTGCCGACATTTTCCTTTACTCGTACGAAGCTGAATTCATTCAATCTTTGGTCTCTGAAGGGAAAAGATACCTAGCTTCTAACTTCAACTTCACTTACAGATACATAGACGATGTGTTGTCCATCAATAATCCAAAATTCGCGGATAACCTGAGCAGTATCTATCCCTCAGAGCTATCTAGCAACATCCCTTCATCTCCAGCTTATGGCGTATTCATATCTCAATTAATACGCTATGCCAGAGCAAGTACCAAATATATGGATTTTGTTCTGAGAGCTAGGCGTCTTGCAGATAAGCTTCTCAGTCAGGGATATGTTTGTGACCGACTAACATCGTCACTGAGGAAGTTCTACGGTTGATATGGGGAACTCGTCATACACTTTGATGTCCCACTCTCCAGAATGGTGGATGATATTTTGTCATAGACCATTTGAACCATCCAACCAAAGATTGTACTCTATGTCTTCCGAAATGGAAGTAACCGGATGTGACCGTTCTACCGATTTGAAGTGGCGGGTGTTGCATGCAAGCAGGAGATGCTTACTCTTCCTGGGCACCTGGTCTCACTCCCATATCGGGAGTTCGCTTCTTTTCATGTGGTGGAGGTTTTTGTTTGTTTGCTTTGGTTCCTGTTTTGTCCTGTATGTCTTCGGTTTCTGTTTTGTCCTGTATGCCTTCGGTTTCTTATTTTCTGAATTATCGATTTTTTTGCTGTATACAGGGATATGGTCATTATCCATATTTGTCATCATGTCCAAAAATGTACCGAAAGACGTAGCAGGACGAGTGGGATATGTTGCTACAAGACCCACGTTTTAAAAATTCCAAGAAATTTTGATAACAGAAACTTTTGAATGCGTTGAAGAGACAGACGATCAACTGAAGTTGATCGAACTTGGTTACATGTGCCCTCGGGAAAGACGTAGCCGGATTGTTGGGATATAATGCTTCAGGATCCACGTTTTAGGAATTTCAAGAAATTTCATCTTTCCACTAATGAAGACTCCGCATATTCAATTTTGAATCACATTCATTATTTCACTTTGGCGTTCATTGTACAGAAGCATAAGGTTTCCTTAGATGTTCATCATAGAAAATGAATTCTTAAAGGCTTATTCATTTACAAACTTTTTCAGAGAGCTGAAACTTATAAAGGAAAATGAGTATGTTAAACTTGTTGCTACTCAGCAGCCTTCTTGACACAGAAGGATACAATCTGATGCACCAAACAATCATGGTTCGGACAATGATAAGTCAGTGGTACTTCAAGCAAAAATGATTCAATGAAGCTTAAAGAATAATTTAATTTCCATTGTTATTTTTAAGAAACGAAGATTCTGATTAGCTAAAAATTTTTGTTGATACATCGATCAACAAAACTTTTCACGGATGTCTGTTTATAGCACTATTTTGAGAACTGGGGCTTCCTCAAACACAAATAAACTCGTAGCTGAAAATACAATTTGTTCATGTTTGCTTAAATTTTCAACAGTACCATTTCTTTTCTACTTACGAAAAAAAAAGAAAAAAAAAAAAAACTTTGCATGTAGGATTTTCTCAAACTAGTCAAACCAGTCAAACTAGATATTATTCCAAAGATATAGAGAGACGATCGTTCGCTTTTTGAATCATGGTGGCAGCCATAAGTTGTTTACGTCTTGGGAGGCAATTGTATCACTGCGAAACACTTACGAAATAAAGTGCGGGGATTCATTGTTATTAGATCCAAGAAAATAGTATGTTTTTTTTTATATGTAGAGGATATGGGGTTCCAGAACCCATCGGAAATCAAGGGGTATATTGCTTCAAAACCGACGGTAAAAATGATGAAACTTTGCATATAGAAAAATTATGTTATATGATTCAATTATTAACATTAAATTTTATAATGTTTAGGAAAATTAGATTAAAGGATCGTTTTTAAGTCTGGCTGTTCTGGACCTCCTTAAACGAAAAGACATACTCTAAAGTGAAGCTAACGAATTTGAAGACGTTAGACATGAATCTTATATTTTTTCTGTTGATGCAGGTATCACCCGAAAATTGGACGGATAAATTTTGCATCAACGCGCTACGCAAAAGCTTTCCGTCTAATTTTTAGGGTGATACCTGCATAAACAGAAAAAATGTAAGATTCATTTCTGAAACCATTGTTGTTGCCCCTTGTTTGAAGACATTTTTTACTTATATAAGAAAATGGTTCATATAATCATTAACGTTATACCTAAACATAGAAGATAGCTGAATTCAAAATAATTACGCTTAGGGATGTGTAACTGTTGTAATGAAAGCAACAATCACTTTTATTGCGTTCTTGCTGACTGGAACAAAACGTAATACAGACCAAGCACAGAATGAGTTAAAGAAGATCCTGACGATAATCTCATCAGCACCTACAATAGAGCACAAATCTAAACATCGACGGACCCCTAGCAAGCTAGAAGTGGGACCAGGTACCCGGGATGAGTAAGCATCCCCTGTTGGCTATCCGCACCCGCCGTCGATGTTTATAAAGCATGGAAATGAAAATATATAAAATTCATGCACTGTCTGACGTTATCTCTATATAGAAAGTGCCATGGCGACAATGTCAGGGAAGTATATTCAAAACACTTACTGTCAAACCCCTCGCGGGGAACTTTTTTACGAGCTCCACACGGCAAAGGGCATAAGTGTGACACAAATGAGTTGAAGAAGATCCTGACGATAATCTCAACAGCACCCACAATAGAGCACAAAGCTAAACATCGACGGACCCCTAGCAAGCTAGAGGTGGGACCAGGTACCCGGGATGAGTAAGCATCCCCTGTCGGCTATCCGCACCCGCCGTCGATGTTTATAAAGCATGGAAATGAAAATATATAAAATTCATGCACTGTCTGACGTTATCTCTATCTAGAAATGATGGTCCAGATAGTAAAAAAAAAACTCTGAACTAAGTTCTTAACCAATTTACCTCGAATTTACTCGGTTAGTCTAAAATGCTTTGTGTCAAGCAAACTGACCTTATATCAAAATGGAAACTTTATTTTGGTCTTTTGAGTACCATTTAATTAACAAAATACCATGTTTATGTTTGCATTGCATTTTGACAAAAGCATAGTCTGTTGAAGTTGAAACAATTCAATCTTATCTGTCACTTTTATTCATTTTTCATAATAGGTTGTGTTAAAAATGACTATTTTTTTAGGGTTTTAAATGCGTGAAAAATCACGGTTGCCAACCATGCAAGAGAAATTGGTTGTCTGACTAGAAATTTGCTTGCCCGAAAGGAATATTTTGGAGAAATTTTAAATTAATCTCAAACTCAAATGAGAATAATAGAATCTAGCAACACTTTGAGTTCCGGATAGAAAAAAATATCAGTCGAGGATTGGATTGATCAACAGTTCAAACCGAGGCATTAGCTGGTGCTCAGATGTGGCGCTTGATTATTTTTATCGCACATTGAAACCTTCAATTTCCTCTTATTGACGCATCAAAAATACTGAACATCGTGCTAAAGGTAAGTGCACGTGAAATAAAGTACGTCAGCTGTCTTTGACGTCAAGATAGAACAATCAATAGTGCCGAATCAGGGGATGTAACTTTCCAATACTGTTAAAAAGGGGAATCAGTCTATCCCATGTGCGAGATAATAAATATTTTGTATATATTATGAACACAATAGAATTTTTTTAAATTTATGTTTGTTTTAAAATTTTTTTGTGTATAAATTTTCATCCCGAAAATGTTAAGGTCGTAATTCGGACTATTGCTTTGAAATACGAAATTTAGGCTACCCATGGGAAAATTGAGGCGTCTGAGACGACCGGACGAAAGCGAATGTCTAACCCTTGTTTCTGAGTTTCCTTTTCAGGAAAAAACAATATTCAAAAGATGAAATTTCTGTAAATTTCTATGTCTACCTCAGTAGATCATGAAAGAACCTGTTAATCTTGATTATGCCAGCCTTTCAATTTTTAAGCAAATGTTATGCCGCTGTGCTCAGTCTAAAAAAATTACATGGATTCACAGCATATGGCTTGTCGTGTTCATACAATAGATATAGTTGATCCAAAGCATCTCTCAAAAATCTGTCGTATTCATACAATAGATATAGTTGATTCAAAGCATCTCTCAAGTTGAAATAACATATTGTGTAACTTTTTTTTAAAACCAATATTATTCAATCAATACTATTAAGTAACATATATTAAATACAATGAAAGGTCATATCAAACATATGTCTGGTCTATGCTGTAAATTTATCTGCTCTTAAATAATGCTAATGAAGACGTTTAACATGCATCGATTTGATTAATTGATATGATTTCATATATCAAAATAACATCATTGCAAAATACATTTTCATCAGTCATGCTAGTAGGTAATTAAATCATACTACATAGAACATTCAGTGTTTAGGTGTGTATTTAACATTTCTTCAAACATTACGCATTAGACCTAATTTCAGCCAATTCCACCTTAAAAGAAGGGAGGAGATCTCCAACAAGACCCTGTTGCAGCATCAACAGCAAAACACTAAAACACCCGATACAAAAACACAAAAGACGAGAACAGCACGAGACGGAATAGCGACACACGACATGTAAACATCAAACACAAACGCCTACACATAAACCGACGAGACCCATGGGCAACCGGTGCCGACTTTGGACGGCCATTTGTCACGCAAGTAGCAAATGGTGTGGTTATCCTGGATTACGTGCGCACAACCCTCTCACTTCTCCAATTACCCAGAGGTCTCGAAGAACGTACAGTTGTGGTGTAAAACACCCTCCTTACTGTAAGATGACCTCACACAAACAAGACCGCGAAACGCAGGGCCCAAGAAACACAGATGAATTTGTTAATGGATATAAAAAGAGGGCATGCGTAATACAGTCCGTGCTCTACCGGCTGTAGCGAGCTCATGAATGTAATCACCCGAGGAGTCCGACTGACATTCAGAGAGGACAGGTGGTCGGGGCCCTGTCTTCTCTAGAGAGGTTAACGTTTGGACAGGGCCCGTCATGGAGTCCCGTCGTCACAGTCAGTCAGAGTACATCTCAAGGATGCGCTTGTACAAGACTGTAGATTGGTCAAGTACCAAGCCTAGTGTCCGTCTGGTGACATTAGGATCATATCCACGGTATAAAAGGCGTTTGATGATTTTCGATGGTTATGCTGCCTACCTTTGATCCTTCTAACTTTGTTTATCATATCACCATAAAAGACAGGTTGTGTAATACCCAAACTAATGTACTCTGTTGCGTGTATAGATCCGAATTTTAAAAGAAGTTGACTGTAATTTTTGTAAAATTTCCAGAAAGTCTTAACTAGTTTATGAAAGCGGAAACCTTGACCTAAAAGTTTTTTGGTAATTTGTAAATTTCTACTGTGAAAATCCAAAATATCAGTACATGCTCTGGCGTACTGGATGAGCTGTGATATGTAAATGCCGTATGACGGTAATCTTGGAACATCACCGTCAAGCCAGGGGAAATTTACTATGTTGAATCCAAAATCATCCCTTTTGTCATATACACTTGTATGAATCTTTCCGTTTACAATTTTGATATTTAGGTCCAAGAACGGTGTTTCTGTATTTGTAACGTTTGCCTTGTTAAGTGTTAATTCTTGTGGATAAATTTCATTCTTTTATAATTCAAAAGCAGGATTGTCAATGGTAAAAATATCATCCAGATACCTAGAAGTATCATTGAAACATTTCAGATCATCAAATTTTCTTTGCTTTTGAAGATTTTGGATAAATTATTTTTCATAAGTGTATAAAAATAAATCTGCAACAAGAGGTGCACAGTTAGTACCCATAGGAATTCCTACAACCTGCTTGTTAAAGTAACATCTTATATTGTAAAAACACATAATAATAAAAGATAAAAAAAAATGCAATAAAGAAATTACCTAGAAGTGTTTTTGGTATGATAAAAATTGTGTTCCAAAATTTGTTCCACTCTGCACAATTTTAAAGCAATATTTTCTGATTCTGTGCAGAACTACATCTCATCCTGGAAAAGTCAGCAAAACTTTTTAGCATCATATCCCAGCCATTTTGCTACGTCATTCGGTATATTTAGGACATAAATTTCACAGATTTTAGTCCTATTACATTGTATAGATTAAGGATCTGACGAGGGTGAAATACCCGAAACGTGCATGTCCATGCTGTAAATTTATTTGCTCTAAAATGATGCTAATGAATTTGAAGACTCACTTGGTGAGTGTCACTGCTGGTGGACCAGGAGTCCCCGAGGGCACATGTAGCCAAGTTCGATCAATTTTGGTTGGTCGTTTCTTCAAACGCACTTCAAAATTTCTGCCTACAAAATTCTCTCAAATTTATAAAACCTGGGTCCTGTAGCATCTTATCCCAGTCATCTTGCTTCGTCTTTCGGTATATTTAGGACATAATTTTCACAGATTTTAGTCATATTACATTGTTTTGATTTAGGATCACTGACGAGGAGGAAATACCCGAAACGTGCATGTCTGGTCCATGCTGTAAATTTATCTGCTCTAAAATGATGCTAATGAATTTGAAGACGTTAAACATTTGTACTACTTAGTGAGTGTCACTGCTGGTTGACCAGGAGTCCCCGAAGGCACATGTAGCCAAGTTCGTTCAATTTTGGTTGGTCGTTTCTTCAAACGCATTTCAAAATTTCTGCCTACAAAATTCTCTCGAATTTATAAAGCCTTGGTCCTGTAGCATCATATCCCAGCCATCTTGCTACGTCTTTCGGTATATCTAGGACATAATTTTCACAGAATTTAGTCATATTACATTGTTTAGATTAAGAATCACTGACGAGTGTGAAATTCCCGAAACGTGCACGTCTGGTCCATGCTGTAAATTTATTTGCTCTAAAATGATGCTAATGAATTTGCAGACATTAAACATTCTAAATTTTGAAGCTTTATAAGTGCGCTGCAATATGATCCCTTAAGGCCATACCAAATTAATTAAATGTTCTTTGGATTTCCCGCACCATATTTTTCAAAATTCAAAAAATAATATTATAAAAATAAAATGCTCACCCGCACCAATAAATTTCTGGCTCAAGAATTTTTGCAACTTTTAAAGCTTCTAGAAGTCTCAGATTGTGCAAATTTCGAAGAAAATAATACTTTTTGTGTTAGAAAAAATTCGTTGGGAGTAATTTATTGTCCCATATACATGGCACTGAAAGTCAAGGAACGGGAATGTTCGAAAATCTTTTTCGCACGGCTATGTGCAAGGCTTCCTAGTCCTATGGGGATTCCTTTGTGAATACGGAAAACATCAGAATTATATTACTTCACTCGCTTGCATCTTTAAAGCTGCAATACTTAAAAAAAATTATATTTTCGCTCGCTCGCATCCTTTTTTTCACAAGAAAATCCAAAGAACATTTAATTAATTTGGTAGGGCCTAAAAGGTGAACATGAAAAATTCTATAAGTAGGGAAGTTTTCAAAAAATCTGAATAAAATCCCAGACAATTGAGACGATGTATTGAAGTCGTCAGAGGGCTGACGATTTTTTTTGGGGGGGGGGGGATCACTCCCACCCCTGCAACGGCTAGTTAGGCACGGTCCATTTGATATTCGGGGGGGGGGGGGGGCTTGGGTTTTTAGTTTGAGCAAGATTATTTTTTTCGCCCCGCACCAAGGCAAAATTATTTTTTTCTTGCAAAGTTGAAGCAAGGAAATTTTTTTTATAACAATTGATGTGAATATTAAGAATGTTTGTGTTTTTTCAATAGAAATTCTTTCTTTTTACTTAGATTACTCCAAACATTATTTTTATGTAAAATTTGTATTCACTTCTAAACTGAGAGAGATGAAAGATTTTTACAATATGCGATATATAATTTTTAGTAAACAAAATGTATATAAGGTCATGTAATATGTAAGAGGGCCTGATGCAAGTTTTTACATGTAGAAATGAAAACTTAAGTGAAAAACTTATTTAAATTCTCATTCCAAGCTTGTATATAAAATCAGACACTATGGTGATACATATATCTATTAATAGTAATAAATTATATTGATAATGTATTTAAGCATTTTAATTGTTTCATTCACATGCATTCTTTTGAAATCTTGAATGTACTTGCCATTACAGAAGAAATCCATGGCGAGCGAAGCGATCCAAAATTTTTTTATAGAAAGTAAAAACTGTGGCGAGCGAAGCGAGCCGAAAACTTTTCAGGAATTTTAAGCGAATTTTATGGTTATTCTTCAAATTCAGATTACTTGTAAGAGCAAGATTATTTTTTCTGTCACACCATAAGCAAATTTATTTTTTTCATCAAAATTCAGAGCAAAATGATTTTTTTCGAAAAAAACCCAAGCGCCCCCCCCCCCGAATATCAAATGGACCGTGCCTTAAGCGCAGGGATGGTGCGCTTGATTCTAATCACGATTTTTTCTCTTTTTTTAGGGGAGTAATGTGGCATGTTTTATAGACATATCTTATATATACAATTTAATTGTACAAAAATTTCACTTTTCTGTCAGAATTTCACATGTAAACAAAAAGACGATCGAGGGAAATATGCAAGAACGGCGAAGACATTTCGTAAAGACTAATAGGCAGCAAGATAATCAGACGGATTGAGACTGAGGAGCAGACAACATACATCCAGAATTGCAGATTTTTAGCTCTATTGATAAAAGATGTTCGAAAATTCATGCATTTTTCTTTTCTTTTCAGTCCTCTCCTACAAACAAATAAATATTTTCTCCTGTTTTCATAGCATTCTGCGTACATCTTTTTTTGCAAACTATATATTTCATTATTATTGTTTGCTTTTATCAAAGGGACCAAGTCAGAATCTAAGTTCATTTAGGGTCTCTCTAATGTGTTATTTTGATATAGCGTAAACTCTCTCCGCTTTTACAGAGATGCCGCCGTCTGTCCGAAGAGATTTTTTTCTTTTCTTTTTTAATGTTTGTATTCTTTTAATCTGCAAGAAACAGCCTGTCGTCTGTCATTATCTTGTAATTCAACTTTTTAATTTTTTTTTCGTAACGAGCCTTGAAACAAATGAGAATGACGTTGTCAAAATATATTCGTTTTCTCAGCGAACGTAAAGCTGACGTTGCGAATGGTTAGAGCTAATTTTTTACAACTCACTCGATTTTAGAAACAAATAAAGCTACTGTTGATATAGAAACATTTTTAGATTAAGGAGAGCTTACTCTCTAACTCATTCGTTCATATATTTTCCTCCGAATAACTTTTCTCGACAACATTTACCGTTAAATTGAGATGTATCATAAATTTTCGATACGATTTGCGATTTTCTTGACACCGTCACACGAAACTACAAATAAAGTGTTCTAACTTGAAAATAATATGATTATAAACATGAAGAAATTTACACTTTCATTGTAACAGCAAAGTTCTAGTGCTTATTGAATTTTTTTGTGGGATGCCCAATGAAATGCATGTTAGTAACGCCGCTTAGTAGACAATTTACGCATCGCGCAAATATAAGCCGTTTTACAAATCTGACGGTTTTTAAAAATTATTATGTCCATAATCAAACGCAATTTTTGGTATAACCACTCAGAAAAGATCTTTTTGATTCCATAGATACCAATTTCATTTCAATCCTCAGAAATAAGCGAATTACGCGACGTTGAGTTTTGGAAACCTCTAAGGGATATTTATGCTGGCTAGGGTTACGTTCCTTAGGTGTACGGAACTACTTTAATCGCAAGAATTTTCTTTATACTTTTACCATTTTTACATTGAACACATACTGTATCATTTTGATTCTTTCTCCATATCTCAATACTGTGCTACGTATTTATCTAAAGCTTTTGCTCATCTTATCCTTTCATTCCAAAACAAATGTATACATATACACACCTTCATCTTCATTGCATGTGAATCCTAATACAAACGCTTCCAAGAAATCCTTTATATCCAATATTCCTGCAGATTTTTTTTTATCTTGTATTTACCTTCTTCAGTATCAAGGGTTATTAGCATTTAGCAACTTTAGTGTGAAAAAATTGGCTAAACAATAAAATTTGATGCCATGGCTAAACATTTTAATGAAATATCATTGACTAAACGCTTTATTGTGATGTCATTGGCTAAATACTTCAGTGTGATGCCATTGGCTGAAATAGGTCTTATCTTAAAAGAAAGAAGAGGGCGCTACTAAAATGAATTATGGTGGCTCCGCTGGAAGCATCACTGATGAGAATTTAAAATTCGAAACACGTGTCTGGTGCAGAAAAATAGATTTGAAATTTTCTTCAAGAGGGTATAGAGTTAGAATACTTCCGTATTATAATACCTTTAGAAAACAAACCTCTTCAGCAAATCTGAAAGTTCAATCATAACTAAATATATTGCACATAGAATAAATCTTCAATCAAATCTAATGATACCGATTTAGTTTCTGGAAAATTGGATGGAAAACTGCATCAATGCGCGGAGCGTGTTGATGCAAAATCGTTCCGTCCAATTTTTTGGGTGATACCTGCATCAACAGAAAAATATAAGATACATATCCAATCATTTTATATCCTCTTCTTATGGAAAACGGACACTTTTCTTGAATATGATAACAATCAATCCCAGCGCTATGTTTCACACGTTCGAGGGGGGGGGGGGGGGGGCGCAGTGATACAACTGCCTCCTAAGGCGAAAACAAGTTATGGAAGCCGCCATTTTTCAAACAGCGTATTGTCGTCTCTCCCTATCTTTGGAATAAGAACCAGTTTGAGGAAATCCTACATGCAAAAGAAATTTTTAGTAAGTATATAAGAAATGGTACCATTGAAATTTTAGGCAAACATCGACATATCGTATGTTCAGCTACGAGCTGGTACGTGGTTTAGGGAATCCCCCGTTCCAAAAATAGTGTTAGAATAGACGTTAATGAAAAATTTAGTTGATGGATACATGTATCAACAAAATTTCTCAACCATTCTGAACCTTCGTTTCTAAGTAATTACATTGGAAATTAAATGATATGTTTATCCATCAAAACATGTTTCTTTTTATATCAAAGTCAGAATGAACGAAAGGTCTTATGGTTGAAAATATTTGAATTACAAATTCATGTCATCACTCTCCATGCGGACATGTATTTTTGAAACAAATGAGGGGATCTCCAATAACACCAGGTTGCAGCATCCACAGCAACACCCCAAAACACCCAATGCAAAAACAATGAGCAGACAAGCACATAAAGAGTCACAAATGATTCAAACACAAAGGACTACAAGGAACGTCAAATCATAGAGAAATATCAAACATAAATGACTACATAAACCAACGAGACCAAAGGGCAATCGGTACCGACTTAGGACGGCCATCTGCCACGTCAGCAGCAGACGGTGTGTTTATCCTGGATTACGTGCGCACAACCCTCCCACTTTTCCGATTTCCTAGAAGTCTCGAAGAACGTACTATTGTGTAAAACAACCTCCTTACTGATAGATGACCACACACAAACAAGACCGTAACACGCAGAGGCACCAGCAACATAGATGAATATGTAAATTGATATGAAAAGAGGATGTGCGTAATACAGTCCGTGCTCTGCCGGCTGTAGCGAGCTCATACAGGATATGTTATCACTTAATATACAGAGAGTGCGCGGCTCCAAATTTCCTATAGGGTTGATTCAGTAGCATATCCACATAAATCTATCTTAAAAATAGTATTGGAGGGATGGTGCTAAGACGATGATATTTTTCGATGAAATATCAAGTTTCCGAAATAGCAAGAAAATATATATGATGTCAAATTGATAAAGGACCAAAACAAAGCTTCTTTCATGCGACAGAGCTGGAAAGAAGAAATCAATACACTAAAACAAACATCAAGTCACGGGGAACGATTTTGACTGTTCCACAATTTAACAGGAAATAAGGTGTTCCATTGGTTGTGCTGTTGAGATCGTTGTCAGGATCTTCTTTATCTCATTAGGATCTGAAGATAAAAACGAAATGTCGATATGTTACTCATACTTGTAGCGAATTAGTGCAGGATATAAATTCTAAAAATATTGAGGAATTGTACTTTATACGGGATGATTTCGAACAAAATATGAGAGATGTTTGAAGATCAAAGCCTCTGGTGATAAACGGAATTTTTATGAAATTTTGTTTGGGAGAGGTGTTTCTGGTACCAGGATAAAGCTTGCGACAATGATATTAAGTTTGAATCAATCAATGTTTCTTAAGAATGCAACCTTTGCTTCACTCAGGATATGTTTCAATTGAACTAAAGGAATCGATGACAAAGCATGTAGAAATTCGTGTCTGTCGACGTAGTAGATCGTTGAGGGAACAATGGTTTTCTATCTTTTTTTTCATTTCTTTTTCAATCGTTTTCTATGTTTTCTGTCACTTCTTTTCCCGTGTGACCTGTACTTCCGTAAGGGCGGATTGAAAAGACATTGATATCTGTGGAGGATAAGGAAATATTCAATTGTCCATATATTTTATCGTTTAAACCAAAGGGGTACGTAGTCTGAAGTTCAGTGATCCAGGCAAGTTCAGCTAGTAGTCGGCGTTTTTTTTTTCTGATTTCGGTTTTTCTTTCGGAATAGTGGGAGGGTTGTGCGCCAGTAATCCAGGATAAACACACCGTCTGCTACTTACGTGGCAGATGGCCGTCCTTTGTCGACACCGGTTGCCCATTGGTCTCTTTGGTTTATGTGTGGTCTTTTACGTTTAATGCTTCTATGTGTCTAAAGAGGTTTGGACAGGGCCCGTCATGGAGTCCCGTCGTCACAATCAGTCAGAGTGCAATTAAGTCTTAAGGATGCGCTGGTACAAGACTGTAGATTGGTCAAGTAACATGCCTAGTGTCCGTCTGGTGACATTAGGATCATATCCACGGTATATAAAAGGCGTTCCATGATTCTGACGCATTTTCGATTGTTATGTTGTCTACCTTTGATCCTTCTAATTTTGTTTATTATATCACCATAAAAGGCAGGTTGTGTAATACCCAATGTAATGTACTCTGTTGCTTGTATAGATCCAAATTTTAAGGTTCAAGGATACACCATCCGAACAACATATCACTTCGGAGTCTCTCTCTTCGCCAAAATCGACGTCACGTTATCTATGACGTCACGAAAAACGCTCCAATATTGCATCGGCACTCTTATTATTAGACGCTGACTAACCTACGTCCTAAAACATAGACTAGTATTTGGGATTGTGCTAAATAAAACTGCTGTATTTTAATTAGATTGGGACTTCTATCGTTTTCTTTGAATCTTGATTCTGCCGCTCGCCGTCATCTCTACGAGAAAATCACGAAAGAATAATTTTATGCTTGGTTTATTTGTAAACTACCGTTTGTTTTATACGCGGGTTTAAAATAAGCCAAATCTAATCAAAATGTTTGTGATGCTTTTTTTTTACACGCGGGGTTTAAATGAGCTACATCTCACAAAATTGTACATTTTATTAGGAACCAACTCCTTAGTTTACATGCGGGATTTGGTTTAACAAATGCGCACAAGTTCTATATATCTATGAGTAGTGAAATCTAGAACAGCAAGCATCACGATAAGGGCAAGGGGGGGGGGGGGGGGGGTAGAGGTATTGCTGTTATGTCGCAATTTCTCTCCGCTATGTGTAAGATTCTCCATTTATTATTAGCAAACCGTAATAATTTTATTTTGAACAGAAGAATTTTCATGACAAATGACATACAATGTAGTACTACAAGTCAAATCTTCTCAAAGTGAACCCTCCATTTGAAAAAGTTTCCCTTTTTTACATTATTTGTTTTCCTCCTTTTCTTACAATGCGAATTTTCATGGACCTATTATAAATCAATGATTTCAGGATTATTGCCAAAACCCTCTCCCCGGCAGTGAATTATTATTACCGGTGTACGTTTAATATAGGGATGGAAAGTACATACATATTTTAAATTAACCAAAGGATATTTGATCCTGAACAAGTCACACTGACCTAGAGGATGACCTTGACCCACGTTGGACGCCATAATGCTGAATATCCCAGCATTGTTTGATAAAAAAGGACGTATGCCGACTTACCTACATTATATGATCTCCATAAATCCGTAAATGCAAGGAATACTGTTTTTATCGTCTTACATTGTACATGTAAAATTATTTTACAGTCAGGAAAGAATTTGTCATCTAACGACTATAATGGTAACATGAAAATCAGAAATATGTGCAAGTAGACCAGTAAAAAAAAGAGGGAGGGGGGATGGAACATTTAGGATATTAATCGAAGATAGAATTCAGTTGCAGCATTGTTTTACTGATATAAATCAGTTAATTGCATTTTACATAAATGTTTTCTGTTTTAAAACCCAGATTCTTATATATGACAAAAAGGTTTCAAAACGCCGAGCAAATGTAAGGCGACGTCCTGTCAAAACGATGTTGTTCGTGCTTTTGTTTACCCTTTCTTAGAAGAAAACAGATGTCATGTGGAAATAGATATGATTTTTCATAAATATAGAAATTGAAAAAAATCATTTCAAAAAGATATTCTGTCACAAGGCCGATTTTAGCCCTTCCCGGCTTTTCACCTCACCCAAAATAATGGATAACAACATGCACGTACCTATATATTATATATGACGTGTGATTGAACTTACATTCAAGTATTAGTAATTTTTTTGGCGTATTAATTTTTGCGTATTAATTTGTCTGAATACACACTATTCGTTTATAATTCTATTCACAAGATAAACATCTTGTTTTCATCGCCCCATTTCGTTCGGGATTTTTTTTTCTTTATCAATTTGATTTGACAATGTATCACGTGACGTCATTTGCTTAAAGTTGTTGCAGGCGTCAATATTACTGATATAATGGGTAAATATTATAAAATGGGTTACAAAATTCACTTTTTGATCAGTTCTATTTCCGATTGATATATGGATGAAAAATGGAGTAATTAAGATGAACGGTTCAGGAGATATAAATCCAAATGGAGCACAGAGGGGATCTCTTGCCAGCATTTTAAAACAAAACCTTGAGGGGGGTAGGGTCATAATTTTGTATCAAACTCAAAATTTTGTGCGATGGTTGCTACATTTATTTTCATTTTTGAAAGATATGTTAACTTAGATTAAGATAGCAATTTTTCCGCTCATTGGCATGTTAACAAAGTTCTAAAACCCGTCATTTACTGGTTGGACTCTAAAGATAATGACGTCAAGAATAGAGCCTAATGTAATACTATGCCCCTACGCAAATTTAAAATAGGGAAATTCACGTACCTAGAAATGTATGATTAAATCCATGTTAAATCTTATTAAGTCCCAAAGTATATACTATTTCGTAGATCCTTTCACTAGTAAGCCAATGTGAAAATGACCACAAGAAAATAGATTTATTGATTTGATGACGGCAGCAATATCTTATTGCTTACCGTAACGCAATAGTTAATTACCTTGTAAGTGTAAAGTTAATTGACCGGTAATTTGTAGCACAAACAAGTTTGGATAATAAATGACAAAAATTGAGTAACATGGAATAACACCGTACCCCGTTAATAAAATTGTACTCGTACTCAGGAAAACTAAGTAATAATAGATAAACTTTCTTCATTTAAAATGTACGAGAGGGTCAATTAGCTTGTAAATTATAGCGTAAACAAATTTAGATTGTTTATTATTAATGTGTAGTTATGTGATTATATTTTCATTATCTTTCATAATTACTTTAATCCAATAAGAATTGTATATTGATTGAATATTTCGAAATCATGGTCAACGTTCAGCCCTTTTAGAATCACACAACTTCCTTAAAAATTCCACATGATCTTTGTACAAATTTCGGACTAAGATGACCAATGCTTATCTTGAATTGATTAATTGTCAAAAAAAGCTGACCAATGACTGTGGTTTAGATGTTTTGGATAGATATATATACTTGTAAAATTGTAATTTTAAGACACTTCTTTAAACACACTTTAGAAACACTTTTGACACTTTTGATACTTCTTCTTTGGAGACTTACATACTCTTGGCAACTTTTAAAACTTTGGCAATTTTGAGAACTTTGATAATTCGTGAATAAAGTCAGTGAGTTGAATTGGACTTGGAGTTTTTCATAACACCAAACAAAAATAACCAAAGGATTCATACAGACGGCCAACACTAAAATGGTAAAATATTTTCTATTTCATAGAATTTGACGTACCAGCATTGATGTATTTTGTATTTTTTTTTTATTTGTTTTAGACCTTCTTTCGTTATTAAAAGAATGGCCATATACATTCATGCATCAGGTTTAGGTCTACTGATGATTTGATGCAAATTTAGGGAAAATCTAGAAAAAATGGACATGTATTTCTTTGGAAGGTCATAAATCAATTGGAAGCTCGTTGACATATACTTTTTTTTCATTAAAATACTATACGGTACATTGTTCTCTACCAATAAAATCAATAAAACATAACCTGTGATGTTTAACAGTGTTTTGGGGTGTTTTGGAAAGGGTGTAACTATGAACCTTAATAGAAGTTGATTGTATTTTTTGTAAAATTTCCAGAAAGTCTTAACAACTTTATAAACGTTTATAAGAATAATTTCGAAAACGAGATTTTAAAGACTTACCTGTTTCACCTTCATATTTTGCGCCACATCCCCTTGCGTCTCGTGTTATAACTTAAATGACATCTTGATACGATCAATATATCATAAATATTTGATAGGAAGCTTTTGAACAATTGACACTTAGTTTTCGAAGAGGAGATATTTGTTTGGGAACAAAGGAATGATACAATCTACATGATGTGACGATAAAAAGACCACGCAAAGGTGTCGATGAATATTGGAAGGTGATAAAGAGAAAATCAAAAGAAGTGTGGTTAATTTTCATTGAATAAAAACCATAACTTTAATATTCTTGGGGTTGAAATCTACTAACCAGTCATGTGCCCATTCAGTAATTTTGAGTAGGTCACGATCATTTCACCTTGGATTTGTCCAAGGTCATTAGACATGTAGAGGTATGATAATTCTATGTGTCGTCTGCAAGCATCCTCGTCAGTCCATAAGTCTTTCTGAAATGTCATTTATGTTGGTAACAAATAAAAGGGGTCAAAATAAGCGGACCGTGAGGCACGCCGGACTTCAGAAAACCGAAATCGGAAGCAGAAGTTTTTAACTTGCTGCGTCCAATTTGATAAATAATCACTGATCTGAGCCAGAATGCGACCTTTGACTTATGCTTCTCTAATTTGTAGATCTATGAGACCTTTAATACATACACGGTCGAACGCTTTACTTTTTCACAAAATGTAAATTTAAAACAAGAAAATTCACGATTATCGATAGCTAGACGATACGTTGTGTCACTGTAGAATGTCCAGGCTTAAATCCAGATCGAAGGTCATATAGAAGATTGATTAATCATTCATTTGTTGAAATGAGCCATGATGCAAAGGAATTATTTGTCAATATCTATCTCGAAAATCTTAGATTGAAACTTCTTTTGCTTAAAAAATATATTAAAATGGTTCTTTGATATACATGTACATGCTTTGCTAATACCAATACTTAAATTTTGCATTCATCAGACTCAAGAATGGAATCTTGGTATAAAGCTATGTATGTTCCTGATTTTATTAAATTTTCAGAAATATCACCGGTTTTACGTTCATATTACATAAAGAATATATAGTAAAACAACAGTTTGTCTACGTCATATTGTAAGACAACATTTTATAAAGGTTCGTGCCAACAATGTTTTGTTTCGGAACACTTGTCACATCTCCATACAATGTACACACGTAACTCTCGAAGCTTTTTGATAGTGTAAAAGCAAAACATATTGCGTATTCCCGGAAGCAATGAGATGCGCATGCGCTGGGACTAAATGTCACGATCGCATTAAAGAGAGGACTCAGCCGTGGTGAGGTATCTTTTTCAAGTACAATAAAGAATCCGTAGACTATTTTCCCTATCTGACTATAAATCACAGATGATGTGGTAACCGGATTATAAGTGGTTGACGCATCGTTGGTTGAGGATTGCTCAGTGTGAATTTCCGATGTATGGATGGAACCTGGCGTTGTCATTTCTAAAGGTGAAGTCTCTGAAACTTCAGTGAATAAGGTATCCGAATGTGATGAGGATTCTACTGTAGATGTGTACGATTTTGATCCTGAAGTTAAATTTTCTTAATTATTAATTAATATTTACAAGATAATACAATACAACTAATACAACTATTTGTTCCATTAATTTTTAGTGTTGTCATCAGATTCAAAACGAATCTTAAATGTTAATTTTTACTGATTGAAGAAAGCTTTTAATTACAGCCCAAAATCTCTCTCTCAAATTATATTCTGAAATAAGACTTTTGATGTACTAGTTTATTTTTACAGTATACACATTATCACAAATGGTTATAGTATTCCCATTATCACGACTATGTATTATGTTTTGCAATTTCACCAGCCCGAAGGAGTAGAAGCGGACCTTGACAATAAGGGATACGCCCTGCATCACTAAATATGGATAGAATCTGGTAAAAAGATCTACGTACCATTCCAAGAATTGCATCTTTTCTGCATGTCTACAACTGATCCAGAATTTGAATTCCCGTACAGTTGAACACACGTGACCAATCCCAAAACGTTCAATGTATTGTCGTCAAAACTGGATCCAATACGTAAGATTCCAGGAAGGTCAAGGTCAAGATTTCCATGAGAGCTAGTAAGCTGGAGTGCTACTTCATCGTTAAAGCTGAGCTCCCAGGATTTAAACGCAAGTGACGTAATAAAATTTTTTGGGGACGGAGATTGTTAGATACAGACTCTAACAATCTCCGCCCCATGCCATAGAAACAAGCTATATCGACCTTTAACACCTGTTGACGTATGCATACTAATGAAGGTACGACCTAAAATCCATGTACATCGCTCTAGTCCCGGTATATAAGACGAGCTTCAAACCCACATACCGTGACATTCAGTGAAAAGAAATCTGAAAGGCAAGAACACCTGAAATGAGAAATGTACACAATGTAGTCAATAGATTAAATGATGTATAATCAATATTTGGTAAATATAATAAAAACTAAATCGAATATTTTCATAATTTAGAGTGAAAAAGTAGTCGTACTATCATGTACCCGTAATTGCAGGCACAGTACAAATCAATTACCCCCCCCCTCCCCTACAACAAGCACACTTCTCATGCGTCTGAAGCTTTTCAATATAGGCCTTGTTTCCATGATTTTAAACACGAGTTTGCAATCAGCAACATTTTGCATGTAACATCACGTTCAGTAATACCAAATGTAAATGCCAACCTCTATTTTCTACCCTCCACCCCCCCCCCCCCTCCATTCGACCTTCTTCTTCATCTTCGGACTCATTACTTCAACAAGTACTGAATAACGTATTTACACTTCACACAAGCGTAGAGATAAGCTTTTAGTTTTTGATAAATAGGGAAACCCCGCTATATCTTACCTTGTTAAACAGCTATAAAAATATCATGTCTCCACATATACAATAGGCGGATTAATCACTTCCGGTATAAAAAAGGAGCGTGTTCGATTGTATAAGAAGAAATTGGTGAAAATTTGTCTTAAAAGAAAGAGATACATTGTATTTGAAAGAGTCTGACCTATATTATCAATTTTCTATTAAACTTTACATGCACCATTCACCATATGACACCCCAGCCTTCAGCCTCCTGCGTTCAATGACAATTCAAACATGTGGAAGCGAAAGTTCAGGGGAGTAATTTCTGATTTTCATTTTAAACCAAACGAAGTGTGAGTAAATGAAAAAAAAAAAATAATTGTGATCTATTCATAAAAGGAATGGGTTCACAAGTCCAATAAAAATGATAATACGAAAAAAAAAAACCAAAAAAAAAAAAAAAAAGGTGAAACAGCCGTACCCCTGATATGACAATCAACTCCACATATAAACACGATACAATCAAATTAGGTTTTAAAAGTCATGCGCCTATAAGACCTACACATTTACCTATATTCTCTGTGGAAAAAAAAGAAGAAAAAGGACCATGTTATAAGAAAAATAGGACACTTCACCTGTCGCATGCTGATTCTAAGTACGTGACCTTGACATTACTTGACATACATTTGATGCTGAGGTTCATCATGCTTATTATTCCTGCAGATTTGAAAAATGTCTATAGAATATCAAGTAAGTTCTAGCCAAATATACCAGACAGACGGACGCTCGATAAAGTTATCCCTTTATGTCGCTCCGCAGACGACATATAGATGCGTGCATAAGAATCTGATCCCTTTACATTGAATCCTTGATCAATATAAATTCCTCGTTGTTTTTCATACTTTCAGAACTATATATATTAAAACATAAACAATTCAATACAAATTCAGCCGAATATAATATCTATTGAATTCTGACGAGATGGGATAGAAAATAGTGATTGATGTCAACGAAACATAACGAGTAATTAAAAAAAGTTTCTGATCGAGAGGTTAGGGGTATCCCTGCCAATAATTAAACATGTTTGAATTCCATTCTATGATTCAGTACGCTGGGGTTGCGAAAACGGACAGAAACGAATCTGAATGAATAAACGAAAAAAAAAGTCTTTTTCATTAGTAATGTGCTCACTTTCAAAGATTCAAAAT
The DNA here is from genome assembly GCA_028142955.1 of Pinctada fucata. Lineage (NCBI taxonomy): Eukaryota > Metazoa > Mollusca > Bivalvia > Pterioida > Pteriidae > Pinctada > Pinctada fucata. The sequence continues at coordinate 26,753,142 of AP027113.1, read as the reverse complement.
TGAAAGTAAGAAAAAGACTTTATTGACAAAAAGAATCAATCTGAATTTAGACATTCTATAACACTGAAATTGTTCATTTTTAGCTCACCTGAGCTCAAGTGAGCTATTGTCATAGCGGGTCGTCCGTCCGTCCGTCCGTCCGTCCATCGTTTACTTTTAACATTTTCGACATCTCCTCTGCAACCGCTGCACAGAATTTCACGAAACAATTTACAGGAAGACCATCAGTACTCAAGGCACTCTACCTAGTTTCTGTTTTTCGTGCAGATTAGTCTACAAATATGGCCGCCGAGGGCTCTAATTGGCTTACGCGTTTTCGACTTCTCCTCTGCAGTCGCTGCACATTTCAGAAACTGATGCACAGAATTTCTCAAAATTTTACAGGAAGCAAGTACTCAAGGGCTTCCACCAAATCGTTCTTTGTCTGCATATCAGGTGAGCGGTGTGGCATCCGTGGGCCTCTTGTTCTAGTAATTTGATATTTCTTTTACCAACAGCCAAAAGTCAATTCAAATAATTCGATGCGTACACCTGCAATAAGAGTCTTATTAGTAAAAATGATGCCTTGGTCAGATGATTTTTTTCTGTTTGCATAAGCATGTATGTGGGAAAGTGGTCGATGGAATCTTTTGTTTTTTTAAAAAAGCACTGACGGAATGTTTTATTTTTGGAGAGGGAGAGGGGGGGTGTTTCGGGGTCCTTATCTACCCCTACCCACTACCCATGTTTTTGCGGTCAACATTTACAAAAGTAGACATCTGTTTTAAAGAAATGATTTTTTTCTGAACGTTGTATATTGTTCTCATTTGGCAATTAGTACTTACATGATCAAGATTAAAAAGAATACAGCATTTCAGGCGCAAACATTACATGTATTTTAAACTCAAATACACCATGGCGTATGGGTTACCGAAATTTTTTTGGTATTTTCTGCAATTTTGCAAAAATCTCGCTTGCCCACTGCCGCTCGTCAGTCACATAATTATGTATTATCAGTACATATTGAAAATTTTAAAGCGAGGACTCTGTAGTATGTTATTTAACTTAATCTTCCTTTTTTATATTTCCTCTTTGAAAAATTTCTACCCCGTTCAGGCGCGCAACCAGAGTACTTTTCAAATAGAAGCCCTTTCGGAGAAGCCCTTGTGGTATTCAAGCAGCGAAGGATTTTACATATAGACAGGGCAGTGGCCCTTGCTGCACTTCTTTTATTATTTTTTTTTCTTTAATTTATTTATTTATTTTTTTTTTTGCAAACTGATGACGTGGAAGCATCTGCTTACTTACGTACGCCTGGCTACGCGCCTGTCATTTTTGAAAGCTTTCTAGATCCGCCTATGGAAAACATATTGCATCTTCATATAATTATGATGCTATTGAAATGCATTTATACCGTATGTAATAGCATGAGACTAAAAAGAGAAAGCAGCATGAGAAGTCAGTTGAAAATAACATTGGCTAGTAAAACGAAACTATGACATTTTTCTCAAAAAAAGTTGAGTGTGCGCACCTCCCCCCTCCCTCCGAATCCCATATTTACCTTTGACCAAACATACTTGACAATATAGCAAAACTGAATTTGAGAAAATACACTTTATTTGTCCATGTACATTGCTTGTGACTATTCCATTCTTTTATTTCCATCCCCTACACTTTCAAAATAGTTTCTCTGTAAATCTATAGTCAAAATTAGTATTGTAAAAAAATCGCCTTCTCCTTATAAAGATTGTTTAGCTGTTGATTTATTATATATTTGCGATTCAGAGTTACATTCTTATTTTGAAATCAGAATATGGTCTTTTTTTACCTATGTATTTCTATCACTTTGTATTACACTTACAATGTAGTTTTCAAAATACATAAATGCTGCTCTCATGAAAAAGTAAGTCAATACATTACATTTTACACAATCAATTTAAAAACATAAAAAAGTAAAAAATACAAAGAATATGAAAATTGAGAAAAAGAGAAGGTGCAATGGCAAGGCATTTGTTTATCTGGTAACTTTCTGATATATGTAGGTAACAAACCATCGAATCTAGTGAATGGATCATTGAGGAATTTTAAAATATTCTTTAAATAATTCAAAATATGCTCATTATGAAAATTCCCCTTCTCCGTTTTAATCGAAAAAAAAAAACTAAACGAACACTCTCAACCCTGCTTATACCGGAAGTGACAGGAGAAATGGAGGGATTCATTTGTTTATCAAGTAAGATAGTAAAAAACATATAATTACATTTTCACTTTTTGAACGAAAATGGTTATGTCAATCTGTCTAAGGCGTCAATTTCAGGATGAAAAATCCATAATATTGCATTGACATTTCTTCACATTGGGAATGAAAAGTGGGGATTCACATGGGCGGATCCAGAATTTTACTTTTTGAAGAAAAAAAAGAAAACAAAATACAGAAGCACTTCTTATTGAATCAGAAAATATGAGTTCTAGCCCTCCCCTAACGTCTCATATACCTGAACTTTTTTCGTTCATAAAATTTTAACAGAAACTGTTCTTGACACCCCCCCTCTTCCAATCATTGTTTACGTTAGTTTGATTACAGCTGACTAAAACTCGTATTTTGAAAATTAAAAAAAAAACCGAAACTATGCGATCTGCGTGGCTGTAATAAATGAAATAAGTAATAATCAGACAACTCTGGTGTTTTTGCGAGTGCGGGGGGGGGGGGGGAGGAGGGGGGCTTGTCGGGTTAATTTTGACATATTGAGAGAGGTTGGGATTTACATTTGGTACCAATGTACAGGCACATGCTGTTGAAATGTTCCTTATCATTTGCAGACGCATGAGAAGTGTGCTTGTTGTAGGGGAGGGGGGATGTTTGATTTGTAAATTGTGCTACAAATGTAGCAATTGCGGGTACATGATAGTACGACTACTTTTTTCACTCTAAATTATGAAAATATTCGATTTAGTTTTTATTATATTTACCAAATATTGATTATACATCATTTAATCAATTGACTACATTGTGTACATTTCTCATTTCAGGTGATCTTGCCTTTCAGATTTCTAATCACTGAATGTCACGGTATGTGGGTTTGAAGCTCGTCTTATATACCGGGACTAGAGCGATGTACATGGATTTTAGGTCGTACCTTCATTAGTATGCATACGTCAACAGGTGTTAAAGGTCGATATAGCTTGTTTCTATGGCATGGGACGGAGATTGTTAGAGTCTGTATCTAACAATCTCCGTCCCCAAAAAATTTTATTACGTCACTTGCGTTTAAATCCTGGGAGCTCAGCTTTAATGAATATTTTGAAAACCATTTGCGGACTGCTTTTGTCTACGCCAATACCTATACGAAACCACACTCCTTGGACAATCCAATCTGTTCCTATCGCGGTAAATGAGTTCTCCTCGGAACCATCGCTAAATCTGATTTTACCTCTTACGTGTAGATTGCTTAGCCACATTTGAAATTCTGTTATACCGTTCGGCTTTGAATCTGTTGTCTTGAAATGGAAGAGGTTTGCAGAAAGTTGTTTTGTCCACATAAATAAGTAAAGATAGAATTCTGAGTTTGATGGCATTGGAATCTTGATTGGAATTTCAAGATCTATGGGATTCGCTTCGATCAGAAAGACAGGAAAGTATGAGAGGTTGGGATGGAGCAGCTCTACAGCGCTGAAAAATATTAAGCCTGCTTGTTGACTTTGTGAAGGTGGTGTGCCACCAACGATGACCTCATTCGCCAATGTGGCATTACTTAAAGGCCAAAGGGCAAGAGGTTGGGTATTGCATGTTGATGTAGGCAGAATACCTGAAAACAAAAATAGCCCTTCAATAACAGGACATTTCATTATTATGTCTAATTCTAATGCACCATGTTGGCAATGCGCAAATTGACTGGTTGAGCAAAAAAAAGCCAGGTTGTTCAAAATGTCGATATTTTTTCCCATTCCCATTTCGCCTTTGGAAACAAAACTGCAAGTGGATTCCTATTTTTCGGTTTTTGCTTTGGCATAACAAGCTCCCAAGCCGTTTACAGCAAACTTTTCCTATTTCACCAACTGGTCATGGTGAAAGATTAGGATACCACAAAAACAGAGACATCGGCAAATCATTTATCATCTCAGCTGATGCCTCCAAGATAATTTCATTTCAATTTCTGAAAGGTAATTTGTCTATATTATGTCAGTTTTTGGTAATGTACTTCGCAATTATATAGTAATATTCTTAACATAATGCGGTACATATTTTTAAACGGGATACCAAATTAAAATGTATTTTACAAATTCTGAAAGGTTAGCGGAACTTTACCGGGAGGCGAATTTTATACGGACGAAATTGAGATAGGTCTTGTAACTTTTGCTTTTCACTGAAGAAATCTATTAGCGCTATGAATACAGCTACATTTTTTTCATAGAGATGTAATAAATATTATTAGATTTTAATTCTCTTAATTGGAATAAACATGCATAGTGATAATGAGTTTTTCCTAAAAAGAGAAAAGACATTGTTTAGGAGAGAAGGGGATAGTCGATTGTCTGTTTACATGCTATAATTGTATTATGATATCTTTTCCGGTTTGCATACAAATGACAAGAAATCATAGGTTGATTCAATATCATACAGGCTTTGAATACTAGTAATATAAAGCATATCTGCATAAACACAAATCTATCTTTTGACCTAGTTAGTTCTCAAGTTTTAAATAAAATTTTAAAAAGAACTTTTCTAAAATATCACGTCATTTGGAAATCTGAGATGAACTAATTTTGTATAGGGAATATTTCACTTAATACAAATCACTAGTTTATTTTAAATCATTTCTTTAAAATTATAATCTGTCTGTGATTTAGATTCATTTTGGTTAGATTTACAAATTCAAAATCATATACTTGTTCAAAGAAGAAATAATTTTTAAATAACTTACATGAAATAAAGAAAAGATATTTTCCAATGCCTAAACGTACAGTCATTTCTCCGATTTATTGTAATCTCCTCGCATCCGAAGCTTAACGCAATTGATGAAGAGATGGGAGGAGTTTAAAAACGAATCAATTAATTCATCTACGGATAATGTACGATTGAATAAAAAAAGGTGAAATGAGCCACAGTCAATAAGTCTGTAATGTTGCATATAAAGTAAAAAAAGTTAAGCAGCAATAGCAAACAATAGACCATTTTGCGATTTTGTTAGATAGCACAAAATGTCCGAGTCAACATCTTTTTGCGTTGTTTTTCATTATGACATCACTGTTTAAAGACGTTATTACATAGTGACGTAACAATGAAAAAGTGCGCGAAAACTGCCTACCTCGGACATTTTTCTTCATTTTGATAGCTTTTATGAATTGCAGCAAGTGGCCTGGATTATACAGATAATAATGGTCCCCCTAGGTAGAAATTGATAGTGGAAAACAGCAACGTGCAAACCAAATCAAACTCTTTATAAAGTAGGTGCACGTGTATTATGAGAATAATTAATTATGAAAAATAAAGAAACCTTAAAGAAAAAGGCGGACCTTGATATCAAAACTGTGATCGAACCAGTGAATGAAAGTCAAACACAAAAGCCACACCCATATTCCAAAAATCTTTGACAATTGGAATACTTCGCTTTTGAAAATACAAAACAAAGTTAAGACGAAAACAACACGTGCTCTGTTGATTTTCTGAAGTCCAACTGAAGAGAGGGGATATCCAACCAGACCCGGTTGAAGCAGCGACAGCAATAAATGCAAGCAAAATCAAAATATATTTCCATTGTAGAAGAATCCCCATGTTTAGCGCCCGTTACAGACACAGGTATTTATAAACTGTAATTCTGGTTGCCTACTATGACGTCACACTTTCGTTTTGAAAATACGGAGAATTTGCCAACGTTCAGATACTTTTGACGTGTACAAATGGAAATATAAGTAATGACTGTCTTACTTTGCATGTTCATGGTAGTATAATTCTGGTTGGGCACGTGCAAATTTTCCCAGAATCGCTTCGCGATTCAAGGAATTTGCACGTGACCAACCAGAATTATACTACCATGAACACCCAAAGTAAGACAGTCATTTCTTAAATAAATACCCGACAAGAAAGGAACGCACCACTTAATCTTCTTTCTATAAAATGTATGATGCAATGTATACTATATTCTATTCCTTTCCATCATAAATCGTAAGAATACGAGTGACTTATTCTGTCAGACGCCAAACGAATGGATCGTCTTCATGATCAGACACAGCGCCACAATAAAGACACTTGGCTCAAAACGCAATGTCACAAAATGGCTTTTAAGAATTCCGTTCACTTTTTAGAAATAATTAAAGTTACTACATCTATCCAAATTGGTATATCAGGAATTGCCATTTTTTCAATGATTATTAACAATTTTCCCCTATAACAAATTCATGTAATTCTTCAAATGACGTCATCAAACAGATAATCTAAATTTGATAAAAACATTCCAAACATCAACCGTTTTGAAAATAAAGAACGTGGTTTGGTATTTTTCGCTCTAAAATGTGAAGCAAAGCATAAAACTATCCTACTATGTCTAGTATCTGACCTTTTTCGGCAAGCAAAGTTTTCAGAAACAATACCTCGATCTTGTCAGGTAATCTTTCACGTGCATTTTCAATGGTTTTGGTCGTTAAACGTCTTCAAATTTAATAGCATCATTTTAAAACAGATAAATTTGCAGCATGGACCATACATGCACGTTTCTTGTACTTTACCCTCGTCAGTGATCCTCAATCTAAACAATGTAATATGGCCAAAGAGTGTGAAAGTTATATCCAAAAATGTACCGAAAGACGTATATACTTTGATCTGTGTAGTCCGGTGATCTTTAATCCGCGTTGTGTTTTCTTTGATAGTCTACTTTTCTCAGAGAGAAAAAGTCACTTCTAACTTTTAATAGTTTATTTTAATTCCAGTGGTAAATGGTTTAACAGCGTAAAGTACTAACAGAGACTAATGTGAGCTTAATCCTTAAACATGGTCTAACATGCCGAGTCTAGGACTCGAATATATACTATTCAGTGGGAATTCCAGCATCTGGGCATCACGAGTGTCCCAAAATGATGATTAACTAAACATTCCCAATTTGGGGACCGAACTGTCAGAATCTGTCAAAAGCACCCGTCAAACTGGAGCCATTGCACAAAGACCGACAGCACTTAACATAGAGATATGAACTATTGTCAGCTCATCACTCTAGGTGAGGACAGGTACATCTACCGATATACGAAATATCTGCAGCTGCATCCTATTAGATCATATCTACACTCGTGATTGTCCGGTGCCAGCCAGCGTTAGCTGGATGGGACCGCTTATATGGATTATTACCGAAATTTGGCGTGATCGAATTATGAATTTCATAACACATTGAAATAATGTGTTTCCAAAATATACTTCAAAATTATCTTTCTTTGCCCAGAGTGGAAGTCTCTCTGTATAGTATGACAATTAATTAACATTATAAAAGTACATCAAGAAGTAATTAACTAATTAGCATTAATTAATAAACATAATTAATAATTATTGTGGGGGAGTGGTCATAGGGTTACAATGCTCCCCCAATTAAGAAAATAACCAAGTTTGTGCGACCTAGATTATAACGACTCATCTCCTTGACCTGGATGTGACCTGGATATATCGATAACTTGTATTTTCTTTTACTCTAAAGACCTGGATACACAGGCTTCACTTTTAAGACCCGAATAAGACCTGGATTTCGTAATCTGGATGTATCAATATCTTTTCACAAGGTATTGTAAACTAGATGTTCTTTTACTCTAAAGACCTGGATATTTCAACTAAATAAAAGCGGTATTTCAAACTTTCTTACATGAAATAAAAGGACAATCAAGGGACCATAACTTGAATTGGCTTAATCTGGGACTGACCTGGATAGTCTGACTATTATAATATTTAAATATAAATTTTTGACCTGGATATAATGTCTAGACTTATTAATAAAGCCGATCCAATATGGTTCCTTTACATAATAGTGTGTCATGAAATGGTCCTTGGTTATTTTCTATACGCCTGGCCTTGACTCAACAATATTCTAATTAATCTTAATTACAGCAATAATATATACATATGTACATTCTATCACAGTGACCTGGATTCACCTGTGACTTGGATAATTTCCAATTCAACAAAACTATCGTAACAATAATACATCTATTTATATCCATTGACCTGGATATTGTAATCCGTGACTTGGATATTCTCATCTTAAAATATTACAAGGCCAGCACGTAGACAAACAGAAAGTTAATATGTGACCTGGATTAATATACAAGATATACATGCATGCACAAGTAAATTAATAAATCTTAAAATGGTACCATAAAAGAAAACAATCTTAGTCCAATGAAATTATATAGTCTGTGACCTGGATGCCTGGATATCATCCTGTATTCAGTGTTCATCATTGGGCTGTAATATTCTTGATACAGTTCCTCATCACGTGATAAAATAAAGTTTTCTCGACTAGTCCTTTTCTTAAAGTTTCTTCAAATGTATCTCTTTTTACTGTGTTATTCTTACTCGGACGCATCTTGACAATGGTGACGATACCAAGATCTTCCCGTAATCTGAGTGGCGGCACCACTCAGAAAAGCGACGGGGTATATTGTCATGCTCACATATTTCCGCGTCCGGGTAAGGTAAATCCCAATTTTAATTACAGTTCTTTCAGTTCATTTGAAAGTCCGGGATAAATGGACGGTATCGGTCTCGGTAATGTCCGAAGTGGAATCGCTTCTGTTTGTGGCGGGCTGGTTTGTACATCCGGCCGTACGGGATCATCGCACTCGGGTCTTCCCGACGTCACGTGAATTTGTTCCGGTTCGATCTGCTTGACGTTTTCATTTGGTTCTAGTTTAATGTTTTCAGTTCGCCCACCTGGATAGTTAGGGACGTGGATAGATTCATCGTCTCCGGCGCCTGGATACGAATTTCTTTTCTTGTTCTGCTTCTTGTTCAGTTTTCGAATTTTATATCGTCCATGGGGATCTAACCTGTAGACATAGTGTCCATCACTGAATCTGGATACAACAGGTGGTTCCCAATTTGTGTTTCTTGTATTGTCCATATAACTCCAGGGGCGTTGATCATCTACGAGAGTTTGGTATTGTCTTCGAACTACGTCTGCAACAGATTCTGGTTCAGGTAGGTAACTACTTGGTGCATGGTCACTTTCTTGCCAGGAGGGTGCCGAAGGTCGCACATCGGGCTGGTCAGGCCTGGTTATGGTTGGACACGGTGGTTCCTCTACTGTTCCCTTCTCGACCGACCACGAGCAGATTTTGAATTTTGAAAAATAATTTCGAAGCCTGCGCCGAAAGCAACAAAGAAGTACCAAAATGATAATGCCTAAACTATCTATTATGTAATGATAAAATGGGGTGTCTGCAGGCATTGGCTCGATGTCTGGTATACTGTTTTTGAGTTCAAAAATCAAATTATCGAGGGGCATTTCTTTTACTGTTTTCAAATTCTTTGGTATCTTGATATTGCCGAAAGAAGGGAGAGAAATGACAAAAGGTTTCCAGACATTAATGAGCCCAAACTTATAATTTCGAAGGAATTGTCGAAAAAGTGAGGACAAATTATATTTACTTTCCTTATGAAAGAAGGGAGGCAGGGTCATACGGTTATTGAATGCTGAACAAGCCAGTGGAAGGTGAATGATGTCAAGGGGAGGGGAAGTCTTAATGACCTGAGTAGAAGAAGACGCATTGCATCCCACACTAAAGGTAAGAGAGGCCGCCGATGTTATCACCCAATGACCATCCGAAAGATACCTAGCCTGAGGGGTAGGGGCGTTAGGGGTAACAATGATTTTACAATATTTCTCAACCTTTTCTGTATGTCCTAGGAACAAGGGTATAATACACATGGAAGATGAGAGGATAGAATAAACTGGGTTCCTTATTGTACAATAGGGTCTTAGTGACGACATACATTCTGAGAGTTCAAACGATGAAAGTAACGAAAACTGCTTTCTTCTTTTATCGATCAATAAAGCTGGGGCTTCTAGGTCATAACGGGCTTGCAAGTTGCTGTTAGGAACGTTACGAGGTTAGGCTATATTAAAGACCTTATACACTTCAACGACACCTAGAGTATCCAACAAGGGAATCGAAAAAAACAACAACTACAAATAAACTGATCACGATATACATATAAGATTAGTACATGTCATCGTCCTGTAAAGTGTCCAAAGTCAGTGTCTGGGTCAAAAAGGAAAAATCTTTCTTTTACTTTTTTATACTATTTCGTTTTTACAATGTTTCTAATTCATTTTAAAATCTCTAAAGAAGGTGAAAACCTAGCTAGTAAGTCAATAAAGAGGTTATTTCTAACAGTAGTTATCTGATGTTGTTAAGAGAGAAATGAAAAGTATTAGTCTTTGTTTTGAGAAATTATCATCTTAGCAAGTTCAACTAAATTGTTGATGAGGGCATTTGGGTCTGGGGAGGTTTTATAGGGGACAGTTTTAATGGAAGTTTTAAGGGGGGAAGCCTCTTCGGTATGCAAGAAACTCGCGTCTTCTTTTAAGACGGCGTCAATTTCCATTTGTTCCTCATCGCGACTATTTTCGCCAGCGACGGGTACAGTTTCGAGTTTTATCTCTGTCGGTGGTATTTCGCGGCTTCGAAGTCGTCTTCTGAGTTCCATAAGAGGAATATTATCTTCGTCTGATGATCCTTCTCTTTCTTGTAGTCTATGTCTTACTGCGACGTCTTGAGGAGTCGGTTCATCAACATCACTTTCAGAATCAGAGTTTTCAGGAGGTACAACGTATGTCGTTTTCCTTAAGATGTTTCCTTCCGAGTCTCTGGGAACTTTCCATTCGTCAATTTTGGCCTGTCTAAGAAGTCTCGCATGTGTCTTTGTTGTTGTTCCGTCAAGTTGATTTTTCACTTTGAAGGAGAGTGGTCCGGTTTGATCTATTATTCGGAAGTATGGTTTCCACTTGATGTCAAGTTTGTTGTTTCTTCGATGATTCCTGAGATAAACAGGGTCTCCAATTTGGAAGTTTTCTTCTTTGCTTTTCTTGTCAGCGTATTTCTTCTGCTTTTTCTTGGCTTCCTTCATGTTTCTGTGAACAAGAGTAAAGGCTTTGTGTTGTTGTTGAAGGGCAATCTGGTGTTGATCTTCACCCATGTATCGCTTTCTTGGCTTCAAGATGGTGTCCAATGGTAATACAACGTATCGGTTGTAAAGAAGAAAGTACGGAGAGAACTTAGATGATTCGTTGACGTGGAACCTGATTGCTGCTAGTGTCTGATTCAGGTATAAGTCCCATGTTTGAACATCTTCTTGAATTTTCTTAGACATAACGTCGTGAAGGGTACGGTGAAATCTTTCGACTTTTCCGTTTGCCTGAGGGCTGTAGTACGACGTCTTGATGTGGTGGATGTTCATGGCGTCTAAGGTCTCTTGAACTTTCCTATTCACATTTTCTGTTCCGTTGTCTGAGACAATCTCAAGAGGACAACCAAATCTTGGAAAGATTTCTTCCAGGATAAGATGTATTATCCGGTCTGCTGATTTATCCGGGACAGCAAAGGCTTCTGGCCATCCTGAGAAAACGTCTATGAAGGAGACAATATATTTGTTTCCAGACATTGTTGTAGGATATGGTCCCGATAAGTCAAGTCCAATTTTGGCGAAAGGATAAGGTGGTATTTCTGTTTCCTTAATAGGTGGTCTTGACGTCTTCGAACTCCTTGTTTGGCACGTGACACATTTCTCTATGTGTGAATGTATCTTCTTGTACATGTTCGGGAAGAAGTACTTTAGACGGATAGAGTCGTATGTCTTGTCCAATGCCATATGTCCAAGTTGGTCGTGGTATTGCTTGAGGACGACTTTCTCCATTTCTTGAGGTATACACAGTCTTAGCTTGGGGTCCTCTGAATCTGGTTGAGAGAGATAGTAAAGGAGTCCATTTCCATCTTCGAAGTAATGTGTTTGTTCTGCCTTTGTTGCCATTCCTTTCTTCATCCTATTTCTGAGCTTTGTGATTTCTTGATCTTTTTCCTGTGCTTCCTTCATATCGAATTCCTCGGGTAAGTCAGAGACAGCTTTGGTGATCTCATTGTCATCTTGTACATGACAGCTTGCGAAGTCTCTGGGTATGAATTCATTGGAGTTGAGAGCTCCTATTTCAAGTGCTCTGTCATCTATGTCCGGTTCGTCTTCGCATTCCTTAGACTTCTTAGTCGTCTTTGATGTTTTGGGGTGCGGTATTCGGGATAGAAGATCAGCACAGTGGTTATCTTCTCCTTTTACGTACTCAATCTTACAGTTGTATCCTGCGATACTGAGTGCCCATAGCTGTATTTTCTTGTTCTGTATTGGAGAATCCAAAAGATACTTCAAGGGTTTATGGTCTGTCTTGATGGTAAACTGTGCTCCATGTAGGTAGTGGTCAAGTTTCTGAAGAGCGTAGTGTATTGCAAATCCTTCCTTTTCGATGGTTGACCACCTTGTCTGTGTGGGGCTAAGCTTGTGAGACAGAAAGTAGATTGGTTTTTCTTCTCCTTGGTCAGTTTCTTGGGTAAGACATGCTCCTATGCAGTTGTTACTTGCATCTGTATAAAGCACATAAGGCTTGTTGGTATCTGGGTAGGCTAGAAGGGGTACCACTGTAAGACTTTCTTTAAGGTAATCGAAGGCAGTTTGGCATTCCTCTGTCCACTTGAATCTTGCGTATTTCTTGGTCAAGGCGATAAGAGGTTCCGCTATTTTCGAGAAGTTTGGTACGAATCGCCTGTAGTAGCTACACATTCCGATGAATCCTCTGATTTCTCTGACATTCTTAGGAGCTGGTAAGTTCTTGATTGCTTCAACTTTCTTAGGATCCGGAGATATTCGGTCTCTTCCTTGAAGAAGGCGCATTTCTTAAGTTTGAGCTTAAGATTATGTTGTCGGAGTCGTTTGAACACTTCCTCTATGTGTTTCATGTGTTGTCTCGGATCGTCTTGAGAAAAGATTAAGATGTCGTCGAGATAGGCCATGGCAAATCCTTCGCATCCTTGTAAGACGATGTTCATGAGTTCTTGAAACACGGCTGGGGCATTACTGAGACCAAAGGGCATCCTATTGAATTCGAAAAGTCCTCGGTGGCAAGCAAAAGCTGTCTTTTCTTTGCTGCTATCGTCAAGGGTTACCTGCCAGTAGCCACTTCTTAAGTCCAAGGCGGTGAAATACTTTGCGTTCCCAATCAGAGATAAGATGTCATCGATCAAAGGAAGTGGAAAAGAAAACGGTTTCACGATTTTGTTGAGGGTCCTAAAGTCGACGCACATCCTGTCACTGCCATCTTTCTTTCCTACCACTACTAAGGGAACCGCCCAGGGTGACTGAGATCTTTGGATCACCTTGGCTTCCAACATTTCGTCTATGGCTTTGTCAATGACTTTTCTTTTGTTCAAAGGAGTCCGGTATGGTTTGTTCTTGATAAAGGCATGGTCTCCAGTATCGATCTTCATTTGTACTGTCTTTGTTCCTCCAAGATCCGAGTCTTTCTTGGCAATAAGATCCTTGTTTTTCGTAAGGAGTTTGATGATTTCTTGTCTTTTGTCGTCAGGTACCACTAGTTCTTCAAAGTTGGTATTTGGTTCGTCAACTTCCATTGGTTCTTCCTTTCGAATTTCCGAAATTTCTTGAGTGGTCAAGGGTCTCGCCTTACCTACCACACTTCCTCTTTTAAGACGGTAGTATTTGTTCGTTTCGTTGACAATCATGACTGGTACCTTGAACGGTGATTTCACTGTATTCACTGTCTCTTTGAGTGTAAGTCCTGGGTCGTCTAAGATACATCCTGGGTCTATCTTTGTGACTTCAAGAAGTCTGGAGTCCGGTATTTTGAAGCCTTTTTGTAACTTAACATGACATATCTTCGCAATATGCGGCTTAATAGTCGTCTTCTTGTTAAGTCTTAAGATTTGTGAAATATGAATATCGTCTTCAAGTTTCACATAAGTGTTTCCTACACGTAACTTTCCTAAATCGAAGTAAAGTCGAACCCCATGTTCTTTGAGCCAATCTCGTCCTAATATAAAGTTTCTGTTGACGGTTTCAACTACTATAAATTTCTGTGACATTTGTACTCCGTTCATGCTGAAAGGTAATGTCACTTGTCCCGCTATCTGTATCGGTGCATTATTTACTGCGCGTAATCGTTTAACAACCGGTGTCAGTTTCGGCTTAGGTGATAATTGATTATATATTTTCCTACTCAGAATTGAAACTTCAGCGCCAGTATCAATTAAAGTGCGGCAACGTAACTTGCCTACTTTTATGATACAAGAGCTGGGGTTTCCTGCTAAATTAAGTTCTAAGACGGGTTTCTTGCTTTCATTTTCTTTCTTAAAGTTAGTTTCACTTAATTTTCTTCTCTCTTCAACGGCTTCCTTTTGAAGAGAGCGTCTTAGTTTTCCTGATTATGTCGAGGGGCGGGGCCATGTCTCCATGGGAAGTGGGGCTAAGGGTAGAGATTTACTCTGTTTTTGTCGGGGATTCTCCTGTTTGGGCAATTTATTTTAAGGTGACCTATCATGTGGCAGATCCAACATTCTGCTCCTTTTATCCACTCCGGTGTCTCCGGGGGAATTCTTTGAGGGGGATTCTGTTTAGGGGCCCTCTTTTGTCGGGGAGCTGGGGTAGTCTTTTTAGGTTGCGGTTTAGGTGGGGGGCTTTCAGTTTTCTTAGGAGTCTTTTCAGTTTTTGGGGTTTTCTTTGCCTTGGGAGGGGGAACTACTTCGTTTTCGTCTGACTCATCGGAGTCGTCGTCAGAGCTGTCAACAGCTTTTACCCAATGTTTTTGTTTACTATACATTTGTCCGGGGGACGGTACCGTTACATTTGAAACATTTTTGATTTCTGAAATAGTCAATTTCCATGGGTTCTACTACTCTCGAGTTTTGATTATTTAACGCGTTTTGCGCATCACTTTGCCAAACAGTGGGGAAATTTACATTCTGAAAATTTTGTTGTGGGACACTTTGATTACAACCTACACCGAAATTTTGGCTTTGAATCAAATTTGGATTCGTGCCAGCCAACATCGAGGCATATTCTGAGTCTGATCTCAAATTGAATCGTTTTCTCAAATTTTGTTCTCTCATCGCGATCTCTAACGCTTTCTCAAAAGTATCGGGGTTTTCTCTCAAGATTTTCATTCTGAGGTAGTCATAACATAGTCCATCACAGAAGATGTCGACTAGCTGCTTTTGTACTAACTGGTGTTCCCTTTCATCATAAGGAGTCGGGTATGCGTCTTCAGCGATTCTGAGAAGACGTTCTGAGTAAAGCTGAACGCTTTCGCCAGGCTTTTGTCTTATTCTACGCAGCACAGCCATTGCTTGCTGGGGGTCCGTTATTTCTGCAAACCGTTTTTGCAGTAGTTTCTTAAGATGGGGCCAAATAGGGGGATCGCCTTTCTTGTCAACTTCGTCTAAATATCTTTTAACGAAATCTGCTATTGACCCTGAACACGTCATGAGGACGATTCGCGGTATGTCATTACTGTCCAGTCGTGCCATTTGAGCATATCTTTCGATATCTTTGATCCACTGTTTGAATTTACTAGGATCACCTTCAAAAGTCCTGACAACTTGGAGAAGGGGGACCGAGATAGCGGTCTGAAGACCTTTTACTTGACCTGCCAACCATTTGACCATTTGATCTTCGTCTTTTGAACTAGGAAGTTTTTGTCTAACATCTTGTCTGACATCATCTAATGAGAAGTAAGACTGGGACTCTCCTGACTGGGAAGACTGGGGTAACTGAGAAGATGGGGATACCTGAGAGTGTGGGGGTAACTGAGAAGACTGACTAGGTTGACCCAAGGAAGACATCTCATTACATAGTTGATCTACAGCTTCCGACATTCCTAACTTATCAGTTGACATATTTGGACAAAAATGGTCTTAGAAAAATCTATGGTCGTCGATAAGTACTTAGTAGAAGAAAAAGCGTGTCCTACCTTAGTTTCTTCTTCTTTGAATTTAGAAACTTCTTCTGGCTGTCTTAGATCCAGGGAAGAAGGCACCAATAAAGATCCCTTGTAGTCCGGTGATCTTTAATCCGCGTTGTGCTTTCTTTGATAGTCTACTTTTCTCAGAGAGAAAAAGTCACTTCTAACTTTTAATAGTTTATTATAATTCCAATGGTAAATGGTTTAACAGCGTAAAGTACTAACAGAGACTAATGTGAGCTTAATCCTTAAACATGGTCTAACATGCCGAGTCTAGGACTCGAATATATACTATTCAGTGGGAATTCCAGCATCTGGGCATCACGAGTGTCCCAAAATGATGATTAACTAAACATTCCCAATTTGGGGACCGAACTGTCAGAATCTGTCAAAAGCACCCGTCAAACTGGAGCCATTGCACAAAGACCGACAGCACTTAACATAGAGATATGAACTATTGTCACCTCATCACTCTAGGTGAGGACCGGTACATCTACCGATATACGAAATATCTGCAGCTGCATCCTATTAGATCATATCCACACTCGTGATTGTCCGGTGCCAGCCAGCGTTAGCTGGATGGGACCGCTTATATGGAATATTACCGAAATTTGGCGTGATCGAATTATGAATTTCATAACACATTGAAATAATGTGTTTCCAAAATATACTTCAAAATTATCTTTCTTTGCCCAGAGTGGAAGTCTCTCTGTATAGTATGACAATTAATTAACATTATAAAAGTACATCAAGAAGTAATTAACTAATTAGCATTAATTAATAAACATAATTAATAATTATTGTGGGGGAGAGGTCATAGGGTTACATCTGATAAACGATCGTATATGCTGTACGATTCTTCAGAAGTATAAATTACCGACAAAATTAGATGTCATTTTAAATGACTTTACATGTATATGCACTTCAGCTTTTGTAACGGACCATGAAGCAATGTTTCCAATCATCTTTAAACATCATCAAATTGTATCAAATTGAATGTGGAAGCTTGTTTGTGCTAAATTCAGACAGTCGGAGTCCTTTGCAAAAAAAAAAAAAAAATGAACAGATAGCAGTTAGAAAGTCACAAATTTTTAGGATGATCTTGAGTAAAGGTAAAAATAGGGTTTCTAGTCTCGCTCGCCTGAGCCTCATGCGACTTCCACAATTACCAGTGCATTCACAACTTCCATGGGAGTATCCAAGCAGAGCTGCCATGTACACGCTAATGCTTACAAGCTCGTCTCATGTGTCAGATACTCGGTTTACTCCTGGGTGGAGAGAGTGCAACGTCGTGTAAAGTAACATGCCCAAGGTTTACTACTTGGTGAGTGTTACTGCTGGTGGACCAGGAGTCCCTGAGGGCACATGTAGCCAAGTTCGATCAACTTCGGTTGATCGTCTGTCTCTTCAACGCATTTGAAATTTCTGTTACAAAATTTCTTGAAATTTCTAAAACGTGGGTCCTGTAGCATCATATCCCACCTATTCCATGTATTCTGCTACGTCTTTCAGTACATTTGGACATAATGATTTTCACACTTTTTGGTCATATCACATTGGTTAGACTGACGAGGGCTAAGTTCCCGAAACGCGCATGTCTGGTCCATGCTGCAAAATTATCTGGTCTTAAATGATGCTATTGAATTTGAAGACGTTTAACATTTCGATGGTTTTGCAATGATCGGCGACGATGAGATTCGATCCCACGACCTATGGGGTCGTAGTCCATCGCGCTAACCACTACGCCATTAGCACTAAGTACTGGCTTGCAGCTAAAATTTTCTGCTCAGAAGGCTGTTCTCTGTCAACAGAGCTGGGCACTTCGTTTTTCTTTATTTTAACTGGAAATTCTGACTTATTCTAATATAGGATTCAAAGCATGCAATTAAATCACGCTACTGTTTGACATAAGCAGGATCTTCAATTTAGTGTAGCTGTAAAAAAAAAAACATTAGTGCTGGTGGCGTAGTGGTTAGCGCGGTCGACTGCGAATCCATAGGTCATGGATTCGAATCTCACTGTCGCCGGTTATTGCAAAACCCTTGTAACCTTGGGCAAGTTACTTTATACTACTCTCTCCACACAAGAGTAAACCGGGTACCTGGCACATGAGACGAGCTTGTTCATAGTTTATTGGAACCTTGAAACGTGAATGAAAAGCATTAGTGCCTAAACGGCAGCTCTGCGTTTATACTACGAAAGGTATAGGATTGTACAGGTCTCGCCAGGGAGGTAGTTGAAGAAGTTGTGTGAGGCTCAGACGATCGATACTATAAACCTTCACCTTTTTAGTGTCGCTGCTTGACATAAGCAGGATCTTCACATTTTAGTCTCGTGTTATGTTCATAGTGTAGTGCTGCATAGCTACAAAATCTTTTTGCTTTTAAAAAATTTCCCACGGAAGATAGAATACTGAAGGTGAATGATAATCAACGTGCCAATACATGTAGTTTTATCAACAATGACCTACATCCATCAAATCCATTGACTACCAAAGTTTCGACAAACGCTTGATGAATTGATCAGCCATCATGTAGCTATAAAAGCCTCTACATCTTGTACATGTATATGGACATTTTCAAGTTATGTATGTTCGTCTGTAGATATTAAATTTAATCATGTACACAATTTTTGAATGGTTGGTTATGCTGCTATCGAAATTCACCCAGTGTTTATCCTGCATCATAGGTAACTTAGTATCCATCCATCTGCGTATTTGACCATGTAAAACTGGAAATTTGACCTTATGGAAACATTTCAAGTATATAATGAAGATAAAATCTTGGTTAGGCCAGCATTTCAAATTGTGGGAAAATATTTAACTGTCCAATCCCAATGGATGCACATCAATAATCTCATTCCTACAGTAGACACACATTGTGATCACATGGCCAATTGTGCCTCATATGAAATTCATATGAAATGAGCATCGAGTTAATTTCACATGAAAGTTAAATTCATATAAATTTGACATAAAATTTATGTGAAAAATATTTCACATAAATTACTTCACAAATGTCATGAATTTTACATGAATTTTTCTATGCAACCTTCATGCCAAATTGAATTTATATGAAATTCATGTCAGAAACTTCACATGAATTTCATGTAAAAAATTTCATGTTCGTGCTCGTATCACATAAATTTCTTATGAACTTTAATGTTTCATGAGAGGCACAATTGTCTGTGATGATATCAAAAAATCATTCCAAGGAATGCATGTGTCGCCTGTGAAACTTAGCGACACTCAGGAATCACTTACATAGGATGTGACATCCAAGTGTGACAGACAGATGGACAGACAGACATACATACAGACGGGCAACGGACAAAGTGATCCCTAAGTGTCGCTATGCTTCGCAGGCGACACAAAAACTTAAGTGGTTTTGAGAAACTCTTCTGCTCTCCTTTAAATAATACAGAGATATAAATAAAATCTACCCCGTATCAGTTTTAGAAACAGTATTATTTAATCAATACCATTAAGTAACATAAATACAATTAAAGGACATATCAAACATGCATCAATTTCATAAAATGATATGATTTTCATAACATAATAACATTTTCTCAATTGCTCCTTATCTGGATCTATCACTGTCAATCGTACTTGAGGCATTTAAATCCTACACCAGCATATGAAGTAAAATGTCCAAGTATGCATCTATATCTATGCATCTTACATTACTTGTAACACTTTGCCTTGACAAAATTTTGAACATTGACATCACAACATGACACATGATAATTAAAAAAATCTTTAAAATCTGCAAAAAATTATCACTAAAGGGTTCTTTGAAAGATGAAATTATTCTAAGTTTGGTTTCTGTTTTGACCTTGCAGTTTGTTTTTTTCAATTTTCTTAAGGGTCGAGTCTAGCGTCATGTGATGACTTCAGTGTTATTAAAAGTGAAGTCATTTGGCTAACCAATTTTGTGCGATCTGATTGGCTAAAATAGTTCAAAACCCTTATAAGGGGGTTCAAATGCCTTTACGGAGGAAATCCTTAAGTAAACATGGTAAATATCAAAGTTCAAACATAACTACATAAATTTCTATATTGCACATATAATAGATCTCCAATCGGACCTAATAATACATATTTGATCCAGATACAAAGAGCAATCCTTTGAATAGCACACAATTCAAATGAGATAGATGAAATGTACATGTAGGTCAACATTAGAATCAGGCAGGGGTTATACATTTCCATTTTTGCAAAACTTTTTATTTCTGTTTTGAGACATGCAGATCAACATATTGGTACAATTCAACATTTCTCAAGGTAGCAATGGTGAAGCGATATATTCACCTCATAATTTACAAAGGATTGTGAAGGGAAAAAATGGAGGGAATATTTATAATTCATACAAATTCAGTGCCTGTATAATTTTTTTCACCATCAATGTATGTAGAAAGTTCCTTTGGGACATTTGCATAATTTGTTGGGGGTCGATCCGAGAACATTTCAAAAGAGAAAAGTTTTGCAAAAATTTGAAGGTATTTTACCAACCTTATTATTACCCAGATCTGTACTTAAGTAAAATACAAGTATATGACATTCAATACATATTTATGTACAACACTCAGTAAGTTAGTATTTATAATGTACAATTTTTTTCTAATATTCTTTATCACAGAATAATTGGATGCAATATGAAAATTCAGATAAATATTTATACAGTTATTTAGGACTTACTAAATATTGCTCAGTTTTGAATCTGGAAAACTTAGTAAACACTATATAAAATTTACCATATGCTAGTATACTTAAGTTTTAATAATAAAACTGAGGAAACACTGTACGTACATTTCATGTACATTGTATTTATAGAATCATACTTAAGGTCAAGGGTGTGCAAAAAGAAATTAAATAACACATGTGTTTCACATTCTTCTGCTAACCTTGTACTGAAAATTGGATCATGATAATATTTTGGACAAGGTAATTTAACATTTCTATAATAATAGGCAGCATAATGAAAAAAAAAGTATGATAAATTTAAGGAATTTTCCTAAATTTGATTGCTTAGTTCCTCTTGTATACTAAAAATTGTGATGTTTTATACTTGAATTTATATAAGTATGTAATAGTGGTATCAGAAAGCAACAACAAAATCTAAATTGAAAATGAATTTAAGCTTTTATCTGATGATGACAGTTATGAAAATTCCTGAAATTTTTCGTACGAATTTTTTTAAGACTAGGCATTGTTTTGTTTCTTCACTTTCATCAAACTTGCAATACCGAATATCGGAAATTTTTTGCGTGTGTCTAATTTTCGTTAAGTTCGCGAGCATTATCAAATCACGAAAAATGGACATAGCGAAAAAAAGACACAGATCTTAACCCTTGATCTTGCTCATGTTCCTCAATTACGCTTAGAGGTATGGTTATATGTTACTGTCCCGGGGTGATTATGAGTACTTGTCTGATTAAGATAATTACATGCATGTTTACAAACAACATGTAACATTGATTAATTTAATTACCCAGTGTAAATCAAACAATTGCTGATCCGATGCATGTCGGCTTTTGCTTTAAACCACCTGTTGTCGTTCTGCAATTATGACATTTAGCCTTTTGATTACACAGGTATTTCTCACAAGAGACTAAATCTAAACAATGATATTGGGGTAAGGTTTTTTGGGATATCAAAATTGTATGACTACTTGCATAGGAAACCAGAAATTATAATCTAATCTACGGTCTTAAAGAAGCCTGTATCGTTGATGCTTTGAAGGAGTGAACTGTGTAATAGTACTGTACGTAATGATACGTAAACCCAGGAGAAAAACTTTGGCATTTGTATATGTAATCATGCACGATCATATTTCATTTCACACTAAATAAATCTTTGAAAAAATTTGAATTTTGGTATTTGTAGATTAGCGAAAATTAGACTCAGGGAAAAAAAACACACCTATTTATGGTCATTTTCGCGAAATTTACCCGACGCGAAAATTACCCGATATACTGTATTTTCTTACAATTTTATTTTAAAGCTATATGACGTAGCAAGAAAACATGTATATTTGCAAAATAATTATAAATAACATGAAAAACAAAAAACAATAATGCACAGTATTTTTTACATAAGATGTAACTGAGAATATCAACTGATATGTTTTGTGAAGTGAAAAAAATGTATCTCTTTTGATAAAAAGGTGAAAATAAGAGATACAGGCCTTTTAGCTGAAAAAAAATGTATTTGAATTGAGAATTCACATCATTCTTCACGCAGACTTGTGTTTTTAAAACACATTTTTTTTTCACATGACATTCATCTCAGGTATAAATAAAGGAACAGGCATTTAGAAGAACATGTGCATGTATATGCAGATACATGTATAACTTTTATGTATAATCTTTCGATTTATGTTGGAGTTGCAACTTTAATAAGTGAACACAGTATTTTTTTTTTCTTCGGAACAGAAAACATCTGCATTTCTAATGCTCCTCAATCTTCAAATGTACTTTCTGTTTCAGAACATTTGTAAACATTGCAGCACTTTCCTGACATTTTGAAAGGCAACAAACATTACACGAAAGTAAAAACTCCGCTTTTATCAAACACTTCTTTAAGTAAGGAAAATGCCTCTTGACAAAAGTCACATTCCACCGAGTAGCATTTTGGTGGCACTTGCTGCAGGGTCCGTTATGGCACTTAGGCCAGAGCCGAATCCTCGCGAGAGAAAATCTTCACACTACCATCCTTCATCCAAGACAAACCTCGACTTCTGTTCATCTGTTCACCATCACTTGTTTTTCTCTGAAGAAGATAATGAATGCACTTCATCAAAACAAATAGTCACTCTCCTACTGATCTTCAAAGGGGTATGTGTACTATTTCACCCCTTTATGGAAATAATTTTATGAGAACAATAATTTACTATTATGATATTACATGTATAGCTACCAATGTAGACCTTTTCACATTGGAGAGGTTGAGATTTCCTACGTGTAACTTGTATGTGTACTTGTATTCTGGTCAGCTATTGTGACATCATCATTTATTGCGTTTTACGTCATTTGCTTTTCAAGGTACACGTCGCCAGTGATCGTGTAAAGTGCAAGATACACGTAGGTCTTTACTTCAAGATATTTCATCCCTTTATTCTATCAAATAGTATAAAAAGTATGGCATTCAATTCAGAATGATTTCAAGTTTCTATTTCAATATAGATTTAACTGAACTTAATGTTCCTTTTGAATTTAATCTGTCCAAAAGTCAACTCAAGTTCACCGAGGTTTAAAAAGTACAGTAGTGGTCTTTGAAAAGAAATCTCAACAACAGTTACGTGTAGTTCAACTTGTACACTAGACATACCCGTACAAGTTACACGTAGGAATTCTCAACCTCTCTGTTATCTGTTTCACGAAATTGGAAGCTCAGCTATTCCAAGGGACAAACAATAGGTAGCAAAGGCACCATTTCATTATAATCAGGGATTTTTCAGGGTATTTTACTTTGGGTCCAGGGTCCGTTAAAATTGGGAAAAATGCGGCGTTTCAATGAAATTGGGAATTTCCAACAGTTTAATTGATTCTTAATGGAATAAATCATTACTCAGAGATATAACTCCTTCTTATTCAAAGTGTCTTCAATAAAAGAAACAAAGTACTAGTAAAGCCATCTATACTTTAGATTGTGCTTCAAAGGACATCAACTTCTAGGATCTGGAACAGGCATCTGTTCAGAGTCAGAGGGGCTACTTTTGATCATGATCAATCAAGATTCAGATTCAAAGTCAGTGTTTGACGGGGGACATATTACCACTGTCCAAGTCATCCCCATTCTGTGTACTGAACATGAACTACTTTCTGTTGTTTCTTTTTAGTCACTATCCAAAATTTTATTTTGAAGAACGTATCTATCCTCTACAAAGAAGAGGAGAAACTCCCTTTTGTAATTTTTTGGTGTCAGATTTGCTGTTGTGAGACGACATGGTCCTGGGTTCCCAATACTGGAGATACAATTTGATGACTAAAATGTTAACCTGTACCAGATATAAGATTTATGACCAGTTTACATATCGATCGTTAATGTCGTATTTCTGCTAGATATTTCAGTCATCATTATTTTGCTCTTTATTGAAGAACAATTTAACAAAAAATTAAGAGGTTCAAATTGGGAAATTTAAGTCATAAATTGGGAATATACAGGTCATTTTGGCGTTGGGAATGGGTCCGATAATCGGACCCAAAAACGGACTTGAAAAATCCCTGATAATTATAAAGTGTTTAGCGTGGAATCTCGTTTCATTTATCTCATGAAATATACTTAAAATAACATCACCGGTGCATGATAGATAAACTGTAGGAACATTATACAACAGCCTTTACTATTAGTGACAAGGGACAAGTCTAATACAGTAAACTTTTTCTTACATACATTTATGTCGACCTTATACCCGTTGGTATCATATAAAACTATTTGTTTTTTAAAAGGAAAGTGTTAAGTGGAGGAAAAAAGTGACAGTATTCCAAAGAGTTTTAACATCAAAACATGAAGAAACTTATTGCAAGAATGTAATTAGCCTATAATATCAAAGCAAACAATTTAGCATATTAATTATAACATATAAACAGAAATTTTCGGGAGATACTAAATTTCGCGAGTGATTTGGAATAGCAAAAAGTTGTGTTTGGTAAGTTACAACATAAAATGGTACATCATTTACATTTCGTTCTAATCGTAAATGCGTCATGCTTTACTTTTACCCCAAAAAACGCAAATAGAAGTGAATTGAGTGTACTCTTATCACAGACCTAACTAAAACTTCAATAATGAAAGGTACAAAACAGTTACATCGTATTTACATGTACATATTTGCTTGTAATTTAGAAATCCCGAAAAATTGTACTCGTGAAAATAAAGACACCCTATTTTACTATAAAATTGGGAAATTTGATATTCACGAAAATTTCTGGTTAAACAGTACATATAGATTGAAATTGTTAAATACTTGAATAAGGTGTAAGTTAAAATGAGATTAAATGTGAAACTGAATTAGCAAATGCTGAAGAACAACATTTTCAGATATGTGAGTCAAGATTTTGTTACAAAGAGTAAAATATGTAACTATGACAACCATGGTATACAAGTAAACATAACTATGACCACAGCGGTACATGTATACCGTTTGATTTTACCACACACCTGGCGGTCAACTGGGAGAATTTACCTTGGCATTCATCATTTTCTCTCTGGTTTCACTGAAGACAGATGGGTCCATTGGGGATACTCTGAAAATATAACATCCATCCTTAGCAAGTTTTTAAAAAAAATTTATGCAGGACTAATGGAATCTATCACCGAGTGTGGCAATTGACTCAGAAATCTACCCAGGTTGTCAAGGATTTTCTACTCGGAAATCTACCCAGATTGTCAGGGATTTTCTGGGCTTTATACCTCCTAAAATTAAAAGCAAATTCCTGACACAAGGGTTACATTTCTTTGTAAGTGATCACACCTTGTAACTACTTTTTCCCTTTGCCTGAAAAATGTCCGAAATAAAATAAATTATTATTTTCTGTCAAGTTTTGGCACAGGTAGTGATATATGATGTAGTTGATATTTCAATGTGTCATCTGTGGGTAACATACTGGTAATTTTGAACTCATTTTGAGTAAAACTCAGTGAATATGGAAGAATATAGATAGTTCAATGTAAATACATAAGGTACACAAAAGAGTTACAAAATATTCATTTAAATCTGGTTAAATGATAGAATTGAAGTTTAAACATAAACATGATAAATACACGTCAAGTTTATAATTTAACCAGCCCAGAATAAATATATATTGTCATGTGCCTAAAAAGTTTGCTTAGGTGAATAATATCTGCTTTGGTAGGAGATTAAATAGTAATTACATGTATCCTAATTCTAAAATTGCAGACTGATGAACAGAAAAAATGTAAAGTACCTAAGTTCATGAGGATCGTCAGATTTGACAGGATCGTTGATTCTTTCTTTGCTGACACTTATCGTTTCTTGAACTCGCTTTTTATACAGTTCTGCATCTGTTTCGTAGCTGTAATGAAAGGTTTGCTTTATACATGAAGTTAATAAGCACTTCATCATCTATAACAAATACAAAGGCCAAAATATGAAATTATTTGAACCTAAATTGCTCATTTTCATGCATCTGTATTGAAAATAAAGGGAGATAAAGAGGAAATTTTTTTTGTCCTGTCTAAATTCCTCAAAACATAAATTTTCCTTATATTTTTGAACTTTTACAGTAGGTAGCATGACCTTCTTTCATTAGTTTATTTAGTATTTAGTAAATACAGGCTTTCTACTCTACCTTGATGAAAAAGTAGGAATAATGTAGGAGTAGTCAATGAAAAAAGTAGGAGAAAAATAGGAATTAACAGGGGAAAAGTAGGATTTAGCGACAATTTTCAGTAAGTATGACACACAAATCAAAGACAGCAATGATTGTAGACTGGTAATGTTCATCTTTGAGGAAATCACAAAGAGAATTAAAGGCAGATTGATTTTTCATGTAAAATATACAGGATGAGCGAGCAAAGCGAGCTCGAAATTATCTAAAACTTTGAATCCGGTGTCGATGACAAGTGAAGCAATTAATTTTTTACTTTTGAGATGAAAAAGTAGGAATAGTAGGAGGTTTTGAAGAAAAAGTAGGAAAAAATAGGATCAAAATAAGAAAGTAGGAAAAGTAGGAAAAAGTAGGAACAGTAGAAAGCCTGTAAATATTTGCCTTCCAAAGTGATTAATACGAGTAGCGGTAAATATTTCATATATTCTACATATACACAGCCAATTGTGCCTCATATGAAATTCATGTGAAATTTACATGGAACTTTACATGAAAGTTCACATGAAATTTACGTGAAACGAGCATGAACATGAAATTTACATGACATTTTTTCACATGAAATTCATGTGAAGATTTTTACATGGATGTTATGTGAATTCAGTTTCCTGTGAAGGTCACTTAGAAAAATTCATGTGAAATTCATGTGAAGGAAATTTATGTGAAATTCATGTGAAATATTTTTCACATAAATCATATGTGAAATTTATATGAATTTCACATGAACTTTCATGTGAAATTTACATGATGCTCATTTCATATGAATTTCATGTGAGGCAGAATTGGCTGTGTATACACATTGATACATGTACATGTACTTACATATTTGCTGCCTCTTCGTTCCATGGCTGTTTACAATCTATTTTATAGAAAGCTAGCCTGGCATATCTCAGCACCTGCCATATATGATTACTGTTCTTCCTGCCGTAATAATCCAAAGTCATCAAATTATACATACATGTAGTGATAATGTTACATGTACTATAAGGTATTTGTATTTTTACGGAGTGATATAGACGATTTCCGAGAAGTTTCATTTGATAGCTAAACTACGGACATCACATACTTTTGTGACGTTTTCCATTGTGACATCACAAACGAAGCACTGGAAACATTACGTAAAATCTTCAATTAATTATAACGTAACAATTCAAAAGTCGGCCAAGGTTCATGATGTCCGTAGTCTAATGTGTAAAATCAAGATTTTTAACGGTCTCTTCTAAGAACTTGAAAATGGACTATTTCCTATCAGAGGAGGCATCTGATGTACTGACATCTTACATGAAAGTCAAGGAAATTATAGTATTGCTATAACAATGCTATAGAATTTTTCACTTTAAAATATCTATTCATTTGCAATTAAATTTGAGCGAAGCTGAAAAGAGAGACAGTGCAAATGGAACCCAATTTAATACTCAGTATGTAGACATTACCTCCATTTTGTAAATGCTCTCTTAACATCAAGTTCTCCTGTTTGAGGATCGACCAAGGGATGAAAGACCGGGAATGAAAAGACTAGAGTCTGAAAAATAACAAGAACGTACATTGTAATATGTATTAAAAGATATGATCAGGTATATGTACATGTTACTGTTACAAAAATAAAATATTCATGAGAATAATATAATCTCACACCACCATGTGGGAGGGATGGCAATTTCTCAACTTGAGTGTACATATTTTGCAAGTCCGAGTCATGGACAAGCAAAATTTTTACACGAGGGTTGAGAATAAGCCATCCCTCCTTCATGGTGGTGTTTGATTTTTTTTCCCATGCCATCGACTAGAGTGTCTGTTATAATCACCTGTTTGTTGCCTAACTTCCATAAAGTAGCTTTGGTAGCGATGACGACAGAAGGTGAGATAGATGACGTCAGAGGGTGAGATTGATTTATCTCACCCAAGAAAATTTGAGAGATCTCATTCTCAAGTGGGAGAAGCATTTATCAAGTAACAAGGATTCCAATCAAAATGTGAATTGCAAAAGAATCTTAGAACGGATCTCCCATCAATTTGTTTTTTTCTTGTCTTATCAAACAAAAACAGAGTACGAATACTTACTGGACAATCACCATCAGGGAAGTTGTCAGGAATGGTTAATGTAAACTTGAAAACACCCTCTTGATACAGTCCCTGTCTGATAAACAGGATTCCATACCATTCTGGAAATGCAAAAAAATCTATAGTACATACACTTTGACATTCCTCAGGCCTCATTTATCATTATCCTAAACATTACTATTACTCTTGTCAAATTTATAAAAGAGTAAAACTTTATTAATTAAACAATAGTAAAGATGAAACTTAAAAAAATAATGAAATAATCCACTTAAGAAGAGAAAGCAGCTCATCGACAGATTCCGTTCACACTTGCTGTATTTTCATTATAAAGTAATGTAAAAGCAGAACATAACACTCACTGTTTGGAGTTAAGGCTGATGGCATGACATAGCACCCTGGGCATTTCTGCTTCATCAACAGCTCACTGCAACAAATTATCACAAGATAAAACTCTATAGACATAAAATGGATCAAAACCCTGGAAATGAATTAAGAGCATTGCTTAAAGAATTCAAAGATACGTTATTTGGATACCGTTAAGCAAACACATTCTATGATATAGAAAATAGAACTGTTCAAGAACAGGCATGTCACCTGTTGCATGTTTGACCCTAAATATGTGACCTTGACCTTGCAGATGACCTTGACCCTCATTGAGTGTTGACTCTACTCATGCTTGACCAGCACTGAAGTATACAGTACAATGCACATCAAATAGCAATCAAGTTATAGCAATTTATGTGAAATCGTGACAACCAGACAGACCAACAGACAGATGGACAGACGATTGGACATACAAAGTGTCCCTATATGCTGCTTTTGCATAGCAGCCAAAGTCTACATACTATTCAGCCATGAGTGAGTATTCTGTAAAATATTGCCCATATCCATTGCCGTTAGTGCCACTTTTGATGACCGGCAGTCGCTTTTGATTGGCTGACATGGCGGCCTGACTCTGTTGGTCGGGTATGGCAGGAAGCTGCTTACGTCCCTCCCTAATGGATGGTGTCCTACGAGGGGCGTTACTCTCGCTGGCAAACTCAGATGATGACGATGTCTGGAAATAAAGATAGGGAGGTTATATATTTCATACAATATGAGAACCATAAGTTGATACTATTTTTTTTTTGTAAAACAATTACTTTGCAAGTTTCATAAACAATGGAAGAAAGCATAGGTTTGTGGCTTGTTTAAAGATTTTTTTTTGGACAGAGATAAAGAATTTTATATATTCAATTTACATCGTGAAGAAAAGATGTCAACTTATTATGACAAACTCTCCTTAAAAGTTTGAAAACTGCAAAGCAGAACTTGAAAACTGTGAGAGGAGAAGAAACCACCATCTTTGGTCAGCTGTGACCTTTCAGTAGAGGATCTACGAGTCAACATTAAGCTCATAACGGTTTTATCCCCCCTTCCCGCTTCATGTTCCCTCTATGACAAGACATTGATCCCTCTCCGGTCGAGAGTCGCAATCACTGCTACAGGGAAACAACTTATTTTCCTCTCGCCCTTGTCAACGAGTGTCTTATCGGCCACCACGCCGCAATCGCAGATCTAGGTTGCCAAAAAATCCTTATTTTTACTTTTTAACATGTTTAACGTATAAATGTTTTTCTACAAAATCATACCCCCCACCCCACCCCTCGACGGGCTTGATCCACAGGAAAAATTTCTAGATCCACTCATGTAACGTTGATTAATTCAGTCGACCCGGAGCTACGTTTTAACGACCTCTATCCCATCAGTATAATTGGAAATCAAACGCTTCATTTACAACAATGGCTATTAAATTCTATGTTCATTGTTACTATAAGCGATGTAAGAGAGTTCCTAGAGTGCCTTTTGATGTAGATCACGGTACTGTATCCTCCCATCTTAACATTAGGTTTGATTTCGGAAGGGGAATAACTAATGCTGAATAAAATCATGAAATAATCTCTAAGGATCAAAGAAAACTTGATGATCAATATACACTAAACATAGCTGTAAAATAGAACCATGCTGAACAGTTAATTAATTCCATTGTCAATAGTAGATACGTGACACTAATATAAAAGAGACGCTACGTGGCACCAATTTCATTTTCATGCGCGAATCTAGTGGCAGTCGGAAGAACCCCCCCCCCCCCCCCAACACACACACACAATACAAACGTATTGCAAAAATTAGCATGATGACCTAGAAGACCCTTGTTAACAGAAAGAGAGAAAAAAATTCTGGAGCAGCGAATGGCTCGTGGATCTTTTTATACATAGGCAATCTCTATTAACAAATAGAAAGAGAGAGAAAAAATATCTGGAGTCGCAAATGGCTTTTTACTTGTTGACAATGAAATTATGTTATCTCATCTCTACGTTTTTAATTTGTACTAAACTTTCATTAGTCGTTGGCATCAAACAAAAGAACTAAAACTTTCATTGACTATGGAATAATGACTTCTCATTTCATACTTTGTGTGTCATACAATCTGACACTGTGTTGTGTCTCAACTTTATACTTTAAATTTGTTTTTACTTTGTCGTTGGCATCAAACAAAAGACACTGAAACTTTCCCATCTTTAAACTACAATTGAAGCGCGTCATAGCTCCAGATGGATAAGGATCAACATGTACATACGATATACCTTGGCAAGAGGAAAATCCTGCTTAGGGAAAATTGGACAGGAAAGAAGTGGTTATCGCTGCGAAGCCCCCCCCCCCTTCCCTTCCCCTTCCCAATACAAACTCCCCATCTTCCCTACTACATGGAAGGGAGGGAATAAAATGGGGCCTTCACGGCGATACCTTCACCCCAAGTATACTAGCGAGCCAGGGTAGTTGACGTGTGTCTAGATAGTCATTATGACAGGTATAGGAATTCCCCCACACCCAATCATTCACTATTAGTAAGCCCCGTCATCAAAACGTACCTGAATCATCAATACACAGTATAACGACTTTTTAAGGTAAGGTAGTCAGAATGTGCTCAGGTCAATGAATTGTAGGGCGGGGTTATATAATTATAAACTACATTCAATATTTTGAATAAAGTTTTTGAGATCTAAATGTCATGACCAAAGAGATTGCAACGAAGAAAAACTTCACGATACAGTGAAAATGTTCATAAACCATAAGTCTATTGGAGAGTTTGTCATCAAGAAGGTCCGAAACTGTCGTCTGCTTCGACCTAACCAGCAGAGAATCGAACATAGTAGGATATTTGAATAAAATTTTCTTGGAAAGTTACATATCGGATTATCCAAATGAAAATGTAAAGAAAAATCCAAAAAAATACAAAAGCAAGAAAATGTTCTTAAATGAATAGACACTTTGACACGTATATCAGTATTGACCGATATATAAAACCGTTTTATTCGTTTTAAAATAAAATTTCATTGAAATTTTAAGCGAAACTGAACGAAAACTAACCTGTGGTTGCATCATCAGCGTATAGATTACAATACCATATCCTTGTATATATTATATATTTCTTCAGGACCCTCGTATTAAGTGTGTAAATTTACAATCCACATAGGTCCCCTAGCATCACCGTTTACGGATACAGTGTATCAATACAGGGGAGTGCCCTTCTATCACTCCATTATTACAATGAATGGCCAAAGTGTACGAGTCCCCCGGGACGGTGTCCCCCATATTATTTACAAATACTGATACATTATTCCTAATGATTTGTTATTTGAACACAATCTTTTCTAATTCAGTAATTGCTTCACACAGCTTTTGCATATGGGAAATAGCAATTACCATTCCAAATGAATTTTCCTTCATTAAAAATTCAAGACGGAAACATTAAAAGTAATTTACATTTTTATTCCTTCGCGGTGCCATCGTCTCAACCAACACGACCAAGAATATGTAATACGCCGAAAGGCAACTTATACGTTACATCAAATACTAAAGAGGACGAAGGAAAATTTGGATGGAGGTATCAAAGCCAGGAGTTACAAAAATAGAACGGCGTGTCGTCTGTCGCATGTTTTTTACCCTGACCTTGAAGGTGACCTTAATCCTCAAGTATTGAGTCGCATGATCTTTGACCATCCCTGCAAGTTTGATGAAAGAATAATGCATAATAAATCAAGTAACAAGTTACAGTCGTTTATGTGAAGTGTGACTAACGTACAGACTGACGCCAGACAGAAAGCAAGTTGGAAGGAAAAGCCAAATTCTGACGTTTCCTTGAAGTCGTGGTTCACTGACATTCACATCGCTAGATAATCACAATGTAAACTACATGTATTATATGACTTGAATTATACCGGGAGAATAGACAGAAAGTTATCCCTTTCTTTGAATTGAAAATAAAATATGCCCCCCCCCAAAAAAAAAAAGTTATCCTGACAAATGCTTTGTATGCAACTTTACTTTGCCTCGGACTAGTTCGAACCAATCAGAGCGCGTAAATCACGTCACGTGCACGCCGTCTTTTATGGGCTTGATCAACCCGATAAATCTCTGTAGACGGTCAGTAACAAACCTAATAACTTATCTTTGAATCAAAACTTCAAGGACATCATGACAAGTGTTGGCAAACTTGCAGCTTTGGTTATTTTCAATGTCGACGTGGAACTCGAGTGCAATGCTATTCAGACCATATCCCTTATCTGCATGTCTGTATAGTTGTTTCGTGACTATCGGTACATAGAAAGTGAAACTTGAATTTGTCTCTTTGTTTTGCAGTTTCAAACATCATGTCATCGTGCAGAATTATTTTCATCTTGGCAATGATATATTTGAATCATGGTGACTTTTAAATTTCCTGACAGAGTCCATCTACACCGACGCCAGATTTAAGTTCAAGATATGAAAGGAAAAGGCAAAAAAGCATCTAACAAGTGGCCATACTCGACTTTAACTTTGGTTTCCTAACTCTCCATATCAAATTCTCTCAGATTAGAAAAAGGTATAGTCATAAAAAAGCTGCGGTTACTATCAAAATCTAAAAAAAAACAAAAAAACTCCAAAAACCATAGAAACTGACAGTCATCCAGACAGAATAAGACAAACTACTACATATATGTGAGGAAGCATTTAAGAAGAAGATTACGGGTGTTAGCAAGAAAGCGGGACTTTTTTTTTGGGGGGGGGGGGTTGAAGCTGATAACTCTTGTCGCGACATTTCCAAGACGGTGTTGAAAAGGGGATGTTCGGGTGTGAAATTGATAATAAAATAATACAAGGATTTTTCAACCGAAAATCATTATCTACCCTGAACGTATGCATAGTTAGCTGTCCCAAAGAAATTTCATAACGTCCATATATCTTCCCATGACATTTGGTCGTAAAATTACTCGAAATCACCGCATAAATTACGATTGTATCGCCGATATTATAGGAGTATGCTTTGAAGCACGTGGCCTGAATACCTCGCGTCAATCTTACACTTTAAACAGTTTAATTTTCATTCAAAGTATTATGGCTAAATGCAATCTTATATGTCAATAGTATTTGCCATAATACTTGTAACCCCGTGGGGTATGACATTAGGATTTTTAAATGACTTTTATAAATCAATACCTTAATCACGTTAATTAAGCCACTTGCCAATGCTAAGCGTTATTCGGTACTTTGCATAAAGTACACGACTACATTGTATGAATTCATATGTTCTAAAGTTATACTGAAGGCAACTCAAACTTTACTGATAAATTATTCATAAAATGTTTGTAATTTCACACAGGGGAAACAACCGATAACGCAATTATAATGTTGGAAAATCAATAAGGAAGGTCAAAGCTCAGACAACGTAAATTTACCGAGACAATTGCAAGTCACATTGATGACACCTTGTTTAGGCCATCAACCACTTCTACCAGTCTTCTTATAATGCAATACACATGTATCTTCAAATTTCATGCTCACGCATCTTCAGTCACCATACATATTCATGCACATATGATACGCATCTTCAGTCACCATACAATCTACATATACATACGCATCTCTAAATAATCGTCATAATACAAGTACAATTTATACCGAATACACATTTCCATGCATCTCTAATTGCAATATGCAGTCAATGATATGCTTTTTCAATCATATGAATGCACTCGTCGTCAATATGCACCCGATACGGATTTCATGAGTTCATCCAATACTGCAAATATAATATTTAGTAGAAGTGTTTAACCTTAAATATTCGTAACTAACACTCATCCGACTGCATGTACAAGGGAAAGGTTGTGGCCTTTCAAAATGGTAGATCATACATGAATTGGTCTACTTTGATGGTGACGATGCGCATTTAGTTCTATTTTAATGTATAAAGTTAAGTAAACAGCAATTTCGGCCCTATTTTCAAAGTTGTTCATATATCCATTATATTCTAGTTTATAAATCAGGAAAGCCTGTTTTGATTTGAGTAATATTGACTGGCTATTTGGTGTACACATACAGATGGACAGACAGACATGCCAGACAAAATGATACATTAAGCAGTGCGTTCCTTACCTGTTCTTCTCCCTCTGACATAACACAGATTCCTGTTACTCTGTATAGGCATGACAACCTCCTACATAACAGCAAAATTCACTGACGACATCAAGGCACTGAAATCACAACATCAAAACATCCAGGTTAGGGGATAGGTAACAGGAACAAACAATATCGACATAACAGTAAACAACAGTGTATCGCAATATTAAGGTATAGATAACAGGGGAAAAAATATCAGCATAACAGTATACGGTAGTGTATCAGGAAAACTGAAATCACAACATCAAAGATCCAGTAGCATCAAATGTCATTGTAAGGGGACAAACACCAGCACTAGGGCAATAACAGCAAAATGCAAGGTTATAAGGAAACAAAGACGGTGTCAGGGAAGCAAACCAAAACAACGCACTGCAGGTAGTGTTATACCGGTAATAATGACGGAAGTATGATAAAGGCGAACTCCTTCAAAATAAAAACGTTCAAAATGCTCTCTTTATGTAAATTATCCTTCTTTCGATACGTTCACCATTATTTATTCACTTCATCTATATGTCCAATTGTCCATAAAAAATAGTATTTCTAAAC
Organism: Pinctada fucata; assembly: GCA_028142955.1. Taxonomy (NCBI): domain Eukaryota; kingdom Metazoa; phylum Mollusca; class Bivalvia; order Pterioida; family Pteriidae; genus Pinctada; species Pinctada fucata. The sequence continues at coordinate 26,717,731 of AP027113.1, read as the reverse complement.
TGTTTCCAAAACAGAAGTCCGACAAAACACATAAAAATACCACGTGCATGGCCCCGGGCCGCCGCCAAAACTCACGTTTAGGTACATAGATCTAGCTTTGTACATACGGTCCGTGGACGTAACAAAGCGGACGTATGTTGGTACATATGACTCAAGGGCTTTTTTTATTTTAGTAAAGATGTCTCGTGTGAAAATGTGTATCTTAAAATGACAAAAATAGAATATGTGACCTTTAAAAGAGGGGTTTTTGTTGGAATGAAAAATATTCATTGCTTTTTGTGAATGAGGAATCTCACTATTTTGATTTATTATGTAGGTGACAAATCTAATGTCCTACCTAAAACATATAATACATAACCAGACTTGTCAGAATGACAACATAGCTCGCCGGTGGCAACCATATGTAAATTGCAACAACAACAATAAAAAAGGTCTTATCACAAGGAATGCACATGTGAAATATCAAAGCCCTATCACTTACCATTCAAAAAATATGGCCAAGGTTAAAGTTTTTCAAAAGTAGGTCAATCTCCAAGGTCAAGGTCACAAGTTCAAAAATTTTGGTATCCATGGAAACGTCTTGTCACAAGGAATACACATGTGAAATATCAAAGCCCTATCACTTACCATTCAAAAAATATGGCCAAGGTTAAAGTTTTTCAAAAGTAGGTCAATCTCCAAGGTCAAGGTCACAAGGTCAAAAATTTTGGTATCCATGGAAAGGTCTTGTCACAAGGAATGCACATGTGAAATATGAAAGCCCAATCTGTATTGGTTTAAAAGTTATAAGCAAGGTTAAAGTTTTTGTGCACGCGCACGCAGACGCAGACGCCAACGCCGACACCGGGGGTATGACAATAGCTCTCCGGACATTCGTCCCGGCGAGCTAAAAAGAAGCTTATAAACATTCTTAGACATGTTTCCCCATCACCTGATCACCAATGCTTTCAGTGTAATATGAGATTGTTTTGTTAACATTAAGAAATGAATACTGTTGCAAAATGATGATGATGATGATGATGATGATGATGATGATGATGATGATGATGATGATGATGATGATGACGATGATGACGATAATTTTAGCTTTCATGAAATGAAAACGTTGTGGTCCAAATTACCGATAACGTAAACGACCACATATAGAGTGGTATAACAATACACTATAAATAAAAGGAGAGGAGTGTCGTAAATCAAAATGGATGACCACCAACGAACATGACGTCGCCAAATACAGCAAGTCCTGAGTGTAACAAAACTAATACATACAGAAAAAAAGATCGAGCTCTCTCGAACGCGGATCCAGAGGGAAGGGACATGGTGAAGGATACCCCCTTCCCTGAATTTGGCACTAATCCATTTCCCCCGTTTATATACTTATATTTTTTTTTTCAAAATCATAGACCCCGGGAAAAAATCTAGATTCTTCAAACTGACAGGTGCCCTCAATGATCAAATACAAGAATATCTTACCATGTAAACGTTAATTTGAATGCATCCTGCGCAATCTTTCCATTTTGACTAATCCCTAAGTATTGTTATTTAATAATATGTATTCCAAATCTCAAAGATCGTGAAGAATAACTTTAAAAATCCTGCGTTTTTCACATTTTCAACATACAAATCTGACGGACCTTTCCAATCGTAAAATACCGTCTATAAATCTGTACCGACAGAGTAAAGCGCTGGCCTATCTATTTATGTCATCGTGTAATAATTAAGGTAATTCCGCCGTTCAGGTGATCTCATTACTTATACGCATTATCTATTTTCACAGTTTGTTAACCATCCACAAAGCTTAAAAGGCCGGTATGCCTTAAACCATTCAATAAAACCAAAAACGACAATCTTGTCATTCTTCTCACGGATTTTGAATCTCTACGCTCTAATCATCTAAGATATAATAAAAACATTGTGAAGAGCGAAAAATAAGTACATCACACAGTGGCGCAGGAAACCAACGGTCACTAAATTAAATACCGACTGGAATGTCCTTAAAGTTTAAAGCGAGAAAAGAAACACATCAAAATACCCTTTTAAAGGCTTAATGATTTAGAATATACGCACACGTGGGCTTGCAAACAATGTAATTTGTAAGCCTTTCAAAAATGCTGGATGCGAAATTACGAATACACGCAACCCCCCCCCCCCCCCCCCCCCCCGATGTACAGGTGCTCTAAAACGGGATGCGGACATCAACTGTAGATATCCATTTTCTTTAAGAACGGCAGCTATGCAAAATTCAAGAATTCAAACGATTGTATTGGAAACAACAGGACTTCAAATGTGTCGTTTGTTGCATGTGTTATTCTGACTTGTGAACATGACCTCGGTCGGCATTGAATCTCATAATTTCTTGCAAGTTTGATGGATGTTATTATAATACATGTATTACACAAGTCAATTTGAAGCGTGGCAAACCATTGCATGCTACACAATTTCTATATATTTTTTATTTTCGCCTCAGCCCTCTGCTTAGTATCAAAAGAAGTTCATAGACTGTCACAAAACTTACCTATTTCTTCCAATTGTGACATTGACCTTAGACATCCTGATTCCAACAATCCTTTAAGTTTAACCATGGGCAACTAACACATGCAAAGGTTGAAGAACATCCTTAGTTAATTGTGATCTCTAGAGTGTTCACAAGGCTTTTCTAATAGAGTCAATATTGTGACATTGACCTTTGACCGTGACCTTGAAAACCAATAGAAGTTGTCCTCTCATCATGGGAAACTCACAAGCAAAGTTTGATGAACATTAGAAGTGAATCGTACTGTAGTACATAACAAGAGTGTCTACAAGATTTACCATTATTGCCATTTGTGAACTTGACCTTTGACCTTTGACCATTGACTTTGAAAATCAATAGGTGTTGTCCCCTCAACATGTAAACACAGAGTGTCTACAAGGTTTTTCTAATATGATAATTGTAAACTTGACTTTTGACCTCCAATCTTGAAAATCAATAGGTCTAATTGGCAACTTACTGTACATGCAGTTTCTTGATAAATGGAACAATAGAGATCTATACTAGGGTAAACTTTGACATCATGTCTAGAGTGTCCACAAGCTTTCATGGATCCAATCACTCATAAATATTCACACACTCTAAACACCCCCCCCCCCCCTTTCACAAACACACAGCTACATTACTATAAACGCTCAGCAAGACAACGATGTTGCATGAGCATGATGAGGGGACAATTAGTTTTAATGTCATTCAATGTGTACAGCATTTTAGACTATTTCTACAGAAATACTCTTACATCATCAGAATTCAATTGTCGTCATTTGTCTACTACAAAATGTCACTTGATCAGAGTCAGTACATATATTGCGCTTTGAAGCCAATTTAAACAAAAACAATGGGAGAAAATATATGTGAAATATCACTACACTGCAAATATCATGAATATAACATCAATCGAAGAAATCACATAACATACAATAAACTCGGAGGTGGACATGGCCTCTCACATCCACTTTTTGGAGTGGGGCCAGGACCTTTGAAATTGGCAAAATAGCGTCATTTTCTCAACAATTGGGAAAATCTATTTTAGAGGCCTTTTCACTTGAAATTTCATATTATAAACTCACATTTTAAAATTTTCCATGAGGTGTAAAACTGGTCAATAAGATACTTTTTTTGTATTGGGAATGGGGATAAATATTGGCCCCAAATCAGGTCGATCAGGAGCCCTGGTATGGTACATTAAGTTGTAAGCTTTCCCTTTCATTTTGACCTAACATAAATTTCTCTGATGGATTTTCATTTCTTGCTCATTTTCTCTTTGAAATCTCATTTTCCAGTATACATTCTAGGTATACGTAACGTAAATATTTATTTTGTCATACAATGTATATAGAATTTATTAGTCAATACTTGGTGTTTACAATTATATAAACATCAAAATTGAACTCCAAAGAATAGCATCCATTATTATCCCTATTATCCCTATGCATTTCAGTAGCCTTCCTTAGACGAGAATTTTTAAGTAATCTCCACCCTGAAGATTTCCAATTTCGTAACTAAAATGTTTTGATGTTGTCCTTGTAATAATCACACAATTGGCATGTCATTCCAATAGCTCAGAGGTCACAGTCCTCATCTATTATGCGAAGGGAACGTGGTTCGAAACTGAATGTGAGGGGAAAATAGGCACCTATGTTTTTTTTTCTTTGCAAAGTAATCATGGTAATGGTAAGCCTAGAGTGACCAACTATTTTTGAATTGTTGCTGGAACTACAGCTCACTTTGAACTTACTTGAAATTTTGTTATGACTTTTTGACCTACATACATATGCCATATTTATTTAGAAATAATTATATCTATCATGTTTTTGACTTTGAGAAGTGTTTGGATGTAGATAAATTTTATCTCTTACACTATTCATATGAATATATCCCTATGCATATGTTCATATCATTACAGTTTAGACAAAACTTTGACATACATACTTCAATTATTGTAATCATTGTAATTGCTGGAATGTTGCTGCGATATTTTACAAAAGATATAATATCTTTATGTCTGTAAAGTGAAACTAAAAATCAAATTCAAGGAATTGTGGTCCCCCACTTTTGGGTGTTTGTCTTTAAAGAAATGCTTACAGACATCCCCCCATTCTTAAGTTTTAATAATATATCTCATATATTATCAACATTCTAAATATGAAAGATTAACTCCAAGAAAAGGTCAAAAGGTCCAAACTTGTGTTTTGTTTCCAAGGGACAGGGCTTATGAAAAAGTATGCACATGTGAAATATTTAAGACCTATGATTTAAATTACCATCAAAAACTTATGGTCGAGGTTGAAGTTCTTAAATGTGGGTCAACCTCCATGGACAAGGTCACAAGGTCAGAATGTTATTACCAACAGAAAGGTCTCATCACAAGGAATACACATGTGAAATGTGAAAGCCCTATCATTTTCCATTTAAACGTTATGGACAAGGTTATAGTTTTTTGAAAAGTAGGTCGAACTCAAAGGTCAAGGTCGAAAATTTTGGTATCCATGCAAAGGTCTTGTCACAAGGAATACACATGTGAAATATCAAAGCCCTATCGCTTTCCATTCAAAAGTTATGGTCAAGGTTAAAGTTTTTAATAAGTAGGTCGAACTCAAAGGTCAAGGTCACAAGGTCAAAAATTTTGGTATCCATGGAAAGGTCTTGTCACAAGGAATACACATATGAAATATCAAAGCCCTATCACTTACCATTCAAAAGTAAAGGTCAATGTTAAAGTTTTTAATAAGTAGGTCAAAGTCCAAGGTCAAGGTCACAAGGTCAAAAGTTTTGGTATCCATGGAAAGGTCTTGTCACAAGGAATACACATGTGAAATATCAAAGCCCTATCACTTTCCATTCAAAAGTTATGGTCAAGGTTAAAGTTTTTAATAAGTAGGTCAAAGTCCAAGGTCAAGGTCACAAGGTCAAAAATTTTGGTATCCATGGAAAGGTCTTGTCACAAGGAATACACATGTGAAATATCAAAGCCCTATCACTTTCCATTCAAAAGTTATGGTCAAGGTTAAAGTTTTTAATAAGTAGGTCAAAGTCCAAGGTCAAGGTCACAAGGTCTAAAATTTTGGTATCCATGGAAAGGTCTTGTCACAAGGAATACACATGTGAAATATCAAAGCCCTATAACTTTCCATTCAAAAGTTATGGTCAAGGTTAAAGTTTTTAATAAGTAGGTCAAAGTCCAAGGTCAAGGTCACAAGGTCAATAAAGCCTGTGTTTGTGAAACACGAATGCCCCGGTGGCATCTTTGTTAGTATGAACACTATTTTCTGTTAAGTACATTTATGTGAGGTCACTGGGTTAAAAGGTCAATGGTCAAGGTCACGAGGTCAAAAATTTTGGTATCAATGGAAAGGTCTTGTCACAAGGAATACACATGTGAAATATGAAAGCCCTATCACTTCCCATTCAAAAGTTATGCCCAATGTAAAAGTTTTTGAAAAGTAGGTCAAAGGTCAAGGTCAAGAGGTCAAAAATTTTGGTATCAATGGAAAGGTCTTGTCACAAGGAATACACATGTGAAATATGAAAGCCCTATTACTTCCCATTCAAAAGTTATGCCCAATGTTAAAGTTTTTGAAAAGTAGGTCAAAGGTCAAAGTCAAGGTCACGAGGTCAAAAATTTTGGTATCAATGGAAAGGTCTTGTCACAAGGAATACACATGTGAAATATGAAAGCCCTATCACTTCCCATTCAAAAGTTATGCCCAATGTTAAAGTTTTTGAAAAGTAGGTCAAAGTTCAAGGTCAAGGTCACGAGGTCAAAAATTTTGGTATCAATGGAAAGGTCTTGTCACAAGGAATACACATGTGAAATATGAAAGCCCTATCACTTCCCATTCAAAAGTTATGCCCAATGTTAAAGTTTTTTGAAAAGTAGGTCAAAGGTCAAAGTCAAGGTCACGAGGTCAAAAATTTTGGTATCAATGGAAAGGTCTTGTCACAAGGAATACACATGTGAAATATGAAAGCCCTATCACTTCCAATTCAAAAGTTATGTCCAATGTTAAAGTTTTTCGGACAAACAGACAGACAAACAGACAAACAGGCCAAAAACTATATGCCCCCGAATTTTTGATTCCGGGGGCATAAAAATTTTGGTATCCATGGAAAGGTCTTGTCACAAGGAATACACATGTAAAATATCAAAGCCCTATCACTTTCCATTCAAAAGTTATGGTCAAGGTTAAAGTTTTTAATAAGTAGGTCAAAGTCCAAGGTCAAGGTCACAAGGTCAAAAATTTTGGTATCCATGGAAAGGTCTTGTCACAAGGAATACACATGTGAAATATCAAAGCCCTATCACTTACCATTCAAAAGTTATGCACAAGGTTAAAGTTTTTGTGACTGACGGACAGACGGACGGATGGACGAACGACAGACGGACGGACGAACCGGTTTTAATGTCCCCGCGCTCTTGCGAAAGCGGGGGACAATAATATATCTTCCCCATATGGTAATATCATTACACATGTGCACATACTGTCACATTATTTAATACACAAAATCTGTGTATCCGTCTCTATTTATTTACATATTGAAATAATTGTCTGCTGTGATAATCCAAAAAACGTGGTTCTTTTGTCAACTTCACATATGATTCCTTCATCATATTGTGTAGATTCTTATAGAAAGAAATCCTTCAATGACCACGTTATATGTTGTAAAATCTGACTGAATGTGTATTTCACCATGTAAACAAGTTCAAAATACAATTAGAGTTATCTTTCTTTACTATAGTTTTATTTGAAAATCTTGGGCTGAAAAAAAATAAAGCCAAGAAATGAGTACTTCCATTATAAGGGAGCAACCATTTTATTTTTATGGGGGGGGGGCAGGAAGACTTTTGCCAGCCGGAAAATTTTTTTCGACCATTTTAAGAGCCGGAAATTTTTTTTCGCCGGCCCTTTGGGCCGTATTATTTTTTTGTGTAATTTTCCAATGTTGAAAATTACCCTAATGTTTAAATAATTCAGCGTGATTTTTCGGTCATATTAAACATCAAACACACAATGAGTTCACCTCTTGCCAGCAGATCACTTCATTTTAATTTCTTGAATGGCATATGGTGCCTATAATCTGTTTACTAAAATGATACTCAACGGAGACAGGCTATATGGTGCTAATGACTTTTGAATTTGATTTATTCATTCCAAATTGCGTAAAGTTTGTTCCATTTTTTATACTTTGTTTATGATACACAAAAAAGTCTTTACTGGGCAGTTGAAAGGTCGGAAGAGAGGGGTGAGGGGCAATTTCATGATCCGGAATTTTTTTTCGCCGGCCCTTTGGGCCGGAAAATTTTTTTCCCTAAAATTTCGATCCGGAAATTTTTTTTTGCAAAGTCTTCCTGCCCCCCCCCATAAAAATCAAATGGTTGCTCCCTAATCAATGGATGGCTAAAAATCTGATCAGTTTCAAAATCTCAAAATTTTGGATGGTGACCTCCTAATATTGTCTCTTACTTCTGAATTATATTAGGAAATCAGAATTGTGTTTTTTTTTCTGAGAAAAATTGTTGTATAACATGAAACGTGTGATACATGTATCACCTTAAAGTCAAAACAATGCTTTAATCAGTAAATCTATACAGTGATTTTTTTCAGTAATTTGGGAATGGGGTGGGGGTCCGTGCAATTGGGAAAATTAGCGACGTTTGGGAATATTTTGGGAAGTACTAACATAAAAGTAAATGACAGTTTATACAATCAAGAGTTCAGAATTGAAAGTTTAATCAAATAATATTTTTTTCAACGTTCAGTATGATTTAATTTCTTATGATTACAAAAATATGGCAAATAATTAGTAAATTCGCTACTTTTGAAACAGCAGATTTCACTAATTTTGGTGAGAATTCCATCTATATGTGATTGGGAAATTTTAGAGCCACAATTGGGAAAAAAAGAAACTATTTTTCATTGGGAATGGGGCCGAATAACGGCCCCAAACAGGGGCAAAAAAAAAAATCCCTGACTATATAATTCAATGCAGAGGATTAAATTAATTTACAAATATATTAAACATGTAACTGATCTAGACCCTGCATTATGCATTCATCAAAATGAAAATTTGCTGTCGATTTTCTGTGTGGCATTTACCAAAATGCAAATCTGCTGTCAAATTAACAGTGGACATCTTGACCAGCTTAAAGTTAGATGTGAACTTTGCTGGTCAGAGCTGTTATATGCAGCTCATGCTGTTTGACCCAGCAGATTTCAGCATCTCTAGACTAGGGTAACGATTCAAGATTCACAATGGCGGAAGTGACATGTGCCTTGACGTCACACTAATGTACATGTATGTGCATTGATTCTGTTTATCTTGCACATGCTTGACCCATATTTGTTGCGGGTCAGGCATACGCCAAGTCACAAGTTCACATGTGCTCGGATGTCAGACTACTGTTTGGTTTAGTCTCGCCAATGCCTGACCCATATTTGTAGCAGGTCAGGCATTATACAGTATCTGACATATTTCTACCATTTTGAATCGTTTGAAAACGAAAGGACACAACAGAAGCGTATGAAAGTGAGTTTTGGGGTCTCTCTAGCTGTAACAAGGGGTCTCTCTAGTGATGGATTGGTGTGGGTTGACAGAGGAGGCTTGGAGCTAAAATATCGTTCAATTATGATACCGAAAACGATTTTAAATGAGCAAGAATCGATATGAAGCGAGACGTGACCTACTTTTGTAGTAAAAATTATACTCGGGAGAAGTTGCACACCTTCTCCCTGCCCCTTCTCTCTGACTTTACAAACATAATGGAAGGAGTGTGTGATTGAAAAAAAAGATATACAGACGAATTTCTCTGACTCATGTGTCTGTGTAGCCGCAGAAACGGCCAACGACACTTGGATATTTGGTTGGTAGGGGTGTGTTGGCCGCAGGAAAGTACATTGAACAAACCCGGGACCCAAATTTAGGATATGGCCGGCACGAATCGGCAAATTTTCTGGGTAATTATTGACTGTGTCTCACTCAAATAAAATAAAACTAAACGATCGGCAATCATATTTTACCTTGTTAAGCTTTAATATCAATGATACGGCCGGGATTCTACTTGCCTCCGCTTCGTCTCTTCGAATTCAAGCGCCATGTTTTAAGTTTACACTCATGCGTCAGGTCAAACACGTGACACCTCGATCCATATGAATGGACGTTGTTATGGAAACAACCTCGTGGTGTCACATGTTTGACCTGACGCATGAGTGTAAACTTACAACATGGCGCTTGAATTCGAAGAGACGAAGTGGAGGCAAGTAGAATCCCTCCCGTATCATTGATATTAAAGCTTAACAAGGTAAAATATGATTGCCGATCGTTTAGTTTTATTTTATTTAAGTGAGACACAGTCAATAATCCCAGGGCTCGAAATTCGCGGTCATCCGATCGTCAAAAACAACCTACTTACCTGTGGGACGACCCAGAATTGAGACCAATTCGTCCGACTGACTACCTATTTCCAGACATTCAATGTACGCTTACCTCGATGAAATAAAGAATAAAAAGTTTAAATCATCTTTGCTTTAAGTCAGAATCAGAAAAACTAGGAGTTTTGAAAAAGCAAACTAAAAGTTTCCGTACGACGGTCCGTTATCAGCCCGAATTTATAAAACGGTTGTAGATTTCCTGCATGTTAGAACGTTTTTTAACAGTGAAGTGGATATTTATACAAGTTGTTGAACAGCCTAAAAAGAAAACAAAAAGGCACTATGAAACTATTGAAAGTCATAGGAATTAAACCAAGGTCGCCATGTCAAAGAGACTTGGAAAACGAATCGGCCTTGGCTGGAGTTTAGGGACAATGAAGGTGATGCGCCCTCAATGATTTGTAAATTATGCACAGAGACTGGCAAAGTTAAAACTTAAAGCAAAGTTTGTCAAACGATGTAAATCATTGAGATTGGAATATGTAAAGATTCACGAGTCCTCTAGCTGAGGCACACAAGCATGATGAGTAAATGAGGAATCTGTTTAAAAAGAAATTGAAAAAGAAATGGAATTTATGTAAAATGTTCAAATTAGCGGAAATAAAGAATGACAGCTTAGTTTTTCAGTTCAGTGATTTCAGGCAAGTAAAAATGGTTTCGGGCAACCTGATATGCAAAGCAGGTTGCCCGAATGACAACCAAAGATTTTCACGAGTTTCAAAGCCTGTAATCCCCCAGAAAATTTGCCGATTCGTGCCGGCCATATCCTAAATTTGGGTCCCGGGTTTGTTCAATGTACTTTCCTGCGGCCAACACACCCCTACCAACCAAATATCCAAGTGTCGTTGGCCGTTTCTGCGGCTAGTGTCTGTGGGAAAGGGCCAAAATTCAGCCCCAAAATCACTGGACAGGTATACATGAAATTTTGAAGCATGACAGATATTTAGGAAATTAACTCCTACAACTTGTCGAAAATTATGAACATTTCCATCTTATTCTAAAACTGTAAATTGGAGATATTAGTGATAATCTTTTGTTTTAGCTCGAAATTCCTCTACCATGAAATTTTACCATTTAAACTCTACATTTTGTGGTATCATTTAAAATTTCAGAGAGGAAGTATGTAAATGAATATAACTGACATACAGGAGGAAGAATAAATGTACTTTAAATTAGAAATTCAAATAAATATTTCTCCACTACCTGCTTTTTGTAAATCTCGGAATCGAATTCGCTTTCGTAATTCCGGAAAAGGTTACCGTGTAAGTTTAGTCAAAGTTTCTTCAACTTGGTACAGTTGGTACAGGCGTTGCACCGTCCATTTGATAGTCTAGGCAGGGACTGAGACGTTCCCAACAGTTTTTTTAAACAACGATTTACATAAGGGGACGACCAGTTGATCCCGACGGTCCCGGGGGGGGGGGGGGGGGGGGGAGGAGCTGCCAATTTTTTTCGGGTGACTCAGATTATTCAGGATTAAATGGTCGTCCTCTAAAGTTCTGCGAGAATATTAAGCCACTATCATTCATTTTTCAGACGTCAGAGTTTTTCAAGTTTACAGTAAGAAACTGATGGTCTGCTGTCAGCAGACGGACACTTAGCTTGATGCTTGACCAATCTACAGTTTTGTACCAGCGCTTTCTTGGGAATTGCACTCTTACTGACTATGAAGACAGGACTCCATGACGGGTATTGTGTGTTCTTCAAGACCTCTTGGTAACCGGGAAAGTGGAAGGGTAGTGCGCACGTAATCCGGATAAACACACACCATTTGCTACTGGCGTTGCAAATGGCCATCCCAAGTCGGCACCGGTTGCCAATAGGTCTCGTTGGTTTATGTGTAATTTTCTGTGTTTGATGTTTCTATATTGTGTTTTCGTGTACCTTGTCCCTTTTGCGTATCTTGTGAGTGTCTGCTCTGTGTTTTTTGCATTGGGTGTTTTGGTGTTTTGCTTTGGGTGTTGCAATCGAGTGTTGTTGGAGATCCCCGCCTTTCTCGTTAACAACATTTTGAGGTAAAAAAACTAAACAAGTGGACCTTGAGCAGCCAATAAAAATAGTTGCTCTGAATATTAAAAATGCAAGCTTAGTCAAGAGAAACATGTGACAGGTCAATGACTTATATAAACATTTATAAGTTTATAATGGACAGGTTTATGATCTGTAGATTGCAGAGCTAAATTGGGACTCAAAGCAAAAAAAAAAAATGTGAAAATAAGGATCCACCTTCAATTTTTTTCCCATATTCCTAAAAAGCGCTTCTCCTTTCTGAAGCATTTCAATTGCTACTTGGACTGCTTCTACCTGAGTCAGTTGCCTCCGTCTTGTTGACCAGTCAGCTACGTTGGGATGTTTGTATTTAAAAGAATTCCGAATTAACTGCAGTAATTTTAAGTAGTCTGATATTCGCCTATTTCTTTTAAAGCAAATTTCTATCCTTGATGGTGAGATGGTAAAACGATTCTTTCCAACCTCTTGTGTACGTTCTGCTACATGTAACCAGGACACTTTAAAGATGTCAAGGAAAGAGCTTAAAAATATTTACTGCAATTTATTTTGCATCCTTTAATATAAGATAAAAAGAAACCACAGGACAATATGGAAATATAAGACATTATATGACATACCGCTGTCCACATTGCAGAAATATATATTGGGTGAGAACCATCCAACGTATTCAACCACACCGAATTTGATACATTGACCAGTTTGATCCACTCTGCACACAGGGATTTATCACGCTTATACCGGTTGTGTTATAGTAAATAGAGTAACTATAACACATATAGTAAATAGAGCAATCGGAATTAGCGTGATAAATCCCTGTAATTCTGCAAGGCTCGAGTGACAGGTATTGCTAGCAAACAAACGATGCTTACTCTCCCCGGACACCAGATCTCATCTCCATTGAGGATTCTCCTTTTGAATTAATTCTCTGCGGGATGTTATATTTGCTTTGCTGGATGTTGTATTTTCCAAGGTTTTATATACTGATTCCAACAGACTGATTAAAAGAAAATATCTGTCTATTAGTCAAGGCGAAAATCCGAAAAGTATCTTTTATGTCGGAGAGAGCACTATTCGAGGCCAGCCAGGGTCGAGATCAATTCATTCGCTGGCATAATGGAGAGTTTATGGTTTTTCTCCCACGTAAACATGACAACTGTACAGACACCAGTAGAATGAAAACCTCAAAATCATGAACCGTATCATTGGACAAGGAATGGTACGTGATCGATTCAACCAAAGAAAAAAAAAGCAGGCCAATTTCTCCAGATTTTCAATATCCTTTTCTTCTGAAAATTTCATAACAAATATCGGACAATACTGATTATTTACATAATGTGCATGCATGATTATCTATATGCTGACTTGTACAATATGCAAACACTAAATTTAGTTTATATATGAAGTAATGTATATATATATCGTCACTTCGAACTAAGTTTATAGTCTGTCTGTCTGTCCGGTTAAGACGTTTTGAAAGCAGATTTCTTTTACACTATTAATGGTAGGCCTTTCATATTTCACACACACATTCACCATAAAGAGTACTACATTTTGGTACCATGACTTTTGACCCTGTGGCCTTGACCTTCACCGTATACCGGTACAACATTTTATGTTAAGAAGTTTTGAAAGCAGTTTTCTTTTACACTTTTAATGGTTGGCCTTTCATATTTCATACACACATTCACAATAAAAAAATTGTCAAGCGTACTACATTTTGGTACGATGACTTTTGACCCTGTGACCTTGCGACGTTGACCTTCACCCTATACAACATTTTATGTTAAGATGTTTTGAAAGCTGATTTCTTTTATACTATTAATGATAGGCCTTTCGTATTTCATACACACATTCACCACAAAGAGTACTACAGTTTGGTACCATGACTTTTGACCTGTGACCTTGACCTTAACTTTTGGTTTATGTTGAAGTTAGGACAGGTTTAGAAATTTTGAAAGCAGATTTCTTTCAAACTATAAATGGTAGGTCTTTCATATTTCATACAAACATTCATCACAAAGAGTACTACAGTTTGATATCAAGACTTTTTTGACCTTGTGACCTCGACCTTGACTTTGGACTTATATTGCAGTTTAAGTTAAAAAGACTTGAAAGCAGATTTGTTGCATACTATAAATGGTAGGCTTTTCTCGTTGCATCATAAATGGTCCCATTTATAAAAAACAAACGTCCCGCGGGGGATGTAATTCGTCCACTTTAGGACAGTTCTAGTTTTTCATTTCCAATAAGAGAACGCCAAACACTTTAGGACTGGCGATAATGCTAGCATGTTAATTATTTCTTTTGTCAAATGTCGATTGTTTGTTGTAATCCTGCGAATGTCTTCCGCTGTGATCAGTGCAAATTGAATGAATGAATAAATAAATAAATAGAACAACTGAAGATGCAGACATATCAAAACGTTACTTATTGGCATGTTATCAAAGTACTATGAAGGTTACAAGGTATGATCGTAATCAGTACATGCTGTGACTGCATGTTTCCTTGATCTATATAATAAGTGAAATGTCCTGATTACCCCGTAACATTAAAATACAGGTACATATACCTAGGTAAATAGGTACTATAACGTGCGCGGAACTAAAAAAAATTAGGGGAATGGGGGGGGGATGTCCAAAACGGTCTTGAAGACAGAAGGGGGGTCCAACGCGGTATCGAAAATAGAGGTTCCATCATATGATTTGGAGAGAACTATCAAAAAGATAAAAAAAAAAAAAAACAAAAAATAAAAACCCTTCTTGATTGCGGAAGGGGGGGGGGGTTGAAAGGGGGTGGGGATGGAGATTGTTCCTAACCGCCAAATTCATCTCTAGATCCGCGCCTGGATGTGTATTTAAGAGTACTATTAAACTAGTGAAATCAATCCTGTTATAAGTTATCTCCAACAAAGGGGTCATACTGAAAAGTTATTGTCACAGTTTGGACAAGTAGACTGAAAAAGGATAGATAGATATTAACACAAACGAATTTAAAAATATAATAATAAGTGGATAAATATATAATTATATGCATTCAATCATCATCTATTTGCAGTTCTGATATTTTGGCAAAACAAAAAGTGAAATTAGGATATGAAATGAAATTGAAAAAAAAAATAATGATGCATACTTTGGAAAATAAAATAATAGAAAAAACAACCATATATTTTGTGTTAATTTTTACGTAGAATGTAGCTTCAGAAAATAAAAAAAAAGTTAAACCAAGAATACGTCTCTCTCTCTCTCCTCCCAAAAGCTGCGAAAAAAATGACCAAATTCTCAGACCCCTAAATTAAGACACAAACAAATATCATGAATATAATTCAAACAAAACAATTTAGAATAAAAAAGAATTAAATAAATTATTAATAGAAAAAAATATATATATACTCGTAAATGTAATAAAGTAAAAAAATAAAAGATATTTTAAAATAATGAGATATACACATTTAAAATAATTTAAAACCTCACAAAAGAGAAAAAAAAAACCAAAAAACAAAACACAAAACAAAACAAAACAAAAACAAACAGATGACGACATACATATTTCTACCCTATGATACTAGTGGCAAGAAAATTCTTGACCGAGAACTTCAATTTAAAATCAAAATAAATAGAAAAGGAAGAAATATAAACAAAATCACATGACAGATGAATGAATGAGTATGCATCTTAATCTGTAATTCACTCCGAGTTAGACGGCGTACTGCGTGATACATGGGGATATCTCTACATACCCTGGTATCAATCACAGGTCATCTACAAAGGACCGTCGATTAGATAAAGACCTTAGTTATTGTAATTGAATAAGTCCCATATCATAATTGTGCATTTTATATGCAGAAAGCACTTCAACAGCGCATAATGAAAGTTTATGCATCATTTACGACCCCCAAAGTCGTGTGACAACAGCATAAATTAACTTATACTGCTTATTGATAGAAAGTACTGAAGTAATCTATGTTATTTTCATTTTGAACGAACTTAAGTGTTGAAATTGAATAAATTTTGTATGGCTGATCTACAAAAAAGTGGATATCTGGAAGTGAAAGAGCCTTCTAATATCAAAGGCAGAAAACTGAAGGTACGTTTTCTTTTTATTCCTAGAAATATGTCTTTTTTTCTGCAGATGTGCTCCTGTTTGGATAGAGTGTCAAGGAGATTGCATGGTCAGTCGCCAAATACCTATACATATATACGAATATATTTCTATTAATGAGTACACTGAAAACATGATAAATGTTTATATCTAAAAGACACTAGTGTAGTTCTATATCTTAAAAAAATACATTTTCTCCAGAAACTTGGAGAGCATTCGATGCTTTATTATTTTTCTCAATCTTTTTTTTATACAATACACATAGTATCGAAATGAAAAGCGGCTTAGCAAACATTTTCTCAGAGATCAATTGCTCACACAATATGAATTTATTTCAAAATTTCCATTCGTATTCATCAACGAATAACCACAAAGCTATCCTGAACTTTCTTCCCTTTCCCCTGAACTTTCTTCCCTTTCCCCTGAACTTTCTTCCCTTTCCCCTGAAATTTCTTCTCTTTCTCTATCTGCTCATGACTGAATATGCCAACAAAACGTTTTGTGGATTGAGTATTATCATTATTAGACGAGTCTTTTTGTCTATCTTGCATTTTCTGTATAGATAAACGTCATTTCATTTTTTATGCATGATAAGAATGGTAATATATTTTTCAGACATGGAAGCACAAATGGGTGGTTCTTCAGGAAATGAGTAACCTGGCATCCGGCACATTAGCTGCCAAGTTGGAATTGTACCCTACAGAGGCTTCTGCTATTAACAAGTCCTCGGACAAGATGACGTATCTGTTAGAAAACGTCACAGCCATCGAACCTTGCCAGTCCAAAACACACAAATTGGCCTTTCAGATAGTGACGGACAGCCCTACCCTAGTGCTGTGTGCAGACTGTGAATACACTACCAATGTATGGATCACGAGACTCAAGAAAATATTTTCTCCAAACCAAGGTATAGTAATCGTATACCGGTACTTTGAATTAAAGTATTTATGTAGGTGCTTATGATATACCGTATATCGGGAATTTTTCGCGTGTGTCTTATTTTCGCTAAGTTCGCAAGCATCCTCAAATCACGAAAAATGGACATAGCGAATAAAAGACAGAGATCTTCACCCTTGATCTTGTTTATACATTAGCTAAAAGACATATCTTTTCAGGGTCATTTTCGCGAAATTTACCCGACGCGAAAATTACCCGATAAACGATATACTTCTCATAAGTCTAGTAGTAGTCGACGGTCTTCAAATTATAATTAGACAAAACAGCCAAGTCTCTTTGTTTTGTCGCTCTGACTGAAATTGTCTTTGTTGGTTCCCGAGTTTGTTCTGTTGCTCATCAGAGCGAAACCCCCCCCCCAATCAGGAGCAAACAAAGACGAGATTGTTTTGTCTTAAAATTTATTCACAGTGTACATATATGTGTATTTTAGGGAATGAATGGTTGATATATAGTTTTCCTTCTACTTTCCAGACTCATTCAGCGTTGAAATCCTACAAAATGCAGACTCGAAGAAGTTTTCCCTGACTGGCCAGTACCGTATGGGAGTGTCCCCTGAGGCAGTCACCATCTACAATTCTAAAAATAACGAGAAGATGGGTTGGCGACTTGAAACCTTGAAACGATTTTACATGGACAAAAATAAGAATGATACACTTGTGATAGAGAGTGGAGCGTAAGTTTCATAAGAGTACATATCTAATTCCATTTATGCTTAGACAAATAATCACAAAAAAAAAATCGAGCATTTCAGTCATACTACTCAGTACTTGTTTTGTTTCCCAACTATCTTCTATCAAATTCCAGTTATTTCTTCGTTGAGCAAACCAAAGAAAAAAATAGAACAAAATAAAACAAAATAATTTGAATGGAAACTGGCTAGTGGTATAAGATGTGTGCCTGTAATCAAAACTTGTTTGTTTTCCAGAAAAGCAGAATGCGGCGAAGCAAAATTCGAATTTCGTTCAAGAAAGGTGGCTGACATTTTGACAGCAATAAAAAATAACATTCAAATCGCCATTAATGAGAGACGCCAAGCACACTCCCAGAGTACAAGTGTTGAATCGAGGTCCCGAACGTTATCCACCTCAAGCTTCGAACAAGGATTTCAGAGTATTCTAATCAACAGTGAGAAAACAAGGACGTCTTCTATAGGCAATGCCAGTAACGCTAGCACTGAAAGTAATGAAACTTCAGCAAGCAAAGGAAATTCGGAAATCTCGTTCAAAATAATTGGAGATACCGGTATACAGAAGCCGAGAAGTGCATCCCTCAACGAACGCAAAGTGAATGATTCTAATGTAACACCATATGCAACTATTTCAAAATTACCGGCTAATACCAGACCGAGATTAAGTGGTCACTATCGTGCTAGTTCTTTAGACAGCTCACCATTTCAGTCGTCTGAGGCACTTAATGACAGCAGGGATGTTGAAAGTAGAAGACCGAATTCTTGTGATATTCAAGATCGTAGGAGAATCTCATCTGAATACGATACACTTCATGTTGAACGTAACCGAAAGCCACATGAGATTGACATTGTCTCCAAAATGAGACTAACATCACCAGAGAATAAAGAAATCGAAGTCGCATTCGACCGTCACGGATACAGTCACGTGACTCCACTAAAAGCTAATGAAAACAATGAAACTGCGGAATTTCAGTTGGAATCAAACAACAGTGATGTATCAACAAAAGATGTCAAACTTCGCATGAGAACAGTGTCTGGCAACTCAGTTGAATCAAAACGTTCTTGTTCAGTAGGATCTCATGATTCAGGTGTTTCAAGCCTTAACACAGGAAGGATAATAGAACAGGAAGAGGTATCAACGTGTCGTGAAGGAAGTTCATTTGACAGTGCCATATCTACGGACATTTCTGTCACAGTTTCAGAAGCCATTGTCGTTTCGTCATCGGAATCTGAAATAACCTCAAGATTATCCAGATCTTGTTCACATCCATCCTCATCCAGCCTTGACTCTAAATCTCAATTGGCTGAAGTGGAAGCGATAGATGAAGGCAGTCTCCACATGCATAGCAAGCATAACCGATCTAAGTCAGATCCCGCGGGATATGATCTTGTAGAAAAGGAAAGTGAATACGAAGAGCTAGACAAATACAGAAAAGATATAAAGCAGTTTCTAGGTATGGACAAAAATATTAAACCTGACCAAGTACCTCCTTCGCTTCCAGAAAGACCCTCGACCATGCCCGCGAAGAGAAAACAGACGAATAAACGAAAAAAGAAAGTATCATTCCCTCTTATTAGCAGAAAAGATAAAAACAACAGGAATGATTCTTTATCCTCTACATCATCAGATGAAGAGGATAGCCCAACTGTTGGACATGTTGCCTCAGTATCAGCATGGCCCTTGGAGAAACAGCGCGTTCAAAATTCATTATATGAATCAACAGAGCATGACGAAAATCAAAGGCAAGCCCATGAAATAGTATCTAGTTCGAGCGCTCAACCGGCATCGACTGATAGTAGTACGACCATTTCCTCCATGAGTCGATGGCCTCTTGCAATGACAGCTAAAGCTAGTTGTAATAGATTCTACTCATCTTCAAATGAAATGACTAATGCTTTGAAGGAGAATACGACCGATTCAGAACCAGAATCCAGAATCGGACATGACACCGCCGATAAGTTTAAAGATGACGATCATATATATGCATCAGTAGAAAGTAAGCCTATAGTTGACGATGGCCCTAAACCATTTGAGGATTTATTGACAGGGGAAGAGACATACTTGTCATCGTCCATTATGCCTGTCATTCAGCCTGTACTGTTGGCTCCAACATCAAACGTTGATTTATTAACAGGGGATCTTTTGGGACTAGAAACTACAACAACAGCATCGACGTTAGTGCCCGAAAGCAACGCAAACTTTCCAATAGTTCTTGATCAGTTGGTTCCAGTTGCAGATGAAACTCAATTTTCTTTAAATGTGAATGATGATTCATTTGCTTCAAATGTTAATGACGAGACATTTAATGAAGACGGGATAGGTGGACAAATTCGAATGCGAAGAAAAGGAGAAGTGATAAATCCATTTCCTAACCTTGCACGTTATAGTGGTCCGATAGAAGACCTCTTACGCGAGGACAATATAGTAGAACCTAAAAGTTCAGAACTTGAACCCATCAGGGATTCGTCCTATGTTAATATGAACTCTGATCCTTTTGATATTTTCCATATAGGAGTAATCTCCAGTAATATGAGTATGAGCAAAAGTGCTTCAGATTCTACAATGGAAAACACTTACACCAACCAAATAGTCGCTGATCAAAGCCAAGAACAAAAAGTTCTAAGTAGATCGGCATCTGATCAGTTGAACACTACAACTGATGAAAATCCATATATGGCTATGACAACGAAGGACAAAGAAGACGAGTATGTCTCACCATCAACGCTAAAATAAGGTTCCTTGCAAACTTTTGCCATGCATGTGACTAATCGCATTTTGTTCTTATGTACGTTTGTGTAAATTTTGTAAATAATAAACGAATATTACTCTAAGGTTAAACTTTTTTAAATTGTGTCTCAATAGTATAAATTAAGATCTATATCTCTTTATTGTTTCAATCCTAATTATTTCAAACATTAGTGACATTTTGTATCCAGTTGTAAAAGTGAGCTACATTTGTATAGTATCCATAATGTCCTTGTCGGTCACACCCAACTCCCCATGACACCACGCCCACAAGGACCCAGGGGTCAAATGGGGAGTCATTCATCGCCAAAGAGCCACCACTATCACCATAACAAGCATCTCCGAATAAAGCCCTGTCATACCCTGCGCAGAACATAGTGTCAGTGAAATTTCCTCGCCCTATGTCCGCCTCCATACATTTCTCCCTAGTCACTGTTGGTACGAAAACGTCATGTAGCTCCGTGGGTATAGCATCTACATTTTCATACAATTGACCACACCCTACAACCCTCCCTGCCTTACGCCCGACTTTGCGATGAAGGAAAGCAGTATTCACGTAATCCGGCTGCTTGAGACATATTGGTTGTACACGTTCTGTAAAGTTTAAATCTTGACGAAGTTCTATCAAAGCTATATCATGGTCGTATGGAGCCCTTTCTGCAAATCTAGGATGCACAACATATGACTCGATGTCCACGATTTGGCCGTCATCTCCGCTACACTGCTCTGTACCAATAATAAGGTTGACCTTAGAGGGGTGGAACAATTCGTGGAATTTCTCGGGAAAACGCACGATACAGTGGGCGGCTGTCACGATCCATTTATTAGAAATGATAGTTCCTCCACAAAATGTTTTGCCCTGAAAAAGAACAAAAGTAAAGTAAAAACATATGAACGTGTGCTATGAAATCTAACCCAAATTTCGGATATTCACCAGAACCAAAATGTTGTTAGTCATGCACAAAGCAATGATTTAATAGGCGAATAACTCTTTTCTTTGCAAAAACAGTTTCGAATTAATCATTCATTATCAAATATTCAACATGATAGCTTCTCAATATTTTGTCATTCACAAGAAGGAAACAAAGATTTAGTACAATGACGTCAAAAAAATAGTTCAACGGAGCTGTTGCTTTCGAAAAAGCTTAGCCACTTCTATAAAATATTACCAAATCTTTGAGCATTGAGAATTTTAGTATGAAGCATTTTCCATTGACGTTCTCTTAAATCGAGCAGTCACTCTAACAGATTTGATATACATAAAGACTAATAGCGTGTTAAAGCTTTGATATATACCAATTTGTTTTCGTTGATGATGACATGCCATGGGGATGACGCCTTGCTAACGACATCACCACCGCTAATACGACTGGACAGTATGGATGGTACTCTAGGCTCCGATATGATTCTACCACATACTGTAAATAAAAGGATATGGAATTGTACTCCGGAAAGACTACAATGTCCACACACTGAGGTTGAGATACTTGGCCATGTAAATGGCATATGAAAAGTGGGAAATGTCCTTCGAGACTATAATTGGTAGGGGTAATATAAGGACAAGGAAAGATTCATTTCATGAACATTAAAACGCTAATCACAATGACATTCATGTCCGCAGAATACCAGGCCGCAAATATAACTTATATAATCCTATCAGTAAGAAAGGAGGGGATCTCCAACACCCGATTGCAGCACCCACAATGACACCCCAAAAGACCCAATGGAAAACACAAAGCAGACACGCTCAGAAAGAGACGCAAAAGGTACAGGAAACACCAAATCGCATAGAAACATCAAACACAAATGACTACACATAAACCAACGAGACCAATGGGAAATCGGCGCCGACCTGCCATGTCAGTAGCAGATGGTGTGGTTATCCGGATTACGTAAGCATCACATATATTTATCATGAGATTATAACTATCAACCATATGCTGTCATGTTGGATGAGAAAAGCCCACCCGAGGGGTCTGGTTTCTGGTCAGGGAACGAGGCTTGCCGAGTTCCCTGACCAGAAACCAGACCCCGAGGGTATGGTTGATCGTTGGTCGTTTTTCTCCCATTTCTTGATCGTTGATCGTTTTTCTCCCATTTCTAGGGGCCTTTCTTGAAATTCCATGAAATCATGAAATCGTAAACTTTATCGAATTCGAAAAATAAAGGAATATTCGTTTTCAGCGCCCTCAAAAATGGTTTATTCTAAAAGAATAAACCGTAGTCCTTAGCCTTAATCGGTTTAGTAAGAATAAGAATGTTAAAAAAAAAAGAGTTTTAAATTGATGTTTTTGTTGAGAGGTCGCCGCTTTAGGTGCAAAAATCATGACGTCACAATGGATAACAACGACGTCACAATATGGATACGGCCTATACGGCCGGCGTCAAAAGTCATGCGAGGTACATTTGGGATACAGTGACCCTACATGACGCGTCGCTATGGGCAAACTCTATCTTACATAGGGGCAAATGGGAGAAAATAAATGGTATGCTTTGGTACTATTGGTATACATTCTTTCACTTTGCTCGGGACACTAAGTGTTCCGTAATTCTCGTATTTCAGCATTGTGCATTCTCATACGAAATACTCTCATCTGTAACGTTACTCGAAAAGTAAAGTATATAATTAGATCAGACTCAGATTTACAACTGATATAGGCACTTGGCATCATATCCACACTTTCATTGGTGCATCCTTACCATGGTTTTCTGTAACCACTGGGTTGACATACAAGTAAGCACTTCTCTCTACATAACAGTCATCTTGACTCTCAGCCATACAGGTGTATGTGCCCTCGTCATCTTCTCTTGTGGCTTCAATTTTCAGATAATAACCATTCGCCAATATCTTGCAAAAATACGAAATAAATTTATCTAGTATATGATTGTCAATCAAATAATACGGAAGTGTTCCAACTAGTGCTGTATATTGAAATAAATTAATTTTTTTCAAGTCAATACAATACATTTAGCTTCAATACTCAATATTTTTAATGCAAAACGCGTATTTTAATTTTTCTTAAATAAATCATAATAATGCATCAATAAATGGAGTTTTTGCATTAATCAATGAACTTTATAAAACAGAACAAAAATAAACAACAAGTGGATGTTTTCCATTATTTCAAAAACAGAAAAATGAATAAAAAGATAATTAACAATTGCAGTTATGGAAAGTGTTTCTTTGTCTTCCAAAGAATTCTGTTTGGTCACGTGCAAATTCTGTGAATCGCGAATATACACCCATGAACACCGAAACAAAGACAATCATTTCTTACAGTTAAATTTTTCTGAATATAAGACTGCCTATTTTTGCACAAACATTGCAATCACAACGAGTTGCAGCATCAAAAGTATTCTAGCATTTGTAAATTCTCCCTACGTTCAAAACTTGGACGTAACGTCACAATAACTGTTAACCAGATTTATTGGAATATAAATAAGATAGAATTATCTCATATGGCTAAACATTCAAGTGATTAGAAAAAAATCAGAGGAAATATAAAAATAAGAACCAAAAACGAAATAAAAGTTAAGGATTTTATTTTTATCAAATGTATTGAAAGTATCGATACTCAGCATTAGTGTATCGATACGTATTGGAAATCTCAAAATTTCGATACTCTGGAGATCCTTCCCTTTTCTTTAATATTTAATATCAATATACAGCACTAGTTCCAACTCTATACCTTCTTGAAGAAAATACACATTAATCTAGCTGAATCAGATAAGATCATCACATCATGGTATAGAAATCAAAGGAGGAAAAAGATCCTAATTTGTACAAAGATGCCATAATGACACCTACCTCTACTCTTTCATCCCCAGGTAAGATTTTCATGCCATTTATGGACCATACCACTTTATCTACACTGGGTACAACACATGAAAATAGCGCGGAGTTTCCAACCTCTACGCTTTTATTTCTTGGGGGTACTTCAACAACTACAAAAACAATAGTCAGTATCAGAGGATGATGCATAGATGGGTGGTCATAAAAATGAGGAAATTGAAGCAAGAAAATGTAAAAATGCAAATGCCATGTGCAATTTTTATAAGCGTCTGTTGTTTGGGGCCAAGGACATTCAGTAAGGCTCTAACTGTATTTTATAGACAAACTAGGGATTCAGAAGGAAATTATCATCAGTAATTGAAAAATGCACTTTAAACACTCAGTCGCGTAGGATTGTGTTATTACCTCCTACTGCAAAAGGAAAATATGTGTAAATAAAGTGTGAAATTACGCTGAACAAAATACTGATATGTCTTGTCACAACTAAGAGGGTTTTACTGACAGGTTATCAGAAGATTGTATTTATTTTGTATTTCATACCGATGTTGCATGGCTCCATCAATGTAAGTCTGAACTGATGTTTGATAAACTCTGTGGAAGTGGATGCCAAACAAGTGTACATTCCCTCCATATCTTCCATAAAATCTCTGAGTTGTAGGAGTCCATCATTATGGATCTGTACGTCATGTCCGTTACTTTGTAGCATCAAATCACCGAACAGCCTTGCGAAAGATCAGATCAACTTATATGAATGTAAGAATATAGAGTGTGTTGGGAGAAGATTTTTCGTACCCAAACAAGATCGTCAAGTAGGTCAACGTTTGAAACTATAGTTTTGAGGAGAAATCATCTGAACAAAATGTTTATATTGTTACGTATTTCTCTTTTCCCATCCAGGGGATGGGGTCCAAATTACGATATATCCCCATTGACGTGCTCAGTATATGCAATTTGTGAACTAGAAACTTTAGATTAGTAACAAAAAGCCTACTAAGTATTTTAAAAGAAAAAAATTAACTTAAGGTATGGAGAAAATCGCTCATCAGTGGGTCTTCAACTTTACCTTTAATCTATTTTCATACTAGTATTCGAAGCCATGCCATCTTCTCAAGACAAGTGTGTGTAATACCTTACTCCCCCTTGTCGGATGTCATACACAAAACTGTGTCTCCGGTGAGTTTCGCTCGTAGAGTATATACGAACTCACCAGAGACACAGCGTTGTGTATGACATCCGACAAAAGGGAGTCATGCATTTAAGGTATTACGTACACTTGTGTCAAAGGTGAAGAGCTGCAAGACGAATTATTATAATGACATTTCAAACTATATATGCATTAGAAATGACAATCGTATTTACCAAGTGTAATCTACATTCAGTTTATTGGCTTTGCATTCCAACATAAGGTCACTCCCCTTCCTTACTGATCGACTCTCCGGAAATACTGTCATTGAAAGGCCTATTCTATCCTGTAATGATAAAAGCTTTCTTTCACTTTCGTGTGTCTTGATCTAATATTCCATTATCGTCAGGATCTTCTTTAACTTATTTGATCTTATATTCCATTATCAAATCGTAGGTAAGATCTTCTTTTAGTACGCAAAAGACCCGGGGATTACAAGTAGTCTGCTTTTATGAATCAGGCTGAATCATCTATTGAGTAATGATAGTTGAATTATATTTGCGAACACTTTGATCAATGTTGGTTACAATTTTACGAAAAAAGGTTATAATTATTATTATGTATCTTCAAAATCATAGCAAATCTATTTTCATATCCAAACGTAAAATGACCTGTTTTGAATGTAGGCTAAAGTATAGTTTTCATAATCTTTAAACATGTTAAAGTAATATGTTGACTTACTGAGTCCTCAAGAATTTTATCGCAGAAGGTACCACCGTATCCATGGTTACAGTAGCACTGTATTGTTATAGAATTCTCCTCTGGGGTGGGTACCACACATGTACCATTTCCGCATATATTCAGAGGACAGACAGTACCCCTCGTACAACTAAAGATAAAGACACACTAGGAGTATGTAATTATTACATGTATTGAAATGTTAAACGTCTTCAAATTCAATATCATCAATTAAGAACAGACAATTTTTCAGCATGGACCAGACATGCACGTTTCGGGTACTTAATCGCTGAATTGTGAATATCCTGTAAAGCATGTATTTATAAGCACATAAAGGCATCTAACATTGTTAGACAGTTCTACCGAATTGAAGCTACGGGTGTTGCATGCAAGCAGGAGATGCTTACTCTTCCTGGGCACCTGGTCTCACTCCCCTATCGGGAGTTCGCTTCTTTTCATATGGTGGAGGTTTTTGTTTGTTTGCTTTGGTTCCTGTTTTGTCCTGATTTTGTATGCCTTCGGTTTCTGATTTTTGAATTATCGATTTTGTGCTGTATACAGGGATATGGTCATTATCCATATTTGTCATTGTTTTGATTGCATACAATTTGAAGGTCATTGCGTTGTTTACGCATGAACAGGAAGTGTTCGAGATGGTATAAAAATTTCCATTACCTGTAAGCTGGTTCCTTGTAGACACAAATACTTCCTTTCGAACAAACTGGAAAGCATACTGAAAGCAAAGATGAATGAAAAGACTTATTTTGATTACTTTGTTTGACTTACAGATTAGTTGAAAATGTTAAGTTGTTTCTTTCATGGTCGCTCTGTGCAGTTTCTAATTACATCAAATGTTCTTTAACTTTCTCTGCTGGTAAAATGTGTCGGTGAACCTTTTCGTTTTGAGATAAAAAAATGTTATGATCGCTGAGCGATATAGTCCCCTACCGGCGGCATATATTTATGTCCTGCTAAATTAAACTTACTGTCTGTGCAGCTCAGTTCTGAGGTTTAATCTGCTTTATCGATTCGAAAAAGAGGTCAAGCGTGACGAAAGTTGGACTTGCTCTGTAACTATCCAAGACTAAGCTGAGTATCAAATTTCACCTGAATATCTCTATTTGTTGCAGGAAGAAGTCTGGAAAACTGACAAAAACTGAATTTTCCAAGTCATAAAGGGGCATAACTCCTCGAAAAATAGGTCAAGCGTGACATAAGTCGAACTTGCTCTGTAACTATCCAAGACCAAAGTGTGTATCAAATTTCATCTGAATATCTTCATCCGTTGCAGAAAAAAAGTCCAGAAAACTGACAAAAACTTAATTTTCCAAGTTATAGAGGGGCATAACTCCTTGAAAAATGGGCCAAGCCTGACGAAAGTCAAACTTGCTCTGTAACTATCCAAGACCAAGCTGTGTATCAAATTTCATTTGAATATCTCCATCCGTTGCAGAAAAAAAGTCCAGAAAACTGACAAAAACTGAATTTTCAAAGTCATCAAGGGGCATAACTCCTTGAAAAATGGGTCAAGCGTGACGAAAGTCAAACTTGCTCTGTAACTATCCAAGACCAAACTGTGTATCAAATTTCATCTGAATATCTCCATCCGTTGCAGAAAAAAGTCTGGAAAACTGACAAAAACTGAATTTTCCAAGTCATCAAGGGGCATAACTCCTTGAAGAATGGGTCAAGCGTGACGAAAGTCAAACTTACTCTGTAACTATCCAAGACCAAACTGTGTATCAAATTTCATCTGAATATCTCCATCCGTTGCAGAAAAAAGTCCGGAAAACTGACAAAAACTGGATTTTCCAGGTCATCAAGGGGCATAACTCCTTGAAAAATGGGTCAAGCGTGACGAAAGTCAAACTTGCTCTGTAACTATCCAAGACCAAAGTGTGTATCAAATTTCATCTGAATATCTCTATCCGTTGCAGAAAAAAGTCCGGAAACTGACAAAAACTGAATTTTCCAAGTCATCAAGGGGCATAACTCTTTGAAAAATGGGCCAAGCCTGACGAAAGTCAAACTTGCTCTGTAACTATCCAAGACCAAAGTGTGTATCAAATTTCATCTGAATATCTCCATCCGTTGCAGAAAAAAGTCCGGAAAACTGACAAAAACTGAATTTTCCAAGTCATCAAGGGGCATAACTCCTTGAAAAATAAGTCAAGCCTGACGAAAGTCAAACTTGCTCTGTAACTATCCAAGACCAAACTGTGTATCAAATTTCATCTGAATATCTCCATCCGTTGCAGAAAAAAGTCTGGAAAACTGACAAAAACTGAATTTTCCAAGTCATCAAGGGGCATAACTCCTTGAAAAATGGGTCAAGCGCAATGAAAGTCAAACTTGCTCTGTAACTATCCAAGACCAAGCTGTGTATCAAATTTCATCTGAATATCTCCATCCGTTGCAGATCAAAATAGCGAATTGAAAAGTGGTATAAAGAAAATTAAAAGAGTAATGAACGAAAGAACTGTCAATTGATTCAAACAAAAGCAATAATGTCAAGTAAGCAGACAACGAATAGAAAACAACAGTCATCGTTTGTAATATTTACTACTTGGAAACAATTGTCGAGAAATGACAAAAAACGTTCAGCATTAAACTGTTTGGCATGAAGTACTACTGACGAGGATTCAAATATCCGAAACTCGTATCTAGTACAATAAAATTGGTACTATAGAACATATATTTCAATATTGACAATTATCTAACGAACATGATATACTAGTGACAATAACCAACAAAAAGAAGAACCATGCAATCAGTTATTCATTCCCAAAGTCGAAAAGGCAAGGCAAAATCATTAGAACTTTTGTTGGAACAGTTGCGAACCCCGGAATAAACAATATCCCGAAGTGAGACCTGCAACCCGTTTCACAAAATTTCTTACCAAAGGTTTAATTTGGGAATTCATGTGACTTTTGATCGCTTTCTACTTCTTATAGACTATGAATTGCGATGTTTTGTTTCTAAATTTATCTTAAGTATGCAGAAATGATATTCGAAAAACATAATACAATCTAACAGGAAATACTTTTGAACCTTTTATTTCATGACAAAAGTTACAAAAATTCCTGAAATTTTTCGTAAGAATATTTGTGAAACTAGGAACAGGTGTCTGAGGAGAGTCAGCGTCTCCAGTTCGCATGCTCCATGAAAATCTGTCAAATTCGGAGATTGTCTGGATGTACATCTGATAAAGATCTTTTGTATGGCTATGTTGACTGCCATTCAGTCGCAATCAAAAATGTCACTTATCATTCTGAGAAGGATGGATCTCATCAAGTAACAATAAACTAAAAAAAAGAAACCCAACCGGCAATGTAAAATTATGATTTACAAACGAAATTTTCGCTCAACAAAAGTATACCAATAAGGAATTCAAAGGCAAAAGAAACCATCTAAAACGACATCAAACATGAAATAGACTTGAACTATGATAAAATGCCGAAAGAACACCTCTAACATTTATGATGAAATTTGATACTCCTTAGAAAAATCATGAAAACTAAAACTTACCATCTTTAGGTACTATAGTAAAACTGGCATGAAACCCACGTTCAGTAATGAAGTCATCCGAATGAAATCGTATCTGCATTATCTCTGTAGAAGACTGGTAAACCAAAGAGGAGTTCCAATATCCACATAGTTTTGGATTGTGTTGACCGCCTTTCTTTTAGAAAAAAGTTTTCATATTTAGAGGCAGAGTCGTTTGAAAAACATTTGTAGGTTTCTGTTGTTATAGAAAGAAACCTACAAATGTTTTTCAAATGAAGATAACTATTTGAAATCAAGTCTACTTTCAAACTTACTCGTAATTCGACACTTGCATTGAGTTCAATTGATGTTTAAATCTATGAAAGAAATGTACTCACGTGTACCAGCAATAGCCAGGTAATCAAATGAGCAGTTCTCCGATTCCTCCATATCTAGAACAGTTATGTTAAGTCGGACCTGGTGATCCGGTAACGGCGCCCAAATGGTTATAGCGCAGTCTTTTTTATTGGGATAATTGAATGGGTAGTTAGGACTACTAATGGTACCTTCCATCTGTGTTGTTATATTCAAATCACATCCTAAACAAGAACGAAATCACATGCTACTTAAAGTTATTACTGTTAAAGTTATATGTCTTGTCTCCGTCTGCTTGTCCTATTTTCTTGTCTCGTTATTAAGTTCTGTTTTTTTTTCAAGAATTCGAACGCCTTTTGATAGTGACTTTTGAAATCTTGATTTCGGTTATTGTGTTGGACTTCCATTCACTGATTGATGAACAAGGTGATCGATTTGTGAAACCATCCAATGGTAGTTTAATCTCCTATTATGACGCTCTGAGAACAGGAAAGTCTGAGTATTTAATGTATAGATGCCACGAATTATTTATCTGATGCATACAAAACCTAGTTTCTTCAAACGCATTTGAAAATTTCTGTTTAAAAACTTTCTCAGATTTCTAAAACCTGGGTCCTGTAGCATCATATCCCAGACATCTTGCTACGTCTTTCGGTAGTTTTCGGACATAATTTTCACAGACTTTGGCCATATTACATTGTTTAGATTTAGGATCACTGACGAGCATGTCTGGTCCATGCTGTATATTTATCTGCTCTAAAATGATGCTAATGAATTTGAAGACGTTAAACATTTATTAAATTTGAAGACGTTTAACATTTACAACGTTTCTGTAGTAACTTGAAATATATTTGAAAATTCTCTGTCACTAAATTTTACAAATTATTCTAAAACTAAGTGACATCTCTCTCAATGCATAGTACTGTCCTTGGTTAACTGTTTGGCATATAAAGTTTAAGTCATATTCTTCAAACATATTGACTATTTGGTTTTCCTTCATTTCGACCTCGGATATCGTTGACATGTGCATATCGTGCGTCGAAATTATCACCATGTGACGTATACATGTATTTCACTATTGATATTCCCACAATGAAATTCTAAGTGAATATAATTTTTTTTTCATAAAAACCAATATTGTGCTTTAATTCGCTCACCTGTTAAATCTTGTGTTTTTCCTTTTCTAGTTTGTATGAAACTCACGAATGCTCTAAATCCTTTTCTTTCTTGAAAATAATCAGAGGTAAACAAAACCAGCAAAGATTCGTTTGAAGATGTAAAGGACGCAGGGTTGTCATTAATGCATGGTCGCCCTAAGCTGTTGTCATCTGAAACGAATGTGCTGATGTACAAACTCGTTTTTGATCATTTTTAGTTTAGGCACGTAGTGTCCCGTAGTATCCAAGAAGGGAGGGGAGGGGATCTCCAACCAGACCATGTTGCAGCACCAACGGCAAAACACAAAAACACCAGATGTGAAAACACAAAGCACATCAAGACAAAAAAGAGACACACGACATATAAACATCAAACACAAAAGATTACATATAAACCAACGAGACCAATGGGTAACCGGTGCCGACTTTGGACGGCCATTTGCCACACTAGTAGCAAATGGTGTGGTTTTCCTGGATTACGTGCGCACAATCATCTCACTTTTCCGATTACCTAGAAGAAGGGGGACTCTTCGTATCTACTTCGGATAACCATGTAATTTACCGTTCTTGTGGTGCATGGCCACCCTACGTATACTCAAATTGTCTATTGGAACCTCAGTTTCTTTTGTACTATAGCAGCCTTATGTAATCAAATTATTTGTGTCTTGTTGCTGTCAATTCTGTAAGGTAAAGACGTCTTTAATTTATTTCTCTACTCTCTGAATAATATTATTAAAGCATTTGCGAAGTTTGAAAGTTCTTAGATTATAGTCCAGCGAGGGCTATATACTAATCTCCCTATACTAGCTACTTTATTTGGAATATTACTGTAATTCTAAGTCCAAAATAACTGCAGCAAGCAGTTAAAATTACTACGAATTTATTGTATAAATGCATAATTTAAAACGTGGGTCCTGTAGCATCATTTCCCACCACAGGCGATTGTTTCATGCGACCTCACACCCAGGGGGTGGGGGCTCGCATGAAACAATCGCCTGTTTCCCTCCCATCCTGCTACGTCATTCGGTACATTTTTGGACATTAAAATACTTTCACACTCTTTGGCAACATCGTTTAGATTGTGGATCACTGACCAGGATTAAGTACCCGAGACTTGCATGTCTGGTACGTCAATGCTACAAATCCATCTGTACTTAATGATTCTATTGAATATGAAGACGTTTATCATTTGTACCACTTGGTGAGTGTCACTGCTGGTGGACCAGGAGCCCCATGGACACATGAAGCCAAGTTCGATCAACTTCAGTTTATCGTTTCTCCAACGCATTTGAAAATGTCTGTTATCAAAATTTCTTGAAATTTTCAAAACGTTGGTCCTGTAGTATCATATCCCATCCATCCTGCTACGTCTTTCAGTACATTTTAGAATATAATAACTTTCACACTCTTTGGCCATATTACATTGTTTAGACTGAGGATCACTGACGAGGGATGAGTACCAAAACGTGCATGGCTGGTCCATGCTGTAAATTTATCTGTTCTGAAATGATGCTATTGAATTTAAAGACGTTTAACATCAATGAATTCATACAAGTAATTTATTAGGTGTCTTTCAAAAACTGAGTGAGTATATTTTTCTATATTCAGTTACGTACGACTAGTTTCGCCATCAAATATTTCTACATTATCATGCAGACAGTTATCATCGTCCAGTTGAATTTCCTCTACGGACAATACCGCGTGGTGTCCTGGGGATGCCTGAAAAAGAGTATTGTTTAAGGAAATCTTTGATTATTTAACTGTAATACTACAAACATCCTAATGAATATTATTTTCCTCAACGTATACCGGGTATAAAGAATGAATGTTCCTTCTCTGAGAAAGTATTTTCTTGAATAAGAGGATACTTGTATCTACCTGAATTCTATATAGGCATAAAGCATTTGGTGGGTAGCGTGAGGGGTAATTTGGACTGGTGATGTACATTTCACGGTCAATTGTTCTATTACACATGGAGGTATCGTGGGCGTCTGAAATAAAGAAAATGATTAGATAGATATATCATGATTACATTTTTGATTCACCTAGGGGCTTAACCAAAAATGTAATCATGAAGTTATCATGATTACATTTTTGGTTAAGCCCCTAGGTGAATCAAAAATGTTATCATGATAGATAGATAGCAATGTGAATAAAATTACGCTCTTTTTATCTCTCAGACTGCAGTTTACAAAATAAAGAGAGCTGACTTTTATTAGATTTGATAAATATAGATAAATAAGGAGGACATTCCCAAGATGACAACGTTGCAATTACAGCGCAACACAGATGAGAAAAAAAAAAGCAGACTGAGATAACGAGAACAATGACATCACAGCATTAAAAACACAAAGGACAATAAATAAATAAATAAATAAATAAATAAATAAATAAATAAATAAATAAATAAATAAATAAATAAACAGAGAAATAAGCAGATAGAAAAAACAGCTCCTGAATAAGATTTCTTGCTCTGTCTAAACTATCTACATTAATATACTTTCATACATATAGAGTACATCTTATAACTTTATCTGGATATAAGGGAATAAGAAAGATATTTATAATTGTATGACCATTATCAACTATGTAGAAATGCAAGACGAAGCCCCGGTCCTGGTACAGAGCGTCAGAAGTAAAGTAGACAAACACCGAGCTGGACTGAGATAGGTATGCTAACTGTTGGTAGCCACAAAATCTGTATCCTGTGGTGCTGCTCTCGTTGCCATCTCTTACCTCCACGTGATCCCATCTAGGTAAAACAGAAAGCCACAATGTGGGGAAAAGTGATCTGTTAAGATTATATTCGAACACTTTCATAACGTATAAAATGTTTGTTTCGTTTTCTTCCAAACATAAGTAAAAGGAACGTGCCCTTGAAGTATCTTTATATGTACAGTACTTCGAAAGAAGCAGTGAAGCATATATATAAAAACACTACGGAAACCTCAAACCGACATGCTCTTTGCTTTTTGTGTTTTGCTCTTAATTGCTGTTCGGGGTTTCCATAATATACTGTGATTCCCGAGTATGAATTTCCCAACGATACTTAATTTAGGTTTTCAATCCCTAATGCATTTTCAATAATAAATCACCAGAAATAAGAATTTTCAATATCTTAAAAAAGAACTATTACATACTCTTCAAGCTAAAATGGGGAATTACTCAAACAATGATCTACTCTGTCACCCCGAAGATTCCCGATTATGAAATCATCGGCATTTGTCGGGAAATTTTGAAAATATGCATAAATTTAGGGTTAAGTATTATTCAATTGATCTGTAAAATATGTCCCTTCGTAAATCTAAAGCCAGGCAGATAATTAAATCAAAGACAAGAGGATTTTTCTCTTTTATTTTTCTGATTTTACCTAATAAATATACTTATTCATTTGTTTATATTTACCTGATCATTTCAAGCTTTTGCAATTTAGTTTCAAAAGGTATATTTTGGGTCTAAGATGACATGTAATGAAACCAATACCATACTGGCAATTATTTGAGTCCTCTACAGCGAAATCCGAGGAAACCAACACAATGGAGTGATGAGGTGGTGCGGTTATCTCCCATCGGCAGCTCATAAAGGGGGAATACGTCCCATCTATGGTGGTAGGTAAGCGTATGGTACCTGTCTGTACGTCTGAGAATACGTCGCTACATGGTGGTGCTGTCAACAGAGAATGTCATTCTTATTTGTGAATGATATTTTTCTTTGATTGTAGCAAAGAAAGAAGTTTTTCTCTCCGAGGATGCAGAATGAAGAAAATACATATGATCAGTTCGTAATCATAATTATTGATATTAGAATTATATTAATGGAAGCTCCATTGAGTTTGTATTCAATTGAAAATTACCGAAGAAATATACTTAAGATTGCAAGGATATGCATCTTTGATTTATCAATTCTTCCAGGTGTGGATCTGGACTTTTTTTCCGGGGTGGATGGGATTGGTCGTGTTGGGTGGGTTCTATTATTTGATTTCTTCATAAATAT
Organism: Pinctada fucata; assembly: GCA_028142955.1. NCBI lineage: Eukaryota > Metazoa > Mollusca > Bivalvia > Pterioida > Pteriidae > Pinctada > Pinctada fucata. The sequence goes on along the minus strand of AP027113.1, from coordinate 26,682,607 downwards.
ATATTAGTATACCAAAATTGGAGAACAGCTTTTTACGAGCTCAAAGGAGGGAATTGCAGGTTCCAAGTCATCAATATACTTGAGGCTCTTTGAGATTTGAATTTTTTCTTCGGAAAATTGGATTCTGAAGTAATTATCATGTGTTCCAGAGGTCCTGAGCCCCCTCCCCCTTTTCGTCCCCTATTTAGATTCGTGTATGAAGTTCAACAGCTAGAACAATGATATACTAGTACTATACATGCATTGTACATCTCAAATAATCTCAAAAGGAGTGTGTACAACTTAGAAGAAACAACATGTATAACACTTACCGTAGTAATCTATTATTGATCCAGAATAGATCAATAAATGTGAAATAAAATTTATTACATGTAAAATAATCCTCATTATAAAACGGTCACAAAGAACACATATAGTAAGCGGAACGGCATCCGGAAATATAAACTTAACATCTCGGGCGGGGGAAGTGGATATAATGCTTTATAAAGTTACACTTCACACAGTGAATTTGGAGAAAACTTAAGAACATAATCTATCAATCCCCCTTTCCACTTTCCAACCATGACGATGCTCCATTCTAATTTCCCCATACTAAAGTATTTTTTTTCTTTGGACTTCGAAATTATATGAATAAGTTTTATATAATTTGATAATTTGTACACAGATGAATGGCTATGTATAATATGGAACAATCTTTGTTAAGATTACAAATATGTATTAAAAATATCATTTGATCCTTTTACAATCCGAAGGCGGAACGTGCTGCTTTAAGAATGTGCCATTGAGGCCGGAGTTTAGCATCAGGCTGGGGAACCTTAACTCCAAAATCCCAGATTCCCTTGCCCCTTGTCTATTTTGCATATTCAAAGAGAATTTCCTCGTGTCATATGCCGTGATTGTGAAATAATACACAAAATACACAAAAAGGCATCTTCATAACTTTAAGATAATTCAAAGATTAAATAACATGAAAATAATTTGATATTATAAATTCGTCGTCTTCTAGTAAATGAATAAATCTAAATCTGAATCTGCAGAGATATGTGGCAAAGAACTTGTAAACAAATCCTTGATATGAAAATGATTCCGTGTGATTTCATAAGTACCAGAGAGAGAAGGCGAAGGAAGAATTACATTAATTTTAATGAACATTATTTTATTGCAAAGGGAACTTAAAATAAATGGCCGAAGGAATTTCGACTTCGAATGAGAAACGTTGGAAGTCGAACAAACTATCTCCGATATGACATGTAGCCTCCTCATTATGCTCAGTACGCATGCGCATTTACACGAAACGTATTGGCAGATGACAGTATAGAAAAAATACATTTATTTATCAACTTTAAGAAGCAGAATTGTGCTTTTCACAATGTCAAAACACGAACAAGTTTTGAATCTTGATCCAGAAATCGAATTGCGATTTAAAGGTAAACTGACACATCACAAAAAGTGTTTCATACTGCTCGTCCTCTTTTTGACTCTCCCATTTTCAAAATGAAAGTTGATTATTTTTTACAGAAAACCTGTTCTAAAAGTGACTTTCAAAATCGATTCAAATAGAGGGTCACCAACAATATCAAAATTGTACTTGTTTGTTGTTAAGATCTAAGCACAGAGCAACAATGCATTTGAGACAGAGGAAATTCTAGCTGATTCAAATTCCTGCTTAGAAAACATTTTGAAAGGGAACAACATGGGCAAAATTGACCAGTCACTTTCGAGGGAGTCTGATACATTGTTCAATTATTCCTTCTGGGTCAAATACCCCCTCAAGAGGCAAAACCCTCTTGAGAGTCAAATACTGATTCTGATACATATTCATGCAAATTTCGAATAAATCCTAGACTGATTTTGACAATGAAAATACTGCCTGTGCACCCGAAACTCTTTCTCTCTGAATATGCTGAAAGATCAATCATTTTTCTCAAAGGCAGTGGATCTGGATAAGAATATTTGTATCTTTAGACCTTTGTCTCGTCGTACGAACACGAATCGTAGTTAGCTTCTGCATATATATTTGGTTAGGGTTTTTCTTTTCAAGGTATCTTGTTTTCAAATTGTATCTTTTATGTGATATATTCTGAAAAGTCAATAAGTAAAAAGCAGTTACATCTACATGTATGTATTTGTTATCTTCTCCCAACTTGGAACTACTTCCGCTTGAGCAACAAGATGTCAGTACTCATTGTAGCTGACAAGTGTGTGTCTATTACTGATCATTGATCACTATAATGATTGAGAGCATATATAGGAAATGGGCTTTTGTCCTGGTTGCTAAATTACTGAGTATGCAGAATAAACTCGTATATCTTGATATAATTACAAAAACAACTTATTTCTCTGTGAATAAAAGTGTTATGGACACATGACCCATGTTACGTGATAGTTACAGTCCAATCAGAAACTTGTTCGTACGCCGAGACATAGGTTTAAAGATACGAACGTTCGTATCTAGAGCCACTATATGTTACAATACATGTAATTATTTTTACACAGATACTTGTTGAAAAGGTCGAAGAAAACTTCCAGTTTTGTCACTTAAATACAAATGTACCTGCATGTATAGACTAGTGTGATGTATCACAAATTTTCGGCCCCTTGGCCTTTATCCATTGTGAAAAATGACAGTGTTCCTTGTCCATATGATCATGATTATCTTCATTCATGTTCATTTTATATACATTGTCGTTTTTTTACACTGGATAAAGGCCAAGGGACTGAAAATTTGTGTGTATTAGAATCTTTGTGTTTTTATTTGTATCATCCCTTCCCTCTAGAAGAAATATTTGAATTTACTGGTATCACAATATGAGGTATTTTCCCCCGAATACATATGGGGATAAGATTTTTTCGGTAACTTGATATATTCAGTTTATATATCCATTTTGTGGTAAAGCAATAATTGTATTTTTGATTTTTGCAGGTCCTTTCACAGATGTTGTCACTTCAGACTTGAAGTTGTCGAATCCATCAGAGCGGAAAGTATGCTTCAAAGTGAAGACTACAGCACCAAAACGATACTGTGTACGTCCAAACAGTGGTATGATAGACCCTGGTCAGACAGTCAATGTATCAGGTATAATTCTATTCGGTCTATTTGCTCCTTTTTCATTTGGGACAGTATCTGACGTTAAGTAATGGTTATCCCTGATGTCATCAAATTCTGTAGAAACAAGCATCTACAATGTAATTCAGGGAAAACATTCTTCAAATATGATGTTTCAATAGGAATTTCATTACTGCATAATGCTTTTACCGCACGTCAGATACCACCCCAAATCATAATGCTTTTACCGCACGTCAGAGACCGCCCCAAATGGGCAGTAAATCTGATTGTTGAAAAGACGGAATTGGCCTTGCCATGCTTATGGTCTGTTCATATGAGAGTACATCTGCAGGGATTAATCTACAGTACCTCTGCGTCCCTGACGCATAGAAATCGCCCAGGACCCATTGATTTCCAATCGCTGTGTTCCACTATACGCACAGGGAGTAAAATTAGCACTCACCCAGTCGCCATTGGCGACCATTTTCACGACTGGGCGACTAAAACTTTGACCAACAGTCGCCCAGATGGCGAGTAGGAGATACCGTAATTACATCAAATGTTCTAATGTCGGTTTTCAATTACATAACACTTCTCTCTATACTCCGTTGAGTGAGTACTTTCACACCTGAAAGGTAGATTTAAATCATTTTGTATGACTGGCTCAGTAGGGAGCTCTCGAGTGGCCAACAATGGAATTAAAGATATCATGTTACCGGTACGATAAGGGGATCGATAGCAGACGATTTTTAAAGACTGAATATTTAAACATGTAAAAAAATGAAAATTAAGACACCAGGCATTTGCTCAACAAAGGATTTACAACTTATTAGTTTGATAGCAATCAGCAACCATATTTTATCCTACACATTTTCTTCAAACCAAATGGCGATCAAGCGCGAATTCACGGGGTTGGGAGTCCCTAGGATTGCCGAAAATTTTCAGGGTGGAGGAAGGAGGGGTACATGTAGAAACCCTAAATTTTGTCCCCAAACCCTTATTTTTCCGGTGAGTGGGGAGGGATGGGACAAGACTCCCATTGTAATTTGCCTTAAAATCCTTATTTTTCTTTCAATTTTTACTTAAAATGAATGCATCCTTAAAAAAAAGTTGGGCCCCTAATTTTTCTAGCTGGGCCCCCAAATTTCATTATCTAGGGCCCAGCTGGCCCCTAAGTCCTGCAGCCAATTTTACTCCCTGTACGCATTATTCAATTTGTATTATGCGTCCGCTTTAGTTCATGTTTACGTGAGTGTATTAGCAGTATAACGTGTAAATGTCTTGTATTTAAAATTGATCAGTGTTTTAGGATTCCATTACCCGTTGAGGTATGTGAAAATTGTAGTCGGGTAACTGGAAAACAGAATGCTACTTACCAGTTGGTAAGTGAAATTTGAAGCACAATCCCCATTACACTCTCTGTGTATATGTAGCAAAAAAAAAAAAAAACAGAAGTAAGTAGTAGCCCTAAAGTACAAGATCATACTTTTGCAATCATCCTGTATTTTCAGTGTGACAAAATTTCTGGAAATAATAATTCATTTTCATGGTAATGGCTAGGATGCACGATAGAAGATTAACATCCCCTTTTTGTTCTGACATTTTTGTTTAGGTAAGCATGGTAAGTGAGTTTCCTTGCTGGGTAAGCTCATTTATGTTGGGCACTTACCCGTTGGTAAGTGGTTTTTCAATAAAATCCTAGAACACAGTTGATTTGACTGCTCTTTGAAACCCGAAAAATCTGGATCATAACAATCTCGCAGAAATAAAACATGGCGAACCAGTAATCTCACTTGTATTCTCAAACTTAAGACCCCGTGAAAAAAAGACAGTTTACTGTACTTGGGACTCATTTATTTCTGCTGGAACCCATTGTTTTGGCTCGGGACCCATTGGCCAGATTTCAGGGGTCCAAAGGACCCATTTAGATAAAATTGTAAATTAATCTCTGTCATCTGGGATAATCTTGAAATGACAAGAACAAAGGATTTCCTACATTTATAAAACCAGTGTGTGCTGAATCAAATGATATTTACATACTTCTATGATATCCATCATATGAACTGTACTGGCATGTAGGTTACTACATTGTAGGTATGTTTTTCTTTCAGTAATGCTTCAGCCGTTTGACTATGATCCACAGGAGAAGAATAAACACAAATTCATGGTACAGACAATGTTTGCTCCAGAGGGCCCTATTGAGTCACAAGATCAGATGGTAATTTACACGTTAAAAAATTGTAGATATACTTTTATTCATGAAATTATTATTTGATTTGCAATTGTTTGAACATGTTGAAGGTTGATGTTGGTTTGGGATATTTTCTTTTCACAAATAAAGTTTGGGATAAATAGGCAAAGCTGTTTGATATACATGTAAAAAATAATTTGGTTAAGGAATTCAGGGTTCTCAAATACCTTGTAAAATTGTTTTCTGATTTACTAGCAAATAGTTGTATAAGTACATTTGAAGGGAAAAATCACTACGAAATATGTATTGACTTGATTTTCTGGTCCTGATATTAATTACTTGAGTCTGACATTACAACTGTTGGCAGACTTACCCTTTATGACACCATAATCAAATGGCCCGTCAAACACTACTTGATTGTACTGTCATAATGTTAAAAGTCTGCCAGCAGGTTTGATGTGAGACGTTTGCGATCCTTCTATTGGGTGATCTATAGTATATACAACAGTCCATTTTCAAGATCTTAAAATCGACTGATAAAAACCTTGATTTTACGCATCAGACTACGGACATCAAGTACCTTGACAAACTTTTGAATTGTTTCGTCATAATTTATTGAAGGTTTTATGTTATGTTTCCAGTGCTTCTTTTGTGACGTCTTTATGAAAAACGTCACCAAAGTATGTGATGTTTGTAGTCTAGCTTTCAAATGAAACATCTTGGAAATCTTCAATTAGTGTGTATTCTATTACAGTGGAGGGAGGCAGCGCCAGATAGTTTGATGGACTCCAAATTAAAGTGTGTGTTCGAAATGCCAGTGGAAAATGCTCATCTTGAACAGACTGTTACTAGTAAACCAGTAAGTACATGTACTGCTAAGAAAAGAACAATCAGGCTCTACGTAATGTAGTCTGCTATAAAGAATACATCGTCTCCATCTGTAAGGTTTCAAAATCATGATAATTATCAGTTTACCAAGTGTTATGCACAATTTTGACCTCTCTCACTTGAGACTGATTTGTCCGCGAAATTAGGTGTCAGAAAAAATGTTGTCTAACCCTGCAGGGTGAGATAAGCTCATCCCAGAAGTGCTTTTAACTGTAACGTCATTGTGACGTCAAACATGATTGCTGGGTTAGCCTGTCAAAATATAAACAAGTATACATAATAACTCATTTTTGAGCTCTTTTAGACAGTGAGAGAAAAATAATCAATCCCCAGATGTTATCAGGAACACGGAAATCCAACCCTCATGTCCAGGATTTGCTTTTGTCCACAAGCAAATCCTTGACACTCGGGTTGGATCTCCTTGTCCCTGATCACATCTGGGGATAGATTCTATTAATCTTAATGGTGGAGTGTTCTTCTGTTCTTTCATATCAGACTATTAATAAGTATTTATATGTAGCTTATCTAAAGGAAAAGCTCAAGTGAGCTATTGTCATAATGTTTCTTTTTGTCCTGTGTCTGTTAATTTTTTCATTTGACTTCTTCTCCAACAGTTAAGTTCTGACACAATAACTTAAGTATGATACATACAGTTACAGCTTCTATACTTTATATACAGATAAAAGATTATGATTGCAAAGTGTCTATTAATTTCAACTTCAAAACCTTTAAGGTCATGGTCAAACTCATTGGAATTTTGATTGAATGAAGGGCTTCAAATTTCATAGAGTGATAAACAGAAAACATATCATGAAAAGATGTCTTCCAATGTCAAAGGTCAAGGTCACTAAAGGCATACTTCATAAAAAATACTGCGGTACTTTATTTATGATTCTAGAAGTTTTCAAGGAGAGATTTCATATTTTGTAAACAGGTAAAAGGTCCTTAAAGAAAATTATGCAGTATGAATTTTAAGCTTTCTTTATATACATGTATTTGCCATGGTCAAATTACATGTACATGATGTAAGGCAAATGTCAGTAGATTATTTTAAAATACTTCGGTTCTGATGCAATATTCAAGTTTTCTAAGACAAAACTTCATTAACTTGTATGTTAATGAAAAAATTTATTAGTGGCTCACTCAAAAGCCGTTACCTAATTTGTTTTAGCCTGCAGAAGGTCTTTCGTGACTTCATCAGTTTTCCACTACAGCCTTCATCTTCAAACAAAGTAAATGTGATGGAGTGATTTAGAATGCAGTACATTACAAAATTTCAGTATTCTAATTCAGTTATTTATATTAAAGCATTGAAACTTCAAGTAATTTCAGAAGGGTAACGCAGGTGTGCATGATGTTTTCATGCAAAAGACATTTAGGTGTATGTTAGAGGCATTCACTATCGTACATGTACATGTATTTTCTTTGTTCTCGGGTGACCTAATCACTCATTTGACCTCTTGTTTTTGTAGCAATAAACATATCGGAAAATTTTACAGGTTTCTGAAGAAAAACCCAAACCAGCCAAACAAGTGCAGATAGAGGCAACTCCCCCTACAAAGGTTTGTAAATGTTGAATACAAAATGTAAGAGTTTCAAGTACAGAGTTACAATGTATAAGAATTTACAGGTTGAATTAGAATACAAATCTTAAATTAAGTTTCTGGTTTCCAATTTGTACATCAGTGATATTTAGATATTGGTCTCAAAAATACTTTAAATTCCAATTTAATTTTATTGAAGTGTTAGATTTTTTTCTTTTTTGGTACCACCAACCAAAATTTTAAAATTAGAAGTGTAGTTTTAAATTGTGTGAATGCACAAAAAAAGAGGCCAACTCTAACCTTCACTCTTTCCCCATTGAAATACAATATTTCTACTAAGTTTAATTTACAAAATGTACATGTATGAAGCAGGTTTAGCTGAAAAATTAGATGTTTGCTTTTCTATGTAAAAACTTGATCAAAAGTAGAAGCACATACATGTACATGTATCTTATAAAGGTAAGAAAATATATTATCATTTTGTTTTACTCTATCTACATGTATGTGCAGTCTTCAAGTGTAGAATCTGATTTACGCAAGAAAGACGAAGAAATTCAAAGAATGAGAGCTGAACAAGAAAGGTTGAGAGATGAAAATCGCTCATTAAAGGTAAATATCAAAGATGTCTACGATGGCAATTGGAGTGAACTTACATATAAATGTGGAATTTGCATTGGGTTTTGGCAGTATAAGACCATAAACCATTACCTTTATTGGATTGAATCACTTTGGGTAATTGTAATATAGATTATCTGTCACAAAAAGGGGAATGTGATGCAGTATAAGGATGATTTAACTATGAGTTGTATCCAATGTAATAGAAATAATACCCTTTTTGTGGAGCAAATAAAACTTTCAGCATTTCTGTCTAGATGAAAGTGAAAGTAGAAGGCTGATCATTGTTCTGTATTAAAAAAAATTTAAATTTTATTTATTTTACAACGTTTAACAAACAAGTTACACAACTTATATTAATGTCTCACGTTGGCTCAGATGTTGGCGTGAGGGGGTCCAAGGAGCAGGAGGAAACCGGAGTACCCGGAGAAAAAAACCCTGCTGAGGCCTGGGTGGGAGACCACCCACCCTCCCACATACATTCTGTATTAAAAGTGTCTATTTCCATTTTATCCATTCTAAGAAATCCTTACACTGCTTCAAATTCCTGTTTTGGTGATAAAAAATTTTCAGCATTTCAAGATTGATGTCAACATTCTAAAAATCAGTGACATATTCTGCTCTTGCTCAGAATTTTCCCTCACTTTCACAAACATTGGGACACTAAATCCTTTTTCATAAATTTAAGTCTGTCTGTCAATCTCTGATTCTCACAATATCTTTAGAGTTCATGTACATGTACGAGGGCTGTTCGATAAATTCGTAAACATGTAATAAAACTTTTTTTTGTAATTGTCAAACATTTTGTTCATATACTAATTTATTCCTTAAGATTTCATATTCTTACTGTGCAAAATTTAAAGCAATCGCTCAATTAAGAAAGAAATGCGGTGTTTTTCTGAAGGAGTGACCTTGGAAAGCGGCGCAGTAAATTACATCCAAAACGATGCCACGCAAATTAAGAAGTACTTATAATTTTTATCCTTTTCATATGTCTCTTAATTTGATATCATATTGAGACATAAGTCGTTTAATGTATGTCAATCTGTTCAAAAATAAATCATACAGATTAAAATAGGCCATCATCTGCTCAAATTATTCCCTGGTTCTATATTAAATCTGTTTACAAGAGGTGCATAAAATTTCATTTTAGAATGTAGATCATTCAATTTTGTTTTCTCATGTCGTCCAAATCATTCTTTTTAAATGATTTTCATCAAATTATCACCTTCGTTGCAAATTATAGGCATATTGACGTGCGCTTGAAACATTTATTTGCATTCCATGTGTGTGATCTATAAAAGTATAATGTCTTTTGTGGAGTTTGTTTCAGCTTGAATAAAAGATCTATGATTTCATTTTGTGTAAAAATGCCAGGAAGACGTCATTATTTGCAAGCATACTTCTTGATGGTGTTTCTTGTAACAGTGATATCTAGATACCAATGTATCGTAAATAGTTTAAATTTCTGTATGATAACTTACAAATTCTATGAAATAATGATTATATACATTGACTTTCTTGGCGCGTCCGCAGTTAGAAATAAGAAAGGAATTATGTGCGTGTGTACACGATTTCGATATCTCAATTTTCGTACTGCGTCGCTATACGTTACAAAACATTTTTTGAGACAATGATTTAACTGACATAATATTTCAATCACCATGATATTGTATGAATTGATTATAATAAACCTCATCAATGTATTGTAAGAAAATTCTAAGGTAACTGTCACGCATTTCTTAAATATTGCAGTTGTCTACGAACTTTTCGAACAACCCTCGTAGATATTACTTGTAAATAGTAAGTTTTGACTTGGTACATGTAATAAGACTGACATATTTGTGATGTATATTCCTTGTGAAAAGACCTTAGTCATGTTAGTATTGGTATCAAATATATTACCTTGTAACCTTGCCTTTTGAGTTTGATCCTTTGTTATTTTGAAAAGCACTGGAAGCAATAACAAAAACTTCAGTTTTGCTTGTGTTATTGTGTTATAACATTGATTGTACTGGAAAATCCCTCGACCTGATTTGTTACATAATAAATCATTGACCAGTGATGGAATTCTACTACATGTATTCACATTGTGAGAAATGGAAATATTCATTTAGTTTCATGTGTTTTTAGACCTATGGATTTTCCTTTACACATGTGCATTTAGAGTGATGTAGTCAAATTTCCCGGGCCATATCCCGGGCGTATTTGGTCCGCTGTGTGGGACCATTTTGGCTTTAGAAAGTAAAAGGAAGGCCCTCCTTCTAAAGCAAGCCTCGAGATTTTGTTATTAAGAACAAAGAATGTTCAACATTTTATTCATTTCTATGATTTTAAATAAAAATCAGATTCTTAATCACAAACACAATTCTCACTCTGAAAAGATACAACAATTTCAAACAAGAAAAAAGTCCGATTATTCCGATAGTGCTATCGATTGTACTCCTCCAATAGTTTCCAATAATCGATAGTAAAAAATTTCCGATTTTACAACACTAATATTCTGACATTGATTGGGAGGGTAAGGGTCAAAATCTTGTTAATTTCTAAGATAGAAATGGCACATGAAAAATTGCAGAAAACCATGGAAAATGGCCTGTTCACCAAAATCACTGAAACTCTGCATAACATTAAACTTTTGATCTTTTTTTCAGGAAAGTGAAGTAAGATTACGCAAGGTTGCTATGGATAGCACTGTTTCATCAACGCCGGCTTCCACTAAAAGTACCGAGGAAACATCACAATCACTGGTTAGCAACATGCCACCAATCGTTTATTTAATAGTGGTTTTCATCATAGGACTCCTAATAGGAAAAATCGTACTGTAACGCTGAATCACGTTTTACATATGGAGTGATTTTTAATTGAATAATAACTCGAGACGGAAGACGAAAATTTGAAAAAGGAGTACCATTGCAAATAAGACAAACAGAGATGTATGACTTTGTATTAAAAAGAGAACAACAATATGACATCAGTGATTGTCGAGCATTTTCACCTGGTATTGTGAAAGTTATCTCCCTTTGTCAATGCTTGTAGACGTGTATGTTTGAAACAAAATCTTTTCACTAAGTTATTATACAAGGTAACAGCTATAAAGGGGATCGTAAAATCATATGACTTTGTGTTGATTTTCATATGTCATAGGTTTCAAAGTAGTGTAAATGTTACTTTACAAAAGAGTTTAACAAGTCATTTGAAAATATATACTATGTAGTTAAATTCTGTGCCTGTCAAGTGGTGAATTTATCAGAAATGTGATTGAGACAGGTTTAAGCTTTTAATTGTTAGTTATACATGTAAATTATTTGTTTCTCAACTCTTTAATTCAAGAAGATGTACTCATAGAAATATTTACTAAGACTTGCATACAAGTACTAGTGCTGATAATTGTGCATAACAATTAACTATAGAAAGTTATTGGGAAATCATCTGTTTAAAAGTACATTCACTAATTTTCTAAGTTTCTGCAAAAGAAATATTGTGTGAACATTGATATGCATGTCTTTATTATTGGTATTTTTTTCGGGGGGTTGGGGGGAGGGCTCTTGAAATGACCAATTTGGAACATTTGATATGTCTGTGGTTTGAAAGTTGCCATTAAAAGTATAGGGTAAGCTGTCATGTACATGTACAAATAAACTTCTCCAACATGTACAGTACATGGACAACACCAAAATTTTTACCCTTTGAACATTTCACAGTGAACATTTTCAGAGAGAAGTTTCAAAGTTAGTATATTTCAATTCTTCAGCTTTTTTCTGAAAAAAAATTTCATCGGTTTAGGTAAGGGTAAAAAATAGGCATTTTGATGTCAGTAATGAAAATTATAAAATTTACCCCAATATGTTTACCTGTATTGCTTTCTTTCATTTTGACTATTACCATGATTACTGAAGTGAGAAATGAGGTAAATAGATAATTTGATTGTATCTTACCAAAGTTTTTTAATTGAGCGATATAAATGTATCTAACATCTAAAACATAGTACCAAAAACTAACTTGGGAAAATGTCATCGAAATTTTATTTTATTAGATATCTTAACATCCATTTAAAAAATCATTATTGCTTCTTTGGTGCAATACAAAAACTAAGGTAACAATTTAACGTAGTAACTTTAAAGTATCACTTGCTATTTCATTCATCATTTTAAAATTTCCGCAGAAGAATTTTTTTTTGAAATTTCAAAAATTGAGTCATTTTTTTTCATAGTCTTTATACACACAGTATATGTAGATTGCATGTGCCTAGGTTGAAAGTGTGTTTGCGTATCTGTTGATTTTGAAAGAGAATTTCAGATACTGGAAAATGAATTTTAGTAAATTGTCAATGAATGGGTAACAATTGCCTTTATGTACGTACTTCAAAGGACACCTATTTTAAATGAAGACTATGATGTTACTATGAACTATAAGACACCATAGATGGATAAATCAGTGTCCTGATCACTGTCTGTAGCTTTATATGCACCACAATTTCTCACCAGTTTCCTTATTATACATGAATTTTTCAATGCTATTTGGATTTGTTGAAGAAATTTTAAATTTCTTACATTAGAATAAGAGCCATACCAAACTATGCAAGCTTGTGTTTCATTGGTTAATTCCTCTGTCTTTTACAATCTCAATTCACAAAAGAAAGCAAACAAACAAATACATGTAGATCCCTATGTGGTTGTAGTTTAAAGCCTATGTCTTCTAAGGCTATTCTATGTCCTCCAAGGAAGACCTTTGCTAGACCTTTTGAACCTGGTAGAAGGCGAAGGAGTGTGCATAAAGAGGTCCAATGGGCGCTTTTTATAGCAGAAATTATCAAAATGAATAAGCAAATGAAATTCTACCTATCTGCAACCAATTCAATCTTGATGAAACTTGGCATTTACCTAGCCCCAAGTCTCCTCTTGAAGGGTTACCCTATGCCCTCTGAGTTTATCAAATGCCCTCAGAGGTAATCCTATACCATATACCTATACCTTTATAGGTTACCCAAAAGCCTCAGAGGACCTTATGCCCTTTGAGGTGATCAGAATGCCTTCCAAAGTAGACCCATGCCTTCTTATGTTATCGAATGCCCTCTTACATGTACATGTAGGTTATACTAATACTATGCCCTCTTAGGATTTCCTTTGAAGTATAAGCCAAAAATTAATTTTCAGTCCTCTGGAAGGAAAGTATATGTTCTAAGTTTTTTATGAAACCATAAATAAAAGTCTGTCTTAGTTTATGGAGCTGTGGTTTGAAGTTGAGATTAGCTATAGTTGATTGCAGTTTTTGAATTTTCTATATGAATGTATAAAACTCTCGCATACATGCACTTCATGTAGTACTTTTCTTAGATTAAGATTACATGTAATTTCTGTAGAAATACGTATGTCTCAAGGGTAATGTGAAATCAATGCACATCTGTTATCAAATTCAGCTTCACGTTTTTAGAATAAATCTAAGAATAGCAGAAAGATATGTTGATATACTGAGATAATATCTTATTTGGTGACAAACTTGACCTACATGTATACAATATGTTGGTAAGTGTTAATTTTTCCGTGCACAAGTTAAAGATGAAGGAAAATTAATACGTTTTATATTAATTATAACATGAGATGTCTTTTTGTGTCTGGAATGCAAGAGAGGATGTTCCTTTTGTCGTGTACATGCATATTATTAAAAAGATTCAAAGATTATTCAGCAACAATCTGTAAAATTTTGTGATGAAAATTGAAGTTGATGAAGAAAACAATATTAACTTGAAATCCTGATTTTATTTTAAAATTATTGTAGAATTTAATTTATTCAACCAGATTTAAGTTTCTTTCAGTAAGATTTTAGTTTCTTTTCATTAATAGGAACTTTTCCTTAATACATGTATATACCCAACTTTTAAATATTTACTAGGTGCCCATGGCTTCTTCTGATTAAAGCTCATGTACATATATTACAGGAACTTAATATTTCCTTATAGAAATCAATTAAAATTGTAAACAATGTCAGTTTCGCAATTCTATTTGTAAGTGGAATTTTATGCACTTTGGCAGGATGGATTTACAGATGTTCAGATGACATTTTAATGAATTTTTAAGAACAAATCTTTATTACAATCACAAAAATACTTCGGATGTGTAGTCTTCAAATTAAAAGATCTATTGATGAAATGCCACATATACAAATGTACATATATTACAATTTGTGCTGTTTGATAGTCATGAAAGCACGTGCTGTTTGATAGTCATGAAAGCACATGAAAAGCTTAAGGACATTTTTAAGTTATCGTACATGTGCACTCTTTATTTATTGGTAACATGTAAAGGATTATGTACATGTACTTGATGAAATTGAAGTAGAAATAGGCTGCTTACTGATTAATGACTTTGCTGTATTTATGACTTTATGGTGATACTTGTTTGCCTTTGTTAATAAGGCACACACTGCAATATTATGATGATTTATACATTATTATCAACTAGTATGAAGTTTATAGATTCTACTTCATTTTCTGCTTATTCTCTCGCATATTCTTCTATAACCCATTCTGAATATTAAATTTCAAATTTTGAAACGGAAATTTTTTTTTTTTCATATAACCATTAAAAAAAGTAAGACATGATAATGAAAATGAGGCTTCGTTATTTCTGTTTAACGATCGAGTGTTTTGTAACCTAGATAGAATGCTTGTGTTCATCCATTCATGTAATACATTTACATTTATTTGATTACAAAAAATTGCATGTTTCTTTTCCTATACCTTGAAGTTTTTGTTGTTTTTGTTTTTGTTTTTTTTTTCGGTTTATTTTTTTTTCTTAGGTGAGAAATTATATTATTTCCCTGGACAAATGTATTGTAATTTTAACACAAAAGCATTTCATTTCGGTTTAGCTGATATTTTGTCATTATCATCATGTGTTATTCAGTTAAAGTTCAATAATATTAAATCAATGACATATACTTCCTTCTTATTCTTGTATATTTGAAAACTTATGCTACAATTTCCCTGTACATTGGTTTTCCAATGCTTTTCCGTTCTGCAATTTCAAACACTAAAATATTCCATCTTTTTGCAATACCTTGTTACTTCCCATTATGGACAGTATGATGTAATTGTGGATTGATTCCTATAGAAAATTCTATTTAAACCATGTTTCCCCTGAATTTTATGCTGGTTTCCAGAGAATTTGTGGCATGGAAACTAGTTTATGTCAGATGCTGTGCCAGATAGGAAGTATCTCTGTATATTAGGCCATACCAAATTAATTAAATGTTCTTTGGAATTCCCGCACCATATTTTTCAAAATTCAAAAAATATTATTATAAAAATAAACTGCTTGCCCGCACCAATAAATTTCTGGCTCAAGAATATTTTTAGGGTCGGATATGATTTCTGCAAATTTTAAAGCTTCTAGAAGTCTCAGATTGTGCAAATTTCGAAGAAAATGATACTTTTTGTGTTTGAAAAATTTCTGAATCTGACCATTGCTTTACATTGTACAATATTATAGACCCTTGCTCAGAGCACTTTATCTTAGGTGACTTCTTTTCTCTGCCCCTCACCATTCCCACAAAGGATTACATTGGGTACATAGTGTGTTAGTCAAGCTTGCATTATAAACGAGTCAAGCTTGGATTGTTAAAGATTGGTACAAAATATCCAGCAGCTCTCCATTGAGTTAAGAAAGCTCTTTCTCACCAGGGATGTATGCAGAGTTCCATGATGATGCCTCTGCCGTAGAAAGAATTTAAGGTATCCGATGTACAAAAGGGCATTTTTCCTTGCTCGGTAAGGTACTATAAACTGTATATTTTCTGAAAGGTTGTAATGCCAACTGCTCAGATATAATAATTTTTTGGCCAGAAAAACGAAGTGGAATAACTGATGAAGCATTAAAATTGTATATTTTCTCTATTGACATATGCATGATATGAAAAATAACAAAGTTGTACAAGAGTTTTTCACCTTCGGGTTTTAAGACCTGGGAGTCTTATATCTGTTTTCAGGGCATCATTACCTTTCAGAAAATATAAAGTTTATAGTACCTTACCAGGCATGAAATTAACCTTACATTACAATGGAGGTGATTAAAACGCCATGTTAATCAGGGATGGGGTCAATTACATTGAAATGTAATTAATTAAATTACACATTACATTGTAAGTTTTGGCAATGTAATTAATTAAATTACACATTTGTCATTTTTAAGATACTTCCTTTCAGGAAGTATCTTACTGTTATGGTAGCTACTTCAAAGTATGCAAATTGAGATACTGCCGCTTTGCACCTCAAAATTTAGTGCTGTGTCTAGTTCAGGAATTTGCTGCCTACCACATACAAAATGCAAGAACAAGAATATTCTTTATTTTGAAAACAGTTTCAATTTCATATAGAATAAATGCACCACTCAATATCAACTATAATTCTTGTTTTCACAACACAATGGTGGCGTAGTAATACAATGACAATGTTAGGAAAGATAACTCAAAAAATTGCATTAAAGTTATAGAGTTGTCTTTCTTATGTCAACACTGAGGATAGATAAACATAGTTTGTGTTGTTTATAGAGATATTATAAGCTTCACATATGCATCCTGTGTTAAAAAATAATCATCATTGCCTTACGATAAAATTATTCAACATTTTAATATCTGCTGACAATAAGTTTTGCGTAGATCTAGAGGTATCTCTCAGGACCTTCAGTCCTTTGATTTTGCAATGTAATTAATTAAATTACAATTACATTGCAAATGTAATTAATTAAATTACAATGAATTTATTTTCAGCACATCATTAATTTGACTATGTCGAATAGTCATTTCAAGTCTGACAAAATGCAAGAAAGTGCAGGACAATATTCATTTTACATTCCAATGTCTTTTCAGGTTGCCTGAGAAACCATTAATGTGCAATGCACACATTTCATCTTGAAATTTCCCCCAGAATTTTTGGCACTTAAAAATACTAGTCATTTTGTCCTTGTCTTCGATGAGTCACTCTTCCCAACTGAATTTTGTTACATTATGATCAAAACACATTTGTAAACAGTGACCCTTGACAATTCTATTCATGCATTTTTTTCTATTGTGGACAACCAGGTAAAAATGCATTATCTCTAAGACTTATATACATAAGGTCCTTGCAGAAGTGACAAGTTAATTAGAACATACTTTGTTTTGATAACTATAAGTCACATTAGGCCTTGTGGTCATTCAGGTAAACTGTTTATTTAACCATTATCTGTGCCTAACCTCAATGATAATTGATTACACAGCAAGTTAATTTTTTTCACAGATCAATCTTTGTATTCACTTTTTTAGTTGCAAATGTAATTGAAATGTAATTGGAATTACGTGTAGTTTTTGCCTTGTAATTAATTAATTTTCAATGACATGTAATGGAAAAAATCTTCAATTACACATTACATTCAATTACTTGAAAAAATGTAATTAATTACAATTACATTTTTAATTACCCCATCCCTGATGTTAATGACTCTATTGTACAAAAGATACCTTAAACTTTTATCTTTGTAGGGCTTCTCTAGGTGTTTGCCTTCATCAGTCCATCTATTTGTCAGTCTGTTTCGTAGACACTTCCTTAGGTCTGACTAGTCCATAATGCTTTTGGAATGTGTCGGTTGTAACGAAAATGAAATACTCAAGCAAGTGTGGTCATAAGATCAAAGAATCAAGATGTCTGTTTGAATACTTATTTATAGATTTATAGACTTAATTATAGATATTTCAATGAAAATCCCTTCGTTACAGGAATGGTTTTCTGGATTTCACTGTTACATTTCTGGATATATCAATGAAACTTGTTGTGATGCTTCAGAGGGACGAGTGACTAAGGTTGCTGTTCAACTTCTATTACAGGAGTTAAGATATTGACTTTGTTCTACAACTGTTACTACTTGATGCGGAATTTCAGAGTGAAGTGTTAAGTTAAAGTTCGATTATGGCTGCTGATTACCTACTTTTACAGGAGTTATTGCTCTTTAAAGAAATTTACGGATATTTGAGTATAACTAGATTTGGATCTTTAAGAGTGAATAGCTACACAACAGGTTCTAGCAGGGTTGTTGATCACGATCTTTTACATGAAATATTGTCCATTTAACACAGTTATACGTTAAACATTTATTGCAGAGTTGGGAGAGAGACTTGAAGATTTGTTCAACCAAGAAAGAAAATGTCGCCCTAGGGTGAGGTGATTTTTTCGGGTTGAACAAATGTCTTTGCCTCCCTCCCAACTGGGCAATAGTTTAATATACCGAAAGTTGACGAAAGGCCATTCTGTCACTATTACAAGAGAAACAACTCTTAATCAAGTAGAGTATTTATGCCACGTAGTGTCACTGCTGGTGGACCAGGAGTCCCCGAAGGCACATGCAGCCAAGTTCGAACAATTTCGGTTGGTCATTTCTTCAAACGCATTCGGAAATTTCTGTTTACAAAATTTTCTAAATTTTCTGAAACCTGGGTCCTGTAGCATCACATCCCAGCCATTTTCTACGTCTTTTGATATATTTCGGTCATAATTTTCACAGATTTTGGCCTTATTCCATAGTTTGGATTGAGGATCACTGACGAGGGTTAAACGTCCGAAACGTGCATGTCTGGTCCATGCTGTAAATTTATCTGGTTTAAAATTATGCTTATAAATTGAAGACCTTTAAATCTGATCTGAACTTCTTGAATAAATATCGTTTAAACAAACGTAATAAACGAGGTTGCTTGATGCTCATGCGTCTCTGAAGGGTATTATATCAACTCTTGAGGGAGATATGACGTTTTTTCACCCGCTCACATGACCGCTCTGGGCCAATGAAACTTCTTTATTCGTCATATCAATTATATGAGGTATGGTAATATTAAAATAATATCCTGTCAGTGGCAGAATACAACATATAATATTCAGGTCTTCTCGACCAATCAGATTGCAAGAAATTTGCCAGGGGAGGGATAATATTATATTGCCATTCCCAATAAGATCCTTATGATGTGTCATGGCCTAAGCCTCGATAACACAAATGTCCAAGGAGATGAATGACAATCTTCTTCGCAAATATCGATTATGATAGCCATAACGACCTTGACGTTACATACAAATTCTTCAATCCCCCCGCTGCTTATGTGCAACAAAAGGATTATGACAATATAGTTTTCTCTTCCTTTATTCCCTGTTCAGACGAATACGCTTTAAATTTAATTAGCATTAGATTTGATGCGTATTATTTAAATTTGAATTAGATTCGCATTGCGTTCACACGACATTTCCTGATGTGCATTAGATGCTGCAAATTCATCTGCTCTTAAATGATGCTTTTGAATTTGAAGACGTTTAACATTTGAACAATTATGTGGGTGTCACTGCTGGTGGACCAGGAGTCCCCGAGGGTACATGTAGCCAAGTTCGATCAACTTCGGTTCATCGTCTGTCTCTTCAACGCATTCGAAAATTTCTGTTATCAAATAATCTTGAAATTTCTTAAACGTGGGTCCTGTAACATCATATCCCACCCATCCTGCTACATTTATCGGTACATTTTTGGACATAATAATTTCCACGCTCTTTGGCCATATTACATTGTTTAGATTGAGAATCACTGACTAGGGTTAAGTACCTGAAGCGTGAATGTCTGGTCCATCCTTCAAATTGATCTGTTCTTAAATGATGCTATTGAATTTGAAGACGTTCAACATTTGTCAACTGCTAGTCGTTAAAAGGTATAGGCATACCGTCGAATTTAAACAAAAATATTCTATTTATATTTTATATTTATATTTATCTATATTACCCTCGATCTGATGCTGAACACCTACATTTAAACTTATGCAAATCAACAACGACATCATTATATGTCATTGTAACACACTTAGAAGCACATTTATGATTGAATGAAAGCAGATATTTTGACCTCATATTCTATGATTTGAGATCCAAGCGAACCTGAAAGTGCTCTTTACACATGTAATAGTACTGTATATTTCAAGAATATCATATAAACTTGGGTCAGATTTGATACAAATATAAGATTCGCTTTGCATTCACACGACAAAATCGAATAAGCATTTAATCTAATGCGAATTACAGAAATGCAAAGTTTTGTCGTGTGAATGCAACCAAAATCTATTGCGCTCGAACACCGATATAATTCGCATAAAATCATTTGTATGGACTGAAAAATGGAAATTTGTTAACTTTTACCTTAGACAAAATCTTCATTGGCAGGTTTAGACATTTGCCCTTCATAATTTCATATTGTTTTCGGCCTCTATTGATGATACGTATTTGTTGAAATACGCATATGGTGCACTGAAATTTTACAATAGAACATATAGTTCAATATTGACCATTTCAACCACTAGGTTAACATTCCTGCTGGTGGATCGTTTAGTCCGCAGGGATATCAAAGTGTTTCGGCACTTGACTTGAAATAAATTTGCAAATTCTCTACCACAATTTTTTTATGAAAATCTCCTAAAACTAAGGGCTATCTCCCTGATTGCATATCTCTGTTCTTAGCATGTTCTTTGGCAGATATGTTTGGTCAGGTTTAGACTTGTGCTCCTTATAATTTCATATCATTTGAATTTCCTCTTTTTCGGCCTCGATCATCACAGATGAGACATAACTTGTCTCAAATTTTTCAATGATATCGACAATTGAAACCTATTCCCATTAACGTTCAAACGTGTCTGAGTACACTAGGAGGAATAGATTTGAACGCCGACTTCTTACTACACTTGGAATGAAGGAGGGGATCTCCAACAACACCAGTTTGCAGCATCCATAGCAAAACCCCAAAACACCCAATGCAAAAACACAGAGCAGACAAGCACAGAAAGAGACGCAAAATGGACAAGGAACGTCAACGCACAACACAGAAACATCAAACACAAAGGACTACACATAAACCAACAAGACCAATTGGCAACCGGTGCCGACTTCGGACGGCCATCTGCTACGGAAATAGCAGAAGATGTGGTTATCCTGGATTACGTGCGCACAACCCTTCCACTTTTCCGATTACCAAGAGGTCTTGAAGAACGTACAGTTGTGGTGTAAAACAACCTCCTCACTGTCAGATGACCACACACAAACAAGACCGCAAAACACAGGGGTCCAAGCAATACAGATCAGAATATGTAAATGGATATAAAAAGAGGGCATACGTAATACAATCCGTGCCCTGCCGCCGCGATCTCATGTATATGATATTGTCATTATCCATATTTGTCATGTTATCACCCAAGAAGTCCGACTTACATTCAGAGAAGACAGGTGATCAGGGCCCTGTCTTCTCTGAAGAGGTTTGGAAGGGCCCGTCATGGAGTCCCGTCGTCACAGTCAGTCAGAGTGCAAGTTTTAAGAATGCGCTAGTACATGTGAGACTTTAGATTGGTCAAGTATCAAGCCTAGTGTCCGTCTGGTGACATTAGGATCATATCCACGGTATAAAAGGCGTTTGATGATTCTGACGCATTTTCGATAGTTATGTTGTCTATCTTTGATCCTTCTTATCTTGTTAATTATGTCACCATAAAATGCAGGTTGTGAAAGTAATATACTCTGTTGCATGTATTGGTCCGAATTTCAAAAGAAGTTGACAATAATTTTTGAAAAATTTCCAGAAAGTCTTTTTTTTTTGTTTTCCAAAAACTATTTTTTGAAAGCGAAAACCTTGTCCTAAAAGTTTCATCAGTTGGTAATTTGTAAAATTCTACCATGAAAATCCGAAACATCGGTACATGCACTAGCATACCGGATGAGCTGTGAAATGTAGAATAATCAAGTACCTATTGACGAGACTTATTTACTCAGTTATCGAGTTTTCTTTTCCTTATAAATGAGTTAAAGAAGATCCTGACGATTATCTCAACAGCGCTCACAATAGAGCACCAAATTGAGCATCGACGGACCCCTAGCAAGCTAGAGGTGGGACCAGTACATTGCTGCAAGAGATCTCGATACCAACAGATTTACATCTTCTTTACCTTAATAAAACGTAAAACATTCAACAATGGAACGAGTTCGTTGTTGTTTACAATTGTTTATACATGTACATGTTGGAGACAATGAGGCAATATTTTAACAATTATTATCTTTTCAACGTTTTCTTGTTAGAATTTTTATCTGACATATTACTTCAACCTTAATATATAATACCATCGATAATTGCGATGGATCTAGAAAAAGCGAAATTCCACAACCTCTTGTCCATTTGTATCTCTGTTGTCAATGATTTAACTAGACTCTATGAACTCATCATGTCTATGCTGTCTGCATAAATAAGGACCAATAAAGTAATAGGGTGTAGTTATAACAACACAAATTAAATCTTTTCAATACATTGGACGCTGACGGAAATATACATTTTCCTCTGCAAATTAATTTGACGTCCTCCAGCCTGACAAAACTAAATAATGGTCCAATCATCCCACTACTTTCTATAAATATCGTTAACTACATTCCGCCTTGTCAGGGCGGGAAGTCGGTGACGGCAGTCAATATATGGACATTCTATTCTCAGATAGTCATGCGCGGAACAAGAAATGCTGATGAGTATGTAAGATAGGGACCTTCTGTAATTGGCAAAATGTTGCTTTAGTACCCGAAACGTGCATGTCTGGTCCATGCTGCAAATTCATCTGTTCTTAAATGATGCTATTGAATTTGAAGACGTTTAATATTTGGCGTAGCTCTACCTTTTACTCGTATGCTTGTTTGTAAAATAATCCACTCTCCCCTTTAGAATGTAAGTGAATACTAAATAAGGGACTTTCTGTAATTGGCAAAATGTTGCTTTGGCGTAGCTCTACCTTGTACCAGTATGCTTGTTTGTAATGATGACAAATATTGATAATGACCATATCCCAATACATAGTACACAATCGATAATTCAGAAAATCATAAACCGAAAGCATACAAAACCATGATAAAACAAGAACCGAAACAAACAAAGAAAAACCTCCACCAAATGAAAAGAGGTGCATACATGCACTTAATTAGGGACCTTCTGCGTTGGCAAAATGTTGATTTTGCGAAGTGATAATGTTTCCTCCCCCAAAAATCTAAATAAACACTAAATAAGGGACCTTTTGCAACTGGCAAAATGTTATTCTGGTGTAG
The DNA here is from genome assembly GCA_028142955.1 of Pinctada fucata. NCBI lineage: Eukaryota > Metazoa > Mollusca > Bivalvia > Pterioida > Pteriidae > Pinctada > Pinctada fucata. The sequence goes on along the minus strand of AP027113.1, from coordinate 26,659,205 downwards.
CTTCTATGTATGCTTACAAGTATACTAAATCATCCATCTTTCCCCCAAAACTCTTAGTGAACACTAAATTAGGGACCTTTTAAAATTTGCAAAATGTTACCTTGGCGAATATATCTATCAAGTATGCTTGTATCCCATCCCTCCAAAAAGAAACTAAGTGAACACTACATGTATTTTTTCACTGTTCATTACTGTGTAGCATCACGTGACATAAGTTGGTGAAACCATGAATAAATAAAAAGCTCAGTTGGAGAAGAGAAAACAGGAACTTCAATACTTGCGCTGATTAAATTTTCTCTTTATATAGCCTATATCCTTGTCTAAACTGATACTTTTACAATCATGGACTCGCTAGTAAGTAAAACGCCGTTTTTTACAAACATTGTGACAAAAGCTGTAGATATTTGCGTCGTGGAAACCACCACAACATTGTGTTTAACATATTTCGACCACGACGTTCCTTTTGTCAGAATGTTTGTAAAAACTACAATGATTTCTTGATTTACAAATAAAGAATAATCAAAATATAATTTTTTACAAGGACATCGGCTATGAATTGATAAAATTGAATCAAAACAATCATCACAGTACCTGTTTTCTTTCCCTCAATATGAGCGGTATGCCTCGATTTTGTGTTCGTGGTTTCACCAACTGAAGTCACGTGATGCTACACAGAGCTGTTACAATGAATAGTATCCACAATAAAAAGTACACCATACCTACTCCTATATCAGTTTAACGTTTGTCTACCACCAGGAACGAATGGTTCAACATGTTGAATACATAAATTAAGTTCGGAAAGGTGAGGGAAGGGGGATATATCCATCCATACCCTCACTTGGGATTTTATTTATTTATTTTATTTTTATTTCATCTTTTTTTTTTTTTTGGATCCGCGCATGCAGGTTGAATATCGATGTAATTACATTCTTTATAAGCATAGGGCTCGTTACAAAAGAAAATCAGAAACTAGATGTTTCCCATGGTAGCAATAAAAATCCATCATCTGAGATTTTAATAGCATATTGTATAAACCAGACTTTTGCATGTTAAAATCCTACTCGTTTTCTGATACCGCGTAAAAGAAAAATATTGATTTTGAAATATTGATATTGACTTTGATTTTTCTATATATTTTTATTGTCCCGAAATTATCAAACATCAAGATTGTTTCGTATATACAGTTGCAACCACGAGGTTTGTACTGCTGCTTGTCAACTATGAGCTCCAGAGAGTATAGTTCACCCTTTTAATATAGAGATTTCCAAGAGATAATATGAAGTATCTATCCACGTATACTTGTATCTCTATACATATCCGGCTCATTTAAGTCACTTTTTAGATGCATGTGTGTATTATAGTGAATAAGGGAAAAAACTAAACACACCATATTTCAACCGAATTTATCAATGTTTTATCAGTAACAGTTGAGGTTCAAATATATGCTGCGGCACAAATGGATGGAAAAGGAAAGAGGTAAAATTATACGTGAGGTAAATGCCCCAAACCGCAATCATTATCAACAATAATATCCTCTGGACCTATCAATGACTAAGCAGCAATATTAACAAGTTGCAAAGATATAAAGGGACATATCTTTGTATCTATGTTTCTGGGTCATAATTTTCTTTTTGTCATTTTGCATAAGAAACAACAACCTCAATTCTCTATATATTTTTTCCATTTTATGCCATGGGAATGCTTTTACATGTCAATATGCCAGCCAAGGTTAGGGGTCCAAGTATGACTTCTTTTGACATAATAGTTACCAACAGTAGCACCAACTCAGTAGATTTCTTTAGGCCTGCTTTATAGGTCATGGCTTGTTTTCAGAAAAAAACCCCATCAAGTAGAAGTATGAGGCCAATATTTTTTTTTCATATGAAAAAATAAGTAATAGAGTAGTTGCGTCTTAGCATGCAAGAGTCTGGCTTATGAAACAATGGAGAAAATTTTAGATGATGGACATTTATTACTACCAGGGGAAATAATCAGATTCTCATTTTCTTTTGTAATGTGACTTCTGCTTATATAGAATGTGATAACATCTATAATATCGCCTTTGCAATGTAGGTTACTAATTCGATCTATATGCTATTGACACATTTTTCATGACCCAAACATCTTCAAGATTTACGCCTTCGTCAAGAAATAGCAACACAATGATCGAATAGAAGAAGTCTCTACTATTTTGCATTTGTAACGTAATTACCTATGTGGGTCTTATTCGGTCTGATCACCACATAACTACAAACTGAAAAAAGGTAAGTACACGAGAAATTGCTTTTGTAGCACAGAAATGTTATCACAGCCTTTTTGACCAGTCAAAAAGACGGGGCTCCATAACGAGCCATATTAAAACTTGGCAATGTGATGGTAACAATACTATATAAGCAACAGAGTTCGCTACATAAGACATACACAAAAATTGACTCAAGTAGTCTAATATGGTCTCCTATAATCTTTATGTATGATTGTTTTCGTATTTTTGTTGTGGCATTAAGGTATCCGTTGTACAATAGAGTCATTTTACATAGCATTTTAATCATCTCCATTGTAAAGTATGGTAAATTTTATGTCTGTTAAGGTACTTATTAACCATATATTTTCTGAAAGGTAATGATGCCCTGAGTACAGATATAAGACTACAAGGTATTTAAAAAATGAAAGGGGAAAACTCTTGTACAACTTTGTCGTTTTGCATATGTTATATAGTAAGAGAAAATAGTTTATTTAAAAGCTTCATCAGTTATTTCCCTTTGTTTTTCTCGCCCCTACATTATTGTTTCTTATCAGTGGGCATTATAACCTTTCAGAAAATATATAGTTTATAGTACCTTACCAGGCATGGAAAATATGCCCTATTGTACATCGGATACCTGTAGAGTGTCTCAGGCAAATGAAACAATAATTACCGGCAGTCATGACTGCCGGTATACTGTAATCAATCGTTGATATACTTGCACGGATAAAATAACACTTGGCAATATGATTGGTGGACAACTACAAATTATGCAAATATTCGTCAAGGTTATTCTGAATCTGTGCATAAGATACTTCCATCAGGTCGGCTGAAGAGTCTAGATGACTTGACAAATGAAAGTCATGTCGTATCAGTGCATTTTCTTCCGAAAGATGCATCGAAAAGTCTTTGTACCGATACGTCCTACAACAAATCACAGATCCTCGGACATTTCCGACGCTTGAATCGGAAATAAAAACGGAAAAGCCCGGAAATGTGCGATTGGTCTAACAAGAATAAAAATCGTTTATGTCAGCTAACTGCCGGCAAGCTTTTTGTAAAAGCTAAAACTTGTTCAAATTTTAATCATCATTTTTCGTCCAATGATTCGCGAAGTATATATTTGGATTCTCGTGCGTTGGTTTTGATTTGGAGTGATCGGAATTATATATATCAAAATTCTCAGTTCTAAGTCGAATTAGCTTAAACTGTTAAACTGTTGACGAGGGATTGCTCGTCGACTTTAATATTTTTTATAAAACCCTCTACACTTTTCTTATCAATTTGATTCACAAAATGTACAGTTTAAAAGAGGAAAACATGTATAAATCTAGGAGTATTGAACTATTCCAAGGCTTTTCTTTTTTTTTCTTGTTAGAATTCGTTTAATATCATTTATGAAATGAGGAAATGTGTATTTGATTATAATACCGTATACTATTAGATATGTAATTGCTTTACTAATCCCAGTACTCGGTATAGTATTGTAAAATTTCAATTTTTTACGAACAATGCAAGGTAGATACACTTAAACAGAAGAGAAAGGAGAACAATATGTACCCGATATATGTACTATGTATATAATGTTGGTACGTATTTTTAAACGGAGTACGTGCGTACAACCCTCCCACTCACTGGACAAGCAGAGGTATCTCAAGACGCACAGCTATTGTATAGATCTTTCACTGCAATGTGGAATTAAAAACAAGTCGATAAGCCATAGGTTGACACAAAATTCTGTACATGGGTATAAAAAGCATAAGGCATTCACCCCCCCCCCCCCCTCATGAATTAAATAGATAAATTAAAAAGAAAAAAAAATGACAAAATGCTCGACTAGTTTTAGAGTTCATTTTATCAACATGGAAGTCAGACCAACTTTCAGATATGGCTAATATACCTTTACATATCGTTTCGTAGGACGATTTTGCCCACCAGAACAATAAAATGATGTCATACCTGGCGATATACGCCTCTATTTGGAGCGGAATGACGTAATTTATTTGCTCTGGTGGGTAAAATCGTCATACGAAGAGATCGAAGTGAACCGAACGACATTAGCTTGAAATGGTCAAACGGGTTGGAAGTAAGCTACATGTACTTGTTCAGAGTAATATTACACAATGTCTAAAATCATCATTGAGGAAGTTCTTTGGTTGCTACAGGGATATAATAAAAACAAATCAGATCCCTCTTTCCAGAATGATCAGTGACATTCTGAATTGCGATTGAATTGCTGTCATCATCGCAAAACAAGAAATATTTACCTGAAGTGTACATAAATATGTACATTGAGACAATCACCGAATTTGACAAGTATTCATGGTGCTATTGCGACAGGTGTTGCATGCAATCAGGAGATTCTGACTCTCGCCAGGCACCTGGTTTCACTTAGGAATGTTGTTCATTCCGAGGTTTGCAACTGTTCCAGTGGAAATTCCAATGATTCTGCCTTACCTTCTCGACTTTGAGACTGGATGGAAACTAGTAACTGATAGGTACTTCTTTTGCATACATGTAATAAGTGAATGAAAGTTAACAAAGGAGGGGATCTCCAACAACACCAGGTTGCAGTACCCATAGCAAAACCCAAAAACACCCAATGCAAAAACACAGAGCAGACAAGCACAGAAAGGGACCCAAAAGGGACAAGGAACGTCAACGCAAAGGACTACATATTGACCAACGAGACCAATAGTCAACCGGTGCCGACGTAGGATGGCCATCTGCCACAGAAATAGCAGAAGGCGTGGTTATCCTGGACTGCGTGCGCACAACCCTCCCACTTTTCCGATTATACCCAGAGGTCTCGAAGAACGTACAATTGCGGTGTATAAATATTATAACTAAATACAAAACCCGAATAACAAATGAAAAATTCTTGATCAATAGTTTTTTGCAGATTCAATCCTCATCTCAATGCCTTGTATATTATGTAGAGTATGGGATTTCTTTCTGGGCTTAATATATTATCACCCCATCGAAAATAGTGAGTTATGGTTTCAACCGTGTTTATAGCATCATACCTTATAAATACACAGGAATTATTTATGGAGATGAGATGGAGTTGGTGAACAGAAGAAAAATTAGATATCAGGCAAGATTACGTTGACGTAAGATAACAAGAAAAACAGGCACCATATAAAAATAAACAAATGTTTTTGTGAACACAATATTAATATGGTACACTTACATCAAGAGGACACACAAATAAACAATCAAACAAACAAACAAAGCAAAGACACTATTGAAAGTAAAGTTGGTCTCGTCGGTTTATGTGTAGTCCTTTGTGTTTGATGTTTCTGTGTTGTGCGTTGACGTTCCTTGTCCCTTACGCGTCTCTTTGTGCTTGTCTGCTTTGTGTGTTTGCATAGGGTGTTTTCGGGTTTTGCTGTGGGTGCTACAACCTGGTGTTGTTGGCGATCCCCTCCTTTGTTTTGTGAGAGATGAGGGGATCTCAGCCAAGTTGAAGCACCCACAATGACAAATACCAAATTTGCAAAAAAAACCTCTACTTTTTGACGGGGTTTTCTGATCACAAGTTCATGGCAGCAACTCTATCACGGCGCACAGTTGCTGTATAAAGAAATATGACGCATAAGAAATATCATAGAAACTTAAATAATTGATTCCGCCAATGTTAAACGTCTTCAAATTCAATGCCAATATTTAAGACCAGACACATTTGCAGCATGGACCAGACATGCACGTTTCGGGTACCTAAACCTCGTCAGTGATCCTCATTGTGAGTTCTGTTGAGATTATCGTCAGGATCTTTAACTCATTCTAAACAATGTAATTTGGCCACAGAGTGTGAAAGTATGTATGTCCAAAATATACCGAAAGACGTAACAGGATGGGTGGAATGGATGCTACAGGACATTTTTCAAGTTATCGTACTACAGACTTCGCACTATGGGGATCATATAAAAGAAATCAGGCGCTATTAGAAACGTTAAATCAGAACACACATGGACGAAATGATAATGGACAATTTTAAATATGCATTTATACACATGAAAACGAATAAATTCTTTACACAGAGTACTCTAAGTTCATTGGAATAGAATTTATATTTTGCGTTTGTGACAAAGTCCCTTCGAAATGCGATGTCCGAAGTCCGACGTCCGTGAGCATGAAAAATATCTACAGGGCCCGGCCCATATTTTAGAAATTTCAAAGAAATTTTGATAACAGAAATTTTCGAATGCGTTGAAGAACCGATCCACCGAAATTGATAGAACTTGGCTACATGTGCCCTCGGGGACTCCTGGTACACAAGCAGTGACACTAGCTAAGTGGTACAAATGTTAAACGTCTTTAATTCCAATAGCATTATTTGTTGATATAAGGTATAGATAAGATATCAACATATCAGTTACTAACTTATCCAAAAAATGACCTTTAAAATGATTGACGTATCGAAAGCAAAACAAAAAACTAAATAACCAAGGTATTACCCCTCCCCTCCCTCTCCACCCAACAAATCTTTATGATTAAGCAAAAGTGAGTTATCTTTACACTACTTGAGTATTCACAATTCTAAAAATATATTTACAGAGGCGTAACATTGCACGTTGTCGTTCTGATGACTAAAAGAGCTATCGACAAAACCGACAGCGTCCTTTATACTTCATACAGTTGCTACTAAAATTATATGTTCTAATTGAAATAATAATATGGTGCTCTGTTACGATAATCTAATTTCTATTTCTTTTAATTTTTCTTTGATGCTTTTTTTTATTTTGACTTTCATTATCTGTAATGGAACAAATGCCGAACTATTTTTTTTTTTGGTTACATGCAGTTTTGTGGTGTATCTACATCCAACGGAAATACCATTCATTCCTGGAGGCAATATAGCTGGTACATCTAGATAATTGAACTTATATTTGATGACGAGTCAATAATTGTCCGTTCTTTTCTTTGCTTTTCTCATTCAATCAATGACAAGAATTGATTCTTATTATAACTAAATTCACAATTGTCTTAACGCCGCTTCCTTTCCCAGACCACATCTATCGCCAAGAGCACTTAGTATTATATTCCTCTTGTGGCACTAAAGAAATTCCAAATGAGTTCTGGTACCTTATTGATCCTTCAGCGCCCTCTAGCGGGAGTATAGAGTGGCCGATTCGTTGGCAGCACATCGATCTGTTAAAAGCTAAATGATGCTTCACGATAAATGTTGTTTCAGATAGATCGCTAATTTGTAGTAGACGAGGATATAATTAGTTGATATGGAACGAATTGATAAGGAACGAATTGAATTGAATAGTATTCCGGAAGACGAACCGACTGCTCCTACCCCCGGGGAACGGTCACGTGGGAATGGGGAGGAGGAAAGACGCTCACTACAGGTACCCAGTCCGGGACAGTCATATGGGAGTACCCTAAGTATAGAGCCTGACGCATCGACGGCTAATTTACTACGCATTGATTTGGAGCAGAAGCTTAACAGACATACAGGTAAATATATACCATCCGTACTTTGAAATGATTTTTATGTTAAAAGAGTAACAAGAAAACACAAAGCGTAGTGTAACCTCGCAAGGCAAAGACAACAATAGAATTAGTTGTCTTCAACTACAATTACAATTTCCACGAATACTGATGGACTTTGAAAAGAAATATTTTCTTGAAAATCTATTCCATTATCTGTTCTTAAATGATGCTTATTTCAAATCAGTCGTACATGCATAATGTTCATGTGGAAAATTCATGTCCTTAAGCGTTTTGTAGTGTTTTGATAGTTTGTAATCAGTGTTCCATACATTTTGTTTATGAACTTAAACATTAAAAAGGCTTAGTCAAGGCTAAAAACCCTGAACTAAAAAAAATACTGTACCACGTTGGATGATGAACGATTCACAAAAAAATTGAACTAATCTGATGTAAGGTTCTCTGACAGGATCAAAAGTTGGGTTTTTTTTTTAAGAATTTGACGTTTTAAATCTGATACTCCTCCTTATATCATAAGCACCACGCTACCACTTTTGATGAATTTCTAATTATTTGTTCTTAAGAGAGGATATGTTTTTTTAGCTACGTCCTTGCTGTGACCTTGACCGCTGACTTCGAGGGTTTTACCAACTTTTGTTGCTTTTGTTTTGTTTTTCGTCTTTCATTTACATGTGCCTCGTATATTGCGTTTTTGAAAAGCGACGAACATTAAATTTCCATATCTAAGATGCATCCTCTTTGTTCAAAATTTTTCTATTCACAAACTAGTGACATTCTGGATTGTGACTGAATGGCTGTCATCATAACCAAACAAGGCATCCTTATTCCTTACCTGATGTGTACATCGAGGCTGTTACCGAATTTAACAAGTTTTCATGGAGCTGTTGCGACGACACAAGACAGAAGACGCTGACTCTCCTCGGGCGCACCTGGTCTCATTTCGGAATGCTGTTCATTCCGGGATTCGACACTGTTCCAATGGAAATTCTAATGATTTTGCTTGTCATCTTGATATAGAGACTGAATAACTTATGGGTACTTTGTATCATTCTATGGTGTGATGTTGTTGTCTCTGGGTTTTGGACATATTTTCCTCGTTTCAAGAGTATATTCCACTGTTTCCATTGTTTGAGATTTCCTTTATACATTTTTATGTTCTTTTAAGGTTTTGCATGTCCAATAATAATTTGTTGAATTCTGAAATTAGGTTTTGTGTATGACCCCCATACACCATGATTGACTTTGACACATGGTTGATCATATCCCCTCAGAAGTTTTGCATACAAGCTATTCCCTATGTCAATACTTTTCTTTAAGACCTTCATCTTTGCATTTAAGTTCGTGGCGTCTACGTGCAAAAGATAGCTGCCGACGGGAACATAATATTCCATTTCCATATATGAACAAATCTTTTCATCTTTATAAACTTTTTTATGTCATAATGACATTTTGAGTAGAAATGAAGAAATCATGAGGGAATCATATGGCGTGAATTAATTATATCTGACGCTTCTTCCATTCCAAATGCCAGTTTCAGAAATTACCAGACAGCAGAAATCCAAATTTAATGAAAGTTTGATCAGGCAGTAGATTTATGGTCTGTTATCACATATTGATCCCGTGGGATCTCTTAGTCGAATACGAGGGAGCCGAAGATAACGGTCAAACTATTATGTGGACCGGGTCCTGTTCTGTTATTGATATTACGAAATTAATGTCATCACTAGTATTTGTTGATTTTTCTGTCTTTTTATATTCATCAATTTGCATTAAATCGAGACAAGCTAAGTAGAATACTGTCTGGGATCGTCAACTGAGACCGTTGGACCTTCTTAGCAGTTAGATGATGCAAATATCCTAACAAGGATTTTAAGCATTTTTAAGTTTTCTTTATATTGAATGAAGGATTCAACGGTGTTTGCACTTTATTTTGTTCCTTAAAATTCCCCCTTTGGGAACACTATGTAGTCTTAAGCATGTGTTAACCGCTGTGAACATATTTGGTATTTATGAAAGAAAGGAGGAGATATCCAACAACACTCGGTTGCAGCACCAACAGCAAAACTCCAAAACATCCAATGCAAAAACACAGAACAGACACTGACAGAAGAGACGCAAAAGGGACAATTAAGGAACACCAACTTAATAGAAACATTTAACACAAAAGACCACACATAAACCAACGAGACCAATGGGTAACCGGTGCCGACTTTGGACGGTAATCTGCAACGCCAGTAGCAGACAGTGCGGTTATCCGGATTATGTGCGCACAACCCTCCCACTTTTTCGATTACCCAGAGGACTTTTCTTTATTCTTGAAATCAAAAGAGTGATATGGCTTGATTATCAATGTGTTACGGAATGTTGAAATCTGTTGTAACATCAACATTTTTCGGCTTCATTTTCTTTAACATCTAAAGATATTACTGTGTTCATTTCCATGTTACCAAAATTATTAACGTTTAAGAAAAGGGTGAATCTCCACAGGACTCGATTGCAGTACTTAGAGAAAAATTCAGAAACATCCAAAATGCGAGAGCACTAGAGTAGATAACGACAACAAAGACTCCATAGGGACAAGTAGACGATATCTTTCTTCTTTCCCCTGGTCTCACTTAGGAATGTTGTTCATTCCAAGGTTCGCTATTGTTCCAATGGAAAATCTAATGATTTTGCCTTATCTTCTCGACTTTGAGACTGAATAACTGATAAGTACTTTTTTGATGTTTAATTCAATTGGTTGTATATGCACTTTTCCCTATTGCTCTGTTGTACTCCATTTTCTTTCCGATGTTTGTTTTGGTTTCTAAAACGCTAGGTATAAAAGTAATTCAATGTACACTTGTTTCAAAGTGTGGTCAAATTTCCTTGATATACGAAGTTGTCTGATTCTTTATGGTTTCAAAATCTGTTTTTTGTCATATCCCATGTGTATAGTGGCAACTTTTGTTACAGTAAGAGTTTTAGATTAATTTATTCATTGTATTAAATTTAAAAGAGACGGTTAAAGTTTATAATCTGGGAATACTACTAATCTCAATGTAGGTTATATATGTTAGGATTTTTGTACAATTAAACAACAAGTGCGCACATTAAAGAAACATACTTAAATGTCTCAAAGGGAACGATTTTTCCTAGACTTTTCTTAAACCACAGAAGAAAGAGAATTATCAGCGAGCACTTAGAATTTACCGAAATATATCAAAATGTATTTCATGCAATTTTGTGAGATAAATTTTGTAGAAAATTCGGAAGCTAGAACCTCCGTTGAATAAAAGTATTGCTTTATTGAATGGGAAAACATACGTCACTATTATATGGAAGTGACGTTTTCCATTTTTGGAGCACTATATTTAGTCATTTTTCGTACAGAAGACTGCTATCTAGAAGATATTATTTATTGATATTGTAATTCTCTATGAAAAAGAAATCGTATTTGAACGAAATTTAAAATAAGAGCCCTCAAACGCAAAATTAAATACTATGTTTTGTTATCACGTCGTATAAGAAACTGCATTAAATGTATTTTCTATTGTTGCAGTAACAAATGCAAGCACTTCTATATCTCTTCTCTTAATTGGAAAACGTTTGTATGATAGAGTACCACTTAATATCGGATAATCAATAATTTCCTCATTTACGTTGGTAATCTAAATGTTTCATCACCTTTATCATATTCTTGGTTGTTTTCCTGTTTGCTGAAACATCCATTATGGGGGTTTTCCTTTGATCAATTTGATATTCATCGCCTCTTTAAGGACTAGTTCTGTGTATAATAGCTACCAGCAATTTTAACTATTTGTTATTGGAAGGTATCGGGAGTCCGAGGTGCGAGTCGTACGTGGTGCGATATGAACTTTTTTCTATGAGGGATGCTAAAAGAGATTTTTGTAAATATTACAATTTCTTATGTCATTTTATATAAGAACAGTCAAAGAACAAAGGTGGGTTTGTTGGCGGCATCGTGGTTTAGTGGTTAGGTCACAGTAACTGAAGGATTGCTTGTTCGAACCTCACTAGGTCTTTAAAAAACAACAAAAGGGAGCTTGCTAATGCTATTGGTCTGATGCATTCACATACATGCCGTTAGTTCTGTTCATAATGCAATAGATGGAAATATCCTGTTCAGTCATAAGGGATGGTCTCGCCGTGAAACACTAAATCTAGTAGATCCTCATATCGAAAATGGACTTCATACTTCGCAACACAAATTACTGCCCTGTTGGTATTTACAAAGTGTGTTTATATTGATGTCAGTATTTAAAGTGGAATAACATTTCGGGGCTTATTTTTTGCAATTGTTGAGCGAGTCTTTAAGAAGACTTGACGAAGCAATTACAGACATACATCTTATATGCTTGTAGCCATGAATCTCATGCTTCTCATAAAACATCATGATTCAATACTTCATCATATTCGAAGGACATTTTATGCATCCTATCCATTATACTTGGTGGTCGTATATATTGTTTTTTGCCGACTTCCACTTGTTGTTGATGATGTTTTGTCTGCTAGCTAACGTCTGATCTCTGATGGATTCTAGAGAAAGCAGCAAATTAATTTCTGATTAAGCTTACCCTTTCATCAATAGGATTTATCACTTTCCACGTCTCTGTTCGGGACAGCAAAAAGACCATAGAGATTTATCTATTTTCGGTTTGATATCAATACTGAACCCGAAATCGTAAAAGATCGATCGTTGATTGAATCGTTGCGTGCCTGGAGATTCTTGTAGCATCAAAGGCAAACATCCTGAAGCCTGTTAAATTGGTCTAGAATAGAATAAATGAGCTTTAATATAGATTTCTATCGTGATTTCATTTCTATTGAGAAAGAAGAGAAATGTCACAGAGAACATGAACACTAAAGTCATTGAATTCCAGAAATTTGATTCCCTTTATTTCTGTTAAGGGAGATTTTCCTACATTCGGTTACATGAATAGAATCTGAAATTACCATGCAGTTATTTTACCAAAGGCTGCATTAATATAATGCTGCAAGCGGCACGGGTATTTCTGTGAAACATTATTATAATGGCATCAATAGTTTCTTTTTGAATGCTGTAGAAAGAAGACAAGGTCTTAAATAAAATTTACGGGATGACATTTTCTATAACTGAAATCAGAGATATTTCCGGAAAATCCAATTATTTTGCTTGAAATGTCTAAGGTGACATTTCGCGTAATCTAATGATATTACATATTCAACATTATTTTGAAATTATATAAAATCATGGCGGAGGTATACAAATATGAAACAAAATTCCTAGAGAAATAGAAATAGGTCAATGTTGGCATAATGTCTTTGTGAAATCTATTAAAAAGGATGCTAGAAAATATCACATTTAAGACACGTAGACTAAGAAATGTTACATGTTATATAAAAGAGAGATCTCTCTGTTCTTCATCTACATCTTATGACATATAATGTGACATATATCGAGAAATGCAAGTAGGGTCGATAGAAATTGATGGCAATAAGAACTTGAATATGAAAGAAATAAAATTCTTTCATGTATTGTTGTTTTTCCCGGGTAACCATTGGTAATGGAAAACATCGACTTGAATCTTCTTTGATGACACTGACAGCGATAACATTAAATTGATTTAATATCAGCATATTGTGACACGATGACTAATGACATAACAATGTATTCATTTTCAACTAAATTTTCTATGAACATGGCTGGTTTAAATTTTGGTGGAAAATTGCATTTTATCAGGAATGATTGATTGAAATCAGAAAGCGAAATTTAACATGTCATGGCTCAATTGTCAACAGTCAAGGGATTTTCCATTCCATATTTTTTTTAAACTAAGCTGTGTATGTGTGAATGAAACCTAAATTAAACCAAATGCAGAATTCAAAACTGGCACAGATTGGGCACACGAAACCAGGAAAAATATGTAAAACCAAACAAACCCAACAAAAATACTCTGCTAAGGAGCAAATTTAAAGCGAATTTCCAATGGAGATGCTTGGTAGCAATACCCGCCACTTCAGTCATGTAGACAAATTGGTCAAAAGTTGTTTAGATGGCAACATTTGAATTAAGCCAATCACAGGCTGTGAAATTACTCGTCTTAATCATGAAGAATCTGTGAAGAAACCGTCCTCATGGATCCTGCTTCCTACAAAATCTGAACTGTATATACTTGAAAAATATGTGATCAGAGTGCGGCTCGAACTCGAGTCCTTCAGCATGCTATCCGGCATGCTAACCGCGCCGCGGCATGCTTACCGGGCGTTTTACCTCTACGCAACCGGGGTAGTTGCCATCTAAGTCGGTTAGCCCACCTCTTATTCATGTAAAACTATAAATTACTCTTTAACCTTTACAAATATATCAAATTCGATTGATACAGGCCTAGTGATAATAACGCTTTCAAAAAGAAATAGTTTCCTCGTATGGAAGTTGTTTGAAACTGCAATATGGAAAAAAAGCGTTCTGTGAAAAACGACAATGGTCATCAAATGGTGTCACCTTGTGTTAAAGATAGCCATGATATGGAGTTGCATCTTCAAAATTTCCTTCAGGCATATTCTTCTTAATATTTCAAAAATTTAACATTATTCATGGTCCTCTCGTTGGTTACAGGCGAAGAGAGGGAGACATGGGGGAGTCGGGCAGAGTTCCTGCTGTCCTTGGTGGGGTACGCCGTGGGGTTGGGGAACGTATGGAGATTCCCTTACTTGACACAGAAAAATGGCGGTGGTAAGGTACTTCTCTCTGATGTTTCTTCATATCTATGATACAGATGCAAACGTTCCAATGGAAATTCTAATGATTTAGCCTTACCTTCTCGACTTTAAGACTGATTAACTGAAGGGTTATGTTTATTTCAAGTGACATAATCGTAAATTAAACCATTTGTTTTTTAATTATCCATTCAAAATTTAAATGATTTCAAGAGCAATTTTTCCTAACTTCATGGTTGAGTTGGTATCGCGCGTAAACGTTATGTACAGGTCCTTTATGTAACTGAAAATGAATTCGCTCCAGAATATTTTTTTCTTTATCATTTCACATTACATCAATGTAGTAAAGGTTGATGTCAAGCATATAGAGGAATCTCACATCTTACATATTACATTTTGATAGGTGCTTTCCTTATACCCTATGCCATCATGTTAGCCGTCGAGGGAATTCCCCTATTTTACCTAGAGCTTGCAATAGGTCAAAGACTACGTAAGGGTGCGGTAGGGGCGTGGAACCAAGTATCCCCATACCTTCAGGGCCTCGGACTGGCGTCAGCAGCGGTATCCTTCAATGTAGCGCTCTACTATAATACAATCATTGCGTGGTGCATACTCTACCTTGTGCAGAGTTTTCAAAGTCCTCTACCGTGGTCTGAATGTCCACTGCGCATGATCGGAAATGTGACGAGAAAAGACCCGGAATGTGAGGTAACCAGATATGAACTTTATATTTCTTCAAACGAATAGTTTTTTTCTCTCTCTCTCTCTGAAAGGACATTTTAAAAATATGGTAATGTGCCATGAAACAAAGGAGGGGTCCATAAGTTACATGAAACAAAGGAGGGGTCCATAAGTTATGTGAACGTTCATATAACTTATGGACATGCTTGAATTATTTTGTATGTTTCACCCTTGCAAAATTGGATGCTTAAATAAATTAAGAAATGAAAGAGGTTCGATCAAAAGATGCTCTGCCACTTTAGAATTTTGATAAACAAAAGTTGACTGTTTTCAGAGAAGTGGACCAACCACCTATTTTTGGTATAGAGAGACATTAAACATTGCTCCGTCCGTGGAATCAGGAAGTTACATCAACTGGAAGATGGCACTATCATTGTTTGCTGCATGGATTATTGTGTATTTGTGTATGATAAAAGGCATCAAATCGTCAGGAAAGGTATTGGCTTTTTAGCTGTAAAAAACCCTAAATACTATCAACTAGAAACAAGCCAAAACTGTTTGTTTCATGTAAACAAGGACTTAAAAGCAGATCAGTCCTTGATGTAAAATGATTGATGTTCTGAACTTGTTTGTATCTTTTCCTCACTAATTTTGTTTGAACCCTTTTGACGGTGTTTGTATGTATTCATGTTTGGGTCCATGGGTGCTGCGATGGAGTGTTTTGAAAAATTTTCTTTTCAGTTTAGTATGCAAATATTAAAGAAATGGCGTTCAATTGAAACCTGCCATTTTTAGGTTTGCTATCTTCTCGAGACAAGTGCTCCCCCTTGTCGGATGTCATACACAAAACTGTGTCTCCCATTAGTTTCGCTCGGAGAGAATATACAACAAGATCAGAGTCTATATTCTATTATACTTTCACATACAAGCAATTTTGAGAGTAAAATCAACCAAGCACATAAAATCGCATTTGAATTGCTATTTAATTTGTTCGAAGTTTTGGCCTGAAAAGTCGCCGAACGAAACTCACCGGAGACGCGGTTTAGTGAATGATATCCATCAGGGGGAGTAAAATATTACGTACACTTGTCTCGAGAAGATGAGGTTTGCAAGACGAAAGTCCTGCAAATACACCGATTTCATCTGTTCTGAAAGGTGAAAAATAATTTCTTTTAAGATTCTTCATTAAAATATCTTTTTTTAAATATCATTTTGGGTACACATATTTGAATTTCGATTCACTTTTTCATGTTTGTCAAACGAAAGAAAACCCTGCTGAACTCTACATTTATCCTTCGTACGAGATGGACGACCTTCAGATTTGCTCAAATTATTTCAACCCTATTACATAATTTCTATTTCGTTCACGTAGTCACAGAAATCCTGGCAAGATAAATGGAGGGATTAAAACAAAATACTTCCATTACCCAAAGACGGGAATAAGTATGCATCAGCGTTATAATTACGAATCGCTGCTGATATAGCACTTTTTCTGATGAGCTTGATTTCCATTGAGACCCTGACTCCGGTTTAGGAGTTTCTTCTTTCCTTTTAGGTTTATAGATTTCAATGAATTCCTTGGAGGAAAAAACTGTAACATCATTTCAAGTCTGTCGGCGTCTACATGTACATAAATTTCATTTTATGTTGAACTAGTACTGGCACATTGGAAAAAGCAACTTATCAGTTTTAAACCTTGCTTTATAATAAAAGCACAAGCTTTAAAAATCAAAACAACCGAGTAAATAACCATACCAGTACTGGTACATGGAAAAAGCAAATCATCATGGATGCACCAACACATTCAAGGAAAGCTTTAAACCTTGTTTTATAATAAAATCACAAGCTTAAATCAAAACAACCGAGTAAATAACCATAAAAGCCCTCCCAAACAAATTTAACAACCGAAAACTAAAAAGAGAAATGAAAGATATTCTGAACTACATGTACATGTAATTAAAAAAAAAAAAAACAATTTATTGAAACACTGACATACATTGTATTTTGAGAATGATGGAAAGGATATTTGAGACTCCGCACTGAGAAAATAACAAAATGCCTACAATCTTATGTAAACGAAAGTATCAAAAGATTTTTTCATTGAGGAAAATGTTTCAAAATTATGTCTCGTTTTCAGACAGTCTCGAAAACAGAGAATTTTTTTAGAGTAAAATCTGAACATTACTTCGAATTGCAAATTCATGTTGTTTTGCGTTTTTAAAAAATGCCACATCGTATCTACAATGTATGTTAATTTCAATTACGGTCTTCACAAAAAGAAATAATCGTTTAAGTTATTAATATATTCATTGGACATAGAATTACACAATCAAATGTCATCTCTCTCTCTTTCTCTCTCTCACACTCTCTTTCTCTCTCTTTCTTAAAATGATATATATTTTTATTTACTTTTACAGGTCGTTTACGTCACCGCCACTTTTCCATATTTGGTATTGATAATATTCTTCTTTCGTGGTATTACACTACACGGGTTTGAGAGAGGACTGGAGCACCTGTTTATACCTAAGGTAAACAATTATCTGAAGACGTACATCGTACTTTTGCCTGGAATTTCTTTTGCGTAAACAATCCACAAATACGGTCAATAACTGGGATATCAGAAATTCGAAAATACACTTTGTGAGCCAGAGTTATCTTTCTTTCAAAAGCAAACGAAGATTTTAGAATTGCAAAAAAAAAAAAAAAAAAAAAAAAAAAAAAAATCACAAAAAACAAAAGGAAAACAAGACAAAACACAACAAAACAAATCAAAACCTTAAAAAACAAAACAAAAACAGAAAAGAGAAGAGAAGAAAAGCAACAAAAAAAAAGCTAAAAAAAAAATAATAATACAAAAAAAAAGAACCTTGAAACACAAAGCTAGAAAAAAAAGCAACAAAAACAATAAGGAAAATAAACACTGAACATTCTATACAGAAGACATTGCTATAGAATAGATACATGTATAATAATTCCAATTTCCCTAGAAAGGGGCAGGGCCACTAATCCCCTTTATCGGGCCTACAATTTTCCTTACCATTATCGATAAATTACACAAGAAATACTTGATATCTCCCTTAAAGATTCATGAATGTTTCCCGCTCTTTTTACAGTGGAGTAAGTTATTCGAGCCGGAAGTATGGTTGGACGCGGCTACTCAGATCTTCTACTCCTTTGGTCTGGCCTTCGGCTGCCTCATCGCTCTAGCTTCTTACAATCCGATCCGGAGTAACTTCGCTCGAGAAGCCCTGATTGTCACAATTGCCGACTTCTTTACCTCTATATTCACTGCTTCTGTTGTTTTTTGTATACTTGGTACGTTTATACATACTCAAAAACTTTTTTTCTTCTTCCGATCAAATTCAAATGGAATAAAATCAGTGATCATGGGAAATACATGTATTTAAGATATTTTTTCCTCAGATTTCTAAGTATTTCACGAAATGATGACAACATTGTATAATAACATAAGGCAAAATTTGAGCAAATTACAACAAGTCATTATTTTTCATCATTAATCATCAAAATTTTCATAATTAATTTCATCTTCATCATAATTATAATGTCACAATCATATTCCTCTTTTTTTGTAAGATGTAATATAATTTCAACAAAATTCTTTTTATTCTTTGAATAAAGGTTTTAAAGCTACCATTACCTATGAAAATTGTCTGAGGGAGGAACAAGAGACAGCGAGCAACAAATCTACATCTAACTGCGATTTTACTACCATCATTGAAGAGGTACGTAAAGATTAACGAACGTCTCCCTTCCCATAACTTATTAATGCAATTACACGTACTAGGGCTATCAGACATGATCACAAAAATAAATGATGAAGAGAACTTGATCAAGTTACGACCATAGAACAATCTATTTACGGCATGAGCAGATCCGGAAATTGATTCCAAGGAAGGGTGAGTCAAGCTCGACCTTGGTTAGGGGAGCAGGGACGGGCATGTTCTAGCTAATGGTTT